>VZQC01012421.1:2837738-2879307 GCA_009823505.1 Rhizomys pruinosus
CTCCTCCTCCTCCTCCTCCTCCTCCTCCTCCTCCTCCTCCTCCTCCTTTCAAGACAGGGTCTCCCTGTAGACCCAGCTGTCCTGGAACTCACTCTGTAGACCAAGCTGGCCTTGAACTCACAAAGATCCACCTGCCTCTGCCTCCTCCCGAGTGCTAGGATTAAAGGCATGCACCACAAAGCCGAGCTGTTGCATTACTTCTTTAAGAGTGACTTTATTCCCCTTATTTTGGTAACTTTCAGGATAATTTTTGTCTATAGGCAGCTGATTACTGCTGGGTGAAAAAGAACTGATCTTCTTAAAGTCAGGGACTCTGGAAAGGCAGACTAGAGCTTAGGAGATGGACTTGCACTGAGGAACTTCTGGAGACACTAACTTGACCCAATAGGCATTAACACAAATGACAGAGTATATGAATTCCAGTGGGGAGGGGCTACTGGAGGGTGCCATCAAGGAAATGCGTATAGAAATAATCATCTTTATATTGACTGATTGAAACGTTCTGTATGAAATATATAAAAATTCAATAAAAGCTTCCAAAAAATTAAAGTTACAAATTCATTCAGCACCATAAAATAAAAGGATAATTTCTATCATTGGTCCCCTGAGGTTTTTCATAGGAACAACCCCCTTCTTGATCTTACAGCTCTCTCTTTAACATTTATGAATAACAGAGCAGTCTTTTATAAAAGGATGGATTTCTTTGTACAGTATGTGTAAAGGACTGGTTCAGGCTGCTTTTTAGGGGTCACAATGTTAAGATAGGGTCTCCCTGTAGCTTCAGTTGATCAGGAACTTACTACATAAACCATATTGACCTTGACCTCTGCCTCCATCTGCCTCACAAGTGCTAGGACTACAGGCCATCTTCTGATTGATTTTCAGTCAGTACTGGGTAGACTAGCATTTTCCTGTTATTCTGACATTCCTAGCCCCAGAAAGGAACAAAAGGACAAATGGGAGCGGCCTCTCTTACAGCAAGACTTCTCACCAGCAAGGTGTCTTTGCTCCTGTAGATCAGTGTCCTGGCACTTTTCAGAGACTCAACACCATAAATCAGCTGCTGTCTCTTTATGTATTGGTGTGCACAGATGCTTTGGAATGTGTGTGTGTGTGTGTGTGTGTGTGTGTGTGTGTGTGTGTTGTGTAGTATCTTTCAGATTATGTGCCTCAGAGAAGGAAGAAAGGAGAGGAAAACCCTCAGTCTCTTCCTGCCATATAACTTCCTACCAGCGAATAATGACTCTCACGGGATGAATTTAACCACAGGCCAGCCAGGCAGGATGCTAGGTTTGCCATCTCCACAAACCACCTTTCAGAACAAAGGAAACAACAACAACAGCAGCAGCAACAACAGGATCTCATAGATATTGGGAGAGGAGCAGAGGCAGGAGTGCTGAGACTAACCAACACAGCTCTTATTTTCTGATTTATTTTTCATATTCAAGTGTATGGTAGTGATCCCACTTTTAAAAATTAGAGAATAGGGCTGGAGAGATGGCCTAGCGGTTAAGAGCGCCGACCGCTCTTGCAGAGGACCCGGGTTCGATCCCCAGCACCCACATGGCGGCCGAGAACCGTCTGAAACTCCAATTCCAGGAGAACTCCAGCTCCAGGGGAATCCGACACTCTCTTCTGACCTCCGCGGCATTTGCACGACACGGGTGCACAAACTTGCATGCAGACAGTACATTCATATACATATAGAAATAAATAAAATTAATAAAAAAATTAAAAAAAAAATATAACTAGCAATAAACAGCAGCAGAGAAAGAAATGTCACTGACTTCAATCTGGTCAAACATGGGCAAGAGTTATTTTAAGGAGAGTTTGGACACTAGGGCCATGGTTGACTCACGAACCCCACTTCTACATTGCACTAGCCTCAAGTCCTTGGCCAAGTTAATCAACCTTATCTCTTCATTTCCTGTAAAATAACAAATATCAATTTCATGGGAATTTAATGTGAACCATTAGTACAATGTTTGACATTTCACGGGTCTGTAAAGAAATGTTGGTTCCTTTCCACATTACATTTGACAACTCTCAGCTAAATCTACACCTATACACACCAAACAAACAACAGAATTTGGGTTCCATGTGAACCTGAGTTTCATGTAGACAAATTTTAGAAACAGCCATTAGAAGCACTATAATTAAAATTATGTTTAAAAAGCAAACTCTTTCACAGTGTCACCCTAAAAATATTTGATATGTATGCCCCAGGCAGGCTCCTGATGTCTCTGTACATTTTCAGAAGTTTGTAGTGATCTGCAAAATCAGTTCTCCTCTCTGATCCGAATATTTTAGGCTTGTGTAGCTTTCAGGAGGCTATGAGTCCTTCTAAACGTATCAGCAGACCATTATATCGGGATATCAGTTTCTGGACAAAGATTCTTAAACCAGAGATACGGGGCCTAGAAATGCACGGTAGGTCTGGATTCCGAGCACCTGAGAGGCTGAGCGGCTGGGGAGCAGCTTGTGTTCCACACCAGTCTAGGCTATAAAGCAAGACCTTATCTCAAAAATAAGACAAAACAAATAAAAACCCATACAAGCCTTATCAAATCCATTCCTCTCAGTTTAAATTGGCCCCAAATAACCCTGAGGAACTGTCTATCTTCTCATCCTCTGCTATGTTCTCCTCACCCCTTCTTCACAAGGAAATAAGAAACTCCATGTTTGTCAACAATTTGGCAAAGAATCCATATTCTTTATTTAAAGCTTATTAGTTGCTTCATTACACATAAAAAGTTTAAAAATGTATTTTATTTTACTAGCAATTTATAAAGGTAAGATATTGAAAAGGGCAAGTAACATCGAAAATGTCTTTTGATGATTTTCTACACCTGAATCTGTGTATCATGTACATAATCAACAATTTGAAGTAGTACTTTATTATTTTTAAAGCCCTAACATGTAATATATAACATATTCTAAATCTTCCTCAACTGTCTTACAACTAATTCTGTTCTCCTCACTTAAAAATCCAGCCTTGGGCTGGATAGATGGCCTAGCGGTTAAGAGCGCCGACCGCTCTTGCAGAGGACCCGGGTTCGATCCCCAGCACCCACATGGCGGCCGAGAACCGTCTGAAGCTCCAATTCCAGGAGAACTCCAGTTCCAGGGGAGTCCGACGCCCACTTCTGACCTCCGCGGCATTGCGCGACACGGGTGCACAGACTTGCATGCAGACAGTACATTCGTACACATACAGAAATAAATAAAATTAATAAAAAAAAAAAGTAAATTGGCTTAGATTACAGGATGGAACAGTATATTAAGCTATACAGAAAATGCTTACAAAAGCAAAGAAATTATTACGAGATCTGAGAGTAGAACTCTCAAGATGGGGAAGGGAAGTGGGGTGCACACAGGGGAAATGGGGCCTCTCTAGCAAATCCCATTTCCTACCCAGAGGATTCTGAGTGTTGGTCTTATAGGTACTGGGAAATGATACGTGTACTTTTATGTAGTTTTTATATGTTTGTTGAACTTCATATCATTGTGACCTTATAACAAGAGATTAAGTGAACTGAGTGGAGCGTCTGTCTGAAATCCTAAAGGATTTGATTAGATTAGGAAAATAACATCATTCAGGAACATATTTCCACTAGGTTCTCATTTTGTCTTTTTTTCCCTAAAAGGTTGCCTGTCTTTCCTTCTCTTTTTAAAAATATATTTATTAGATTTGAGTACATTATGTGCCTAAGTTTTCATGAACATAGGAAATAAAAAGTATTTTTTATTGAAAGTACAATATTTAAAAAAAAACATTCAGACTGAGAATGAGTTGGATAACCCAGCTCTATAGCTACAGAAAAGTGTGACAAGGGAAGGGGAGAAGAGACGGAGAAAGGAAAGGAGAGATGGAGGAAAAAAAAACTGTTGTTTCTGGAGTGCAATGTGTGCTCGGTGCCATTCATGGCATTAAATTTGCTTTGCCAGGGCCTTGGGATGCCGTTTAGTTTTTAGAAAGGAGGAGAAAGATAAGAAGTCCCTTCAACTTGNTTTTTCTTTTTGCCCCCTGTGCCCTGGGACGGTCCTACCCCCTCTTTGCGTCATCCTCCACTCTCCTTCTATCTGGGTTTTACCCTTAAAATTTTTTTTTTTTTTTTTTTTTTTTTTTTTTTTTTTTTTTTTTTTTTTTTTTTTTTTTTTTTGGTCTTTTTTTTTTGAGAATGGATTTGTGATGAGGGGCCGGTCTCCTTCGGTTTCCACGGTCCCACTCCACCCGCGCCACGAGCTTGCGCGAATTGCATACCTCACCTGGTCAAGAACCCTTCCGCTGCTCATGGTTCTTGGACGCCATTATCCTGGTATATCG
The DNA here is from genome assembly GCA_009823505.1 of Rhizomys pruinosus. Classification (NCBI taxonomy): domain Eukaryota; kingdom Metazoa; phylum Chordata; class Mammalia; order Rodentia; family Spalacidae; genus Rhizomys; species Rhizomys pruinosus. The sequence continues at coordinate 2,842,066 of VZQC01012421.1, forward strand.
TCTCGCACCTCTTCCCTTACAATCACCCCACCTTATAATTCTATCCGCTATCCCCACAAGCAATCCCACTCCACAACTCATCACTGCGCTTCTCCCGACTTTTCACAAAACTCCTTCTACCTTCCTTTGGACATAACCTCAAAAGACCTGCATCTCTTCCCCCCACTTGATCCCCCACTCTTCCTCCCGGTTTGGGGTGGCGAAGGACTTTTTAGCCGACCATATCCAATCACTTAATTGCGAGGGGGAAAGCAGAGATCGCAGACCGCAAACTCAGAGAGAAGGCACAGACACACCCATCACAATTCCCAGGCCATCACGAGGAGCAAAAAGAAATCAACGGGCAAAAAAAAAAAGGACCGCCCCCCACCCTTGAGGTCATACAGGATAGATCCACAGTGCACCGCCGCAGCAGTCCAAACACCCCGGGGCACCCCCAGGCCCTGGCTGGGCCCACACCTCCCGCAATACTGCTTGCCCCCGCAAGTGTATCCGGGGCGTTGGGCAACTACACAAACTCTCTAAAGCATCCACATCACCAAATGTTTGTCGACAGTCAGACCCCACCCTCCGGCTGGCCCCCCCCCCCGCCCTCCGTCCCCCCCTGCCCCCCCCCAAAAAAAGGGGGAAAACCCACCTCGCCCCCGTGGTGTGGCGGCTCCGGGAAGCCCGATGCCAAAGGAGGAACGTCGACAAAAGCGACCTCAGATCACGTTTAACTGGCCGCCCCCTCCTTTCGGGGCCCTCGTGTCGGCCCCGGGCGCATTTTTTCCTTCTTACGGACCCACGCACCCCATCCCACGCGACCCTTCAGGGTATCCCCCCGGTGGTTTCCCCCCCATGGGGCTTCCCACCTCATCCCGCCTTTGCCACCGTATGCAACGCCCACCCTCAACCGGCCTAGCCGCGAGCCCCCCCTCGCCGCGGGGCGGCATCTACCCTTCCTTCCGTGGCCACTCTGCCCCGCACGGCCCCTTCATCATATTTCCCAGCATCTCTGGAATCCTTCTCCCCCACCCCACCCGACACCCCGCCCACCCTACCCATTCCACCCGCTGGCGTACCGCGCTTGTCCCGCGCCTTTCACCCTGTCGGCTTCCCGCTGGGGTGCTCGCCACCGCCCTTCCCCCCGGTCTTGACCCTCTTTCCCTCTATCGGGACATGCACCAGATTCCCTCCTACCTCTACCGGAATCTCCTTCCTTCACCTCTTCCCGGGCATGGTACCGGTCGCCCCCACAGCAAGCTTCACCCTCACTCGGCCAAGCTTAAGAGGAATAGGCCTAAAGAACACTCATCCACAGCTGGTGGGAATGAATGTTTTGCACCAATACCTATCTATGGAAGGCAATTATGGGAGAAGACAATTAACAAAGACCATTACAAAAGCCTTACAGTTTGATTCAGTCATATAAATCCTGGGTATACCCAAGAAGAGCTCACCTTTGTGTGCGCCCCCTGATACCATGCACGCGTCTATTTGTATCTCTCTTACCATATCCAATCGTGGAAACAAGCCCTCAATGCCCCACTCAAATATGGACAAGTGGCGATAACACGAGTGGGTATATCACAGAATGAACTCTCCATTTCAATAGTAAAAAACAGGATTGAACAGGTCATGCACTTGAAGGTAGAACTGGAAGGAACTGGAACAATTATGGTAAGTGCCAACTGTAACACGAGACGTCCCAGAGAAAAACAATAAGGGGCAACTTCCATTTCGTCCTTTTGCGGATTGTTGCTAGCACAAGAGATCCTCCAATTGAAAGGCCATGACGAACCACGCATGAAGCTGTTGCTAGTTGTCTGTTTGCTTTATTCGGGCGTGCAAACTATGCTCGTTAGAAAGGTGGCTGCTCTTAATGGGATCCGACGTTGACCTACACTGATTGCTCGAGAACATTCTTATATTCTTGTATATGGGTGAATGATATGTATTCATATTTTTTTCTTATTTTAAGGTTACGTTTTTATTGATGCTTGTGCACGTCTCCACATTTTCTCACAATTCTCATGTATGGCTGTATCCCTTTTCCTTCCCCTCCCACCCCCCAACCCCCCACCCCATCTCCGGTTGATGGCATCGCCCATAATGTCCTGTGATCTTTCTTCTCATTTTGTCTATTTTGTTTCAATGTTCTCTTAGTTACTTTGAAATCCCATGATTGAAATGCATCCCTTCATGGCAATACACCTAGTTCTGCAGTCTGTCGTGCCGCACACACCGTACGCCCCACCATCCATTGTGGTGGGAGGGGTTTCTCATTTGTTGTCACTCATTTTGCTCAAATCTAGAGCGTTGTGCCATCCTACATGCGGTAGTTTCACTCAGTTACCCCCCATAGCTGTCCAGGCCGCTTCTTCTAACGCAGCACCACCCCTATCCTCCGGCACAGGCGGTTCCCAGGCTTAGAAAAGTGGGCACAGAAGTCTTGGAGAGAGGTAAATACAGTCCATCTGCTCTGAGCTGTGACTATGCTTGACTGGTGCCAATTTCTTGGCTTTCCATCGTAGGGGCGTGACCGAAACAGTCTGTCCGTAGACAGACGGATTTTCTATTCCTAATGGAATACACACGCCAATTCTGCTATTTATAGGTATTTAAGCAGCCCCAATAGTTATGGTAGGTTAATTTACCATAGACACATGTTTGGATAGTATGTTAACCCATGAATTAAGTTTTCCCCCTTGTTACAGATGAACAGGGTTCCCTCCACGTGCGCTTTATAGTGATAACATCTCCTAATCCTGATAGGGATGTTATAGCTCTCGTCCCAGCCATGGGTCTACTTTCTCAGGTGAGAGCCAATAGCACAATTATATCTGCGTATTGACAGTTCACATGGCTGCCTCTGTTGTATAGTATTTCCAGGCAGGTGCTGTGTAGCTGGTGCTGACATTGTGGACCCCTTTGCTTTGATCATTTAGCTACCCCTATTTCTTTATTTGTTATTGTGCAGACCTATGTCAAACACTTTTGATACCTATCCCATCTGCCCTCTCTCTGCTCACTGTGCATGTAGTTTTCTATTCGCTTATTAACATTCCACCTCCCACTTGTAAGGTCATTTCTTGCGTCTCCTTTTCCCTTCCCTCCTCCTTCTGCCTTAGTCCCCATTAAGGAATCTTCTCTCTTTCACTTCTTCACCCCATTGTTTTTTTTTCGGATCCCCGTCCCCCCCCCCTTTTCCCCCCCTCCTCGTTCTTCCTCTCTCCACTATTTTCTTCTCTCTTTACTAAGAACTTCTTTCTTATCGAGACATATTCCTTCTCTCCTCTCCTTCTTTCTCTTCCCCTTCTTCCCCCGAACTGCCCCCTATCGCGCACCCCGTGATTGTTATGTGCCGATGTAAGGGAGAGCGGAGCCGCTTGGGGGGTTTCCGTTTATAGAGAGTCTGTTACCTTACCCTCGGTTGTCGTGGCGGGGAGGTTGAGCAGGCGGTGGGGTGAGCGGTGAGTGGGGGGGCGGGTGTGCTCAGTCGGGTGGGGTGCAGGGTGGGGGTGTGCGTGGCTGGGTGGTTCGTGGGGGGTGGGGTAGGGGGCCTGCGGGGGCGGGAACTGTCTATCTTCTAGTTTCGGGGACCTGTGTTGCACCTAGACGGTCAGTTGCAATCGTGTGGACTGCACGTATAGATCATGCTTTGGTTGACCTGTAGGATCGCCAGCCGATTTGGTCCGAGGGGATGTGCGTCTGGGACGGCAATTTGTCGGAGGTGTTTGTCCTTTGAACTTTCATGCGGGTTCCTTGTCGGCGTTCAGGATTGTTCGCTGTTTGGTAGAGATACTAGATGAGCACATGCAAACAGACTGGACTCTTTTCTTTGTGTCAAACCGCTCAGCTGGGGCGAGGTTTTTTCCTGTATGGAACCAAACCAATTTTTCCATGTTCGTGTTTTTAAGATTTAATTTCAACGTGTTCTGTGGAAAAGGTTCCATTCTTCCATAAGCCCCCCCTTTTTTTAAGCGTAGGAGTCTCCAGAAGACAGTTTATTCCTACCTCATGACCATTAAGGCGAGTTATCCAGGCAACCTCTTTCATCAATATTCCCCCCATGTGTTTGGGTTCTATTCCGAGTAACTGGGAATACGCACACGTACTTTTTTTTCGTAGCATTCCTTACCTTAGACTTGCTACACGTTGATACCATATTCCAACCTAGCCCCTTCTCTCTCCCCGTTTTTCCTGTGCCCATCCCCCCCCTGCTCTTGGTCTACCATAACTCTTCCTGACCTCCCCATTCTTTTCCCCATCTCCTTAAATCCCGTTTCAATTTCGCTGGCCATTCACCTATAGTATCCGAGCTATCTGCGAGACCCTATTTTTTGTTTTCCAAACAAACCAGTTTGAGCTTTTACTTTTCTTTCTTTCTTTGTTTGTAGTTTTTCGCTTTAGGGTGTGATGGTGTATCAATGTACTGTCTGCATGCAGGTTTGTGCACCCGTGTCGTGCAATGCCGCGGAGGTCAGAAGAGGGTCTCGGATTCCCCTGGAACTGGAGTTCTCCTGGAATTGGAGTTTCACACGGCTCTCGGCCGCCATATGGGTGCTGGGGATCGAACCCGGGTCCTCTGTAAGAGCGGTCGGCGCTCTTAACCGCTAGGCCATCTCTCCAGCCCTACTTTTACTTTTACTAAGTCCTAAAACACCATGTGTCCTGTAGACAGTGTCTAGGCGAAACTGGGTACTTGCTGAGCTCACGTCAATTAAATATGCCTTAATCGAATATACACCCGTGTCCCTCTCCCACCCATCCCCCCTTTCCAATTCACCATTTCAGTCCATTTTCTGATGCAGTCTTTCTGTTGTTCTTTTACTATGCATCCCTCTCCATGAGAAATATTTATATCTGGGTTGTTGGTACTAGCATCCACATATGAGGGACACCATTTGTCGTTTGTTTTTCTGGGACTGTGTTACTTCACTTAACATAATGTCTTCCAGCTCCATCCATTTACCTGGCCTGGCGCGTTATGGCGTCTCCCCTGCGACCCCGGTTCCCGCCCACAAGTCCAGCCGGGACCAGAGCAGAGGGAAACGCGACCCTCCGCTCACCGGAGCGCGGTCCCTCTGGGCGATTACAGGTACTTTCTACCATGCTTAGCGCTTTTTTGTTTTGGTCTTTTTTTTTTTTTTTTTTTTTTTTGGTCTTTTCCAGACAGGGACTCCCTGTAGCCCCAGCTGTCCTGGAACTCACTCTGTAGACCAGGCTGGCCTTGAACTCACAAAGATCCGCCTGCCTCTGCTTCCCAAGTGCTAGGATTAAAGGCGTGCACCACCATGCCTGGCTGTTTTGTTTTGTTTGTTTGTTTGTTTGTTTGTTTGTTTTGTCTTTTTGAGACAGGGTCTCCCTGTAGCTCTGGCTGTCCTGGAACTCACTCTGTAGACCAGGCTGGCCTCGAACTCACAGAGATCCGAGTGCCTCTGCCTCCCATGTACTAGGATTGAAGGCATGAGCCACCACGCCCAGCTGTTTTGTTTTTTAATGTGGATTCCAGGGACTGAACTCAGAGCCCAGTAACCAACTCAGCCATCTCCCCAGCCCTTTTGTGACACTACTAAAGGCATGTTTCTTTAACCTCTTCAAGTCCAAGAAGACACCTAAAAGATCCACTTCCTGGCAAGATAGATCAAGTATGGTGATGTTTTTTTTTTTTTCTCTAAGAAACCACTGCATAAAGTAATCAAGAGCCTAAAAGTATGCTTTCATTGCTCTTTCAGACCAAGCCTTAGGATTGTCAGGCTTGACATGTTTAGCTTACAAGAACAAAAAGTCTTATTTATAACCTAATCTCAAATGCATGAGGAGGGGAAATGTACTCTTTCATATTGGTATTACAGCAAACCTTAAAAATAAGTTGGTTCTTGGGGCTGGAGAGATGGCCTAGCGGTTAAGAGCGCCGACTGCTCTTGCAGAGCACCCGGGTTCGATCCCCAGCACCCACATGGTGGCTGAGAACTGTCTTTAGCTCCAGTTCCAGGGGAATCCGATGCCTTCTTCCAACCTCCTCAGCATTGAACGACATGGGTGCACAAACCTGCATGCAGACAGTACATTCATACACATAAAAATAAATAAAGAAATAAATAAAAATTTTAAAAAATGTTTAAAAAAATAATAAGTTGGTTCTCAGGGGTGGAGAGAAGGCTCAGCAGTTAAGAGCACTGGCTGCTGTTGTACATAGGTTCTGTTCCCAGTACCCACACAGCAGCTAACAACCATCAGCAACTCCAGTTCCATGACACCTTCTTTTGACCTCCACAGGAACTGCATGACACAGAGACACACACATGCAAGGCAATACACCCATCCACATAAAATAAAAATAATAAATGACTACAGGGAGACCCTCACTCAAAAAGATAAAAAAATAATAAATGAAATGTTTTTAAAATAACTATATAAATTGGTTCTTGCTACTGAGAGTTTCAATATGAAATTTTATACCTACAGGAAATTTAAATATTTGTATAAATATTTATCTTTTATATTTATATGAGACTTTGGGAGGTTAAAGGTGAGAAATAGTTTGAAATTTATGTTGTAAGCAAAGCACTCCTACAGAGATGGTCTGAAACATTTTTGCAATTGCTTGTTCCTTTCTCTCCAGGAAGTCTGTAAAAGAACAGGAACATCCTTTGCTGTTCACATTGTACAAACTGTGCTCATTTTGTACATAATCCCCAGGACACTGCAAGACCCAGTCAGCTCTGTACCCAACCACGGAAGTCCATAAAATGACCCCAGTTCTCAGAAACTACAGTATGATTTAGCTGCAAACAAAAACCAACTCATAGGGGAAACCTTTAATCTCCACACTTGGGAGGTAAATGGATCTCTGTGAGATAGAAGCCAGCCTGATCTACATATCAATTTCCAGGCCAGCTGGGACTACAGGGAGACTGTCTCAAGAAAACAAAACAAAACAACATATATATGTGTTTGTGTGTGTGTGTGCACATATATATATATATATATGCATATATATATATGCACACACACAAATACACACACACACACACACACACACACACACACACACACACACACACATGTCTCCTCTGAAACATTCCTGATACACTTGTCTTTAATCTTAAAATAAACCAATCTATCAATACAGCCAATTGAGTTGAAATTTACTTTTTCTATTTAGGGAAATAAAGGTTGAGAAAAAATTAATAAACTATAGAATTTTTTCTTTAAGACTTGTAGTATTCAATGTGAAGTTTGCTTCAAGTAGCCAGAACCACAGCTAAAAATTTGCTATGAATGTGAGTAAAGCATCATCCTCTGGGTCCCAAATTTCCTGACCGGTAAATTGAGGATACTTAAAGTTTGTTCCACTTTGGTGCAGGGAGGGGTTATGAATGTCTTTCACAACATATGAAATATATAGGATGAAAATGTCACATTACAAAGTTCTGCATAAAAACTAACACCATTTTCTTCCTAAAAATGGCTACATTCTACTTATGATTAAATGTCTCTTTCACAATGTCAACACCTGTGACATTTGTTTAAAATTTGAAATAAAAAATGGTAATTTTAGAAAATAAAAAATTTGAAATCAAATGTTACATACAAAACATCATCCAAATATTTACCAAACAGAACGTTTTCAGTTACATTTAGGACATGTTATTAGAAGAGTGTGTCCACCTACAGGTAATGAATGAATCAGGGGAGAACCTCATACTGAGTACACCAAAGATGACGTCATAACTGTCAGAATAATAAGGTTTCCTTAGCTTCCCTGGCACAGAACAATTTGACAGTCTTGTGGTTATTCATAAAGGACAGTTGTTTCCCCTTTTACTACTTTTGGTGTGTCATCAACCAACCATCTGTGGTCCTGCCCGGCAGGATTTGCCCTCCGCCCAATCTCTTTGAGCAAGGGTATTTCCTACACAACCAAACCACCTGTCCTTTCCGTGCCATGCCAAGCATAAGTGGGGGGAGGGCTAAGCACAATTCTGACAAGTTAAACTGGTATTCTATAAGTATAGAAATGTTGAAGTAAGAATTCTTGGATCCACACTTCTACAATATATCCACCCAACTCTCTTTAAAAAGATGCAGTGAGGCAGGGCATGGTGATGCACACCTTTAATCCCAGCACTTGGGAGGCAGAGGCAGGTGGATCTCTGTGAGTTCAAGGCCAGCCTGGTCTCCAGGCCAGCTGGGACCAGATGGGGACCCTGTCTCAAAAAGACAAAAAAAAAAAAAAAAAAAATGCAGTGACACGAACTTAAAGTAGAAAAAACAAGTACCAAACCTAAATGGCTAAATTAAAACAATTGACTTTTCCTATTTCACATACTATGAGAACCAATTAGATACATAAAGTCAGTTTTCAGTTATCTAAAAGGAACTAAGAAATCTGTTTCCTGCTTATAAAATCCACCTGTAAAACATAAGTCAACTCTTGCAAATGCAGGAACAATCTTCTTTCCACCACTTCCCCCACCACCTCTTCCAAATCAGTCCCTACCTTGTCTGCGGATCTTCAGGATGCATGGTCCATGCAAAGGGAACCGTCAGGTTCTAATAAAGTAGGGCTGTGCCATTCCACAGGAAGCTGACTGTGAAAGCCTAGCCACATAAGGACAGGTATGTTGTCTGGCAGAAACCCCCTCTCACCTGTTTGCTAGTGGCGGGCAGTATCATCTCAGTGGTAGAGTAGACTCCTCCTTGCTCAGTACATCTGAAAGTTTTTAAGCTCCTAGCCACAGACTCCTTTCTCTCCCTGACTTGCAAGAAATACTTAAAGCACACAGGACAATCTCCTGCAAACCATAGGACAATCTCCTGCAAACCATAGGACAATCTCCTGCAAACCAAAGGACAATCTCCTGCAAACCATAGGACAATCTCCTGCAAACCATAGGACAATCTCCTGCAAACCATAGGACAATCTCCTGCAAACCATAGGACAATCTCCTGCAAACCATAGGACAATCTCCTGCAAACCATAGGACAATCTCCTGCAAACCATAGGACAATCTCCTGCAAATCAAGATTAAACACCCCCCCCCCGGCGGGGGAGTGATGAATTCTTGATTTTTATGTAGAGAATAGATAAAATTCCTGAGAGAAGATATATGTTCATCTAGTACAGCAGAAGAAGTGTTTAAATTTTGCCAAAATTTCCTTTTCCTTGCTCCCACACACCTAGGGCTTCACACATAAACTCTCTTCTCTCCAGTTAATCCCTCTTACCTTGGAAGGAACCATATTTTGTTCTGAGTTTCATTGAGCTCAGAAACATGGAAGCTTATTTTCTAAGGAAAAAGTGTTTCATTTGTTTCTAAATAGCCACAGCTTCTCTAATAACACTCAGGAATGATGAAATGTTTTATTTAATTCTCATCAATTGCTATTTTTCTCCAAATGAAAGGACAGTTTATTTCAATACTTACTAAAAGGGAAAAGCTATACCAAACAGAACAGAGCTTTCACTTTCCAGCTGGGACTGTAGCTCAGCTGGAAGAGTTTGACAAGCATTCAGGAGGGCATGGGTGTGGTGGCAACTCTGGAATTAGAGACAATAGAACCAGAAGTTCAAGGTCCTATCTACACAGAAAGTTCAAGGCCAGCCTGGGATAGATGAGACCCTGTCTCATACAAAAACTAAAAACCAAGAGACAAGTGGAGTACAATGTTGTATAAGATTTTCTTTGGAACTTGTGGGTTGGAATGTTGAAAAACAGTTGTGGCTTTGAATGTCTTGCTTTGGGCATGTCAAGGCAAAATCATAGTGGCTTGGATCACAATAATTTCTACAGATTCAGGATCCCCTTTTGAAATACAATGGGTGGGCGCATGATCAAGAAGACAGAGTGGGTATAGTCTCTCTTCACTCTCCTAAGCCTTTGGAGGAGCTACTCCACATCCAGTCCTCTCTTGTACTTTTATTATTTTATTTTCTTATTATTTTTATTTTATGTGTATGAGTATATTGCCTGCATGTGCATAAGTACATCCATGTTATGCAATGCCCTTGGAGGTCAGAAGGTGTCAGATCTCTTGGACCTGCCTGGAGTTATAGATGGTTGTTTCTTGCCATGTGGGTGCTGGGAATCAAACCCAGGTCCTCTGCAAGCCCAGCTAGTGCTCTTCACCTAGCAGTTATCTCTACAGACCTTTTATGGAGCTTTTAACTTACAGAAACTGAAGTCACATATTAGCCTTAAGGCTCTCTAAAGAGCCATCTTCGGAGGCACATGAACAAAAGCACGCAGCAGCAGTTCAAGCCTTAGCTCCATCTTAGCCAAAGTAAAAGCAATGGTTTCATGAATCACCAGGTCCACAAGGACCATTTTATTCTAGCCAATTATTGGCCACTGACAAATTGCTATAACTAGGTCTCAGTGATAAAATAAGTGATTATATCCTTTATAGACAATTACATCTGGAAATATTGGAAGTTCATCAAACCTTCCTGATAGTAATAAGCAAAAATAATCACATGGCTCAGCCGTACCACCTGAACATTCCTTTGATTTTGATAAAAAAAAAATTTACAGCAGGGCTGCAAGATGACTCAGTAGGCAAGAACGCTGGCTAAGAAAGCATGAGGACCTGACTTCAAATCCCAACAATCCATATAGAAAAGCTGAGAATGGTCACACAGGCACCTATATCCCCAGTAGGGAAAGGGGGCAAGGAGACAGGAGGATTTCTAGAAGCAAGAGTGCCGGCTTTAGTGTAGCCCCAGGTTCAGCGACAGAATAAGTGGAGAAAGGTAGAGAGGGTCAACTGACGTCCTCCTCGGGCCTCCATGCGTGCACCTGAATGTGTGCACACACCCTACACGCACACAGAGACACACAGGAATTTCTAAAATGCAGGATATTACAGCTATGAAAACAAAAGAACCACCGCAGTCTTCTAAGAAGCAAGACGTCATCACCATGTGCCACAGTAGTATCTAGTCGACATCTGAGCCAGCACGGAAATTGTCCAGAAGGTTTCCCAGTGCAATGTGAGTTCTGTGGGGCTCCTGTTTACTGTGTTTTTTCTCTGTGGTGTTCCTAGGTATAGGTGAGGGAGAAGGGAGAATGCTGGACAAAATCAAACACTGAGTAGGAGAAACAAGAGTCTTATTGACTTGAGTAAGACTTTGGCCCTTTGAGGCAGGTGTAAATAATGTGTGGTGGAGAGCTTCCTGGAAGGGCCCCTATATACAGGTCTACCTGGGTCATCCAATGGCCCTCAAGAGCCCTTCTGCAACTTGGCAGCAGGGAAATATAAGGCACTTAAATGTTGATGTTTGTTCCAATCCCGCTGCTGCTGGACATGCAGAAGACCACACTTGCTGATGCCCACTTTCATTTCAATAGAACTCTGCTGGTCATTACTATAACTTAGGCCACCTAATTCTTTTTTTTTTCATATATATATATATATATATATATATATGTATGTATATTCTTATTGTTATTAAACTTTTTCATACATCATTTCTCAGTCCAATTTAGACTCATTTCCCTTTCCTTGCCCCCCACCCCACCCAAGTTCATGCATTCTGCCATACATGTCTTTAGGCCACCTAATTCTAAGTGAAGATCAGAAACCCCATTTAGAACATTAACCCTCTTCAGAAAATGTGTATTTGCATAATGATGCAATTTCAGGGCATTAAGCAACATGTTTTTCCTGTAATCACTACATTCTCCATGACACCCCCAATTCCATTTCTCATTAGCATGTTTTACATTAATGTTGCTCCATCAGTGAACACAGTCCTATGGCTTCATAAAAAATCACTGGTATACATGCACCAACATACATTAACACTAGCAAAATAAGAAAGGGGCATCGTATTCCACCACATGGTCCAGGGGGGCATTGACACTTCACAGGCTGTTACTATTTATATCTTCCTTCTGGGCATTCATAATACCCAGGCATTTCTTACATAAAAGATGCTAACCATTGCTGAAGAAGACCCTATTTTGAAAATGCAAATTTGGATTAATTAACCATTTCAACTAATATCAGCAGAACAGAGTTTGTAAGTATGACAGGAAACAAATTACAATGCAGGGGACTCCAAATCTACAGCAAAACTCAGGTGAATATACAATAGCCTGTTTGAGAGAGTGGAGCATTATTTCTGGTTTAATTTCAAGTTCATTATGGGATTCAGACCAGAAGCAGTCTTTTGATTGTGTTTCCATCTCATAATCAGAAGAAAATAGACCTGCTAGGAACTAATCATCCTTCCCTGATAGAGTTCTTCCCTGTAACAATGCTAACTGTGTAATTGAACAAGCCATTATCACTCTGCTAATACAGGGCCACCAAAGCTAAGTAGTTTTATACTCCAGAAAACCAGCTTTTAATTTTTTAAGCAATGTAAAGTTACCTGACTCATGAATTGTATCAGCAAACACATTTATCACTAGACAAAATGGGTTTAGAATTACTCAGCATAAAAGAATGTGTTACTGGTCAAATCTAGCTGAATCTAGGTGTGGTGACATATTCCTTGAGAGGCTGAAGCAGGAGGATTCAAAGTTCAAGGACAATCTAGGCTATCCAGCAAAAGACTCAAAAACTAGACAAAGTGGATTTAGAATTACTCAGCATAAAAGAATGTGTTACTGGTCAAATCTAGCTGAATCTAGGTGTGGTGGCACATTCCTTGAGAGGCTGAGGCAGGAGGATTCAAAGTTCAAGGATGATCTAGGCTATCCAGCAAAAGACTCAAAAACAACACTACCCCACACACCCACACAGCAACTGAAGCTTCTAGGGAAGGAGCCTCCCCTTATCTTAAGAAAAGAATTAACAAAAGAATAAAGAAGCAAAAACACTACTAGTATTTTCAGTTAAGTATAAATAGAACAAATAAACCCAAAATAGCTTGTCTAATTCAACAATTTCTATTCTAAGCAAATGATTGGATCCTTTCTTTTAAATGGTCAAGGTTTTATTGTAAAGAGAAAAATGAAATAAAGTAGCCAAGTGTGTTTGGGTATCCAACCAGTGTGTGTCTCATCACAATGATTTACTATGAAGTTTCTTCAATCCTGGTGATAATTTCCATTTTAAGACTTACTATTTGTCACTATCTGGTTCAGCCAAAGCTTTTATTCAGCAATTCTAACATCACCAACCTTCAGGAGATGGGATGTTCTCTAAGGAGAGAAAACTGTACTACAAGTTGTCAACCCATGTCTAAACTTCCAAAGCAAACTCCCAAGCTTCCATGAGTAAATATTTAGAGGAAAGAAATAGTTTGAGACAATTTATTCCCTTGTCACAATACAAAATGTTCAGCATTATAAAAATATGCCAGAAGCATTATTATGAAAAAAGAAGAAACCCCCCTCTCTCCCCTCTCCCCAACACACACAGATATACATACTCATGCTTCCAAACCCATTTTTTTTCCAAACAGGTAATAAAGATGAACTTTCTGTACAAACTCAGAAATCCCCTCCAGCACAAAGGAAGACTGACCACAAGCGACTTCTATTGTACCTCAAAGAATCTGATTTTGCCCCACAGAGACATCCTCAGGATGCCACCCCAGATCTCAACAGAAGTCTAATGTGCAGAGTGACCTTGAGAAATGAAAATGTTCAAAACTCATTCTAGAAAGATACATTTAATTCTACTGGGAAAAGATCTCTTTTGAAGCATGTTCTGTGTCTTAGATCCAACAAGGACTCAAAAGCAGAAAGGAAGGAAGACACAGAGTAACAACTGGAATGTGTTAAATGTCAGAGTGAAAAACAGAGTTTTGTCAGAAGAGGTAACAGTTGAGGAGGGAGGATCAGGAAAATTTATCGACTACGTAGAAATATCAAAATTACTAACGTAGGACTTACTCTGCCTAAGACTGTTTTAATGTTTGATCCTTGCATATGACTTACTCTGCCTAAGACTGTTATTAATGTTTGATCCTTGCATATGGCTTACTCTGCCTAAGACTGTTTTAATGTTTGATCCTGGCATATGACTTACTCTGCCTAAGACTGTTTTAATGTTTGATCCTTGCATGTCAACCTATTAACTCTCCTATGAGAAACGAATTATTAATCCCACCTTACCATGAGGAAATCAAGAACCATAGGAGGTAAATAACTCACCCTGAGCCAGCAAACACCAGGGAGCTTCTGGAGCGGCAATGTGGCTCAGCAGTGAGTTCCCTTAACATATGGCATGTGGCCTTGAAGGAGGGATAAACTTTCAGTGTGAAAATCATCAGGAAGGGCAACATGATCGTGTCCCGGAGAACAGATAGGAAGTGAGTGCTCAAGACTTTCAGAAAACCCTTTGGCATTCACCAGGTGGGCAATGTCACTCATTTTCCAGAGTGAGGAACGTGGATAGAAACATACAGGTTGCCTAGTGGGGAGAACATCTAGATTGAGATGGCACAACATAGGGAATCAGCTCTAAAAAGAGTAGAAAGGGAAAAATAATTATGTCTGAGTATCAAGGAGGGATTCTTTTCAAGAAGCAGCTCCCAGAAGGCATTTTTTGCGAAAGAAAGGTTAACCAAGATAAGAACAGAGATTATGCAATGCGGCCTGCTCCCACGAGCTGTGGACTCCTGCCCCTGGGCTGACCTCCGTGTGGTAGTGAAGATGCTTGCTGCTTAGGAAGAGCCCACCAATGGTCTGAGCAGCCTGAAAGGACCCCTCCTCCCATGGTAAGCACCAAAGAATGTGGAAAAGTGAAGGCTGAACCTGCAGCACCAGCAAGGATGAGTTCTACTTCGTTATAAGGACTTGGAAGAAATGAAATATCTATGGCAAGATGGAAAGATAAAGAATAAAGAGACTAAAGTGGAAAGATGAAGAATATTCATGGGGAGAGGTTCTAGAAGAGTCCAACATCTATATCAAAATTAATCATATTAAAGAGAGGCAGTTGCTGTTCAAATAGAGAAAGAAGAAAAAGAAAAAAATAAATTCTAATTCCAGTCCTTTTCTGACTCAACACCACTCTCTTTTAAATGAATATGGTGAGATATGAAGTTCTGCAAGCTACGAAATAAATAAGATCTCTAAATAGTAAATGTTGGATCATACGCCTTCCAAATGATCATTCAGCTTTTAAAATTTTAGAGCCTTTATTTGGCCAGTCATGTATCTTCTTGGCGTTTTCGTATTCAACACAAGATTTCTTAACTACTGGGAAGGAAAGGGCAAGGACTTCACCAACTGAAAGACTACAGAACTTCCCTAGTAACCACTAGGCAAGGGTCTTATTGTGAGACAATGTGATGTGTGGAAGTAAATAGACTTACAGCATTACAGTGGCCTCACAGGCTTCTCAGATAAGGGAGTGCCCCCATGCACTCAGGGATACATTCTCGACAAATACAGAAAAGGACATTCATTTGTAAGAAACCCTTAGTTTCCTTTATTGCAGGACCTGGCCCTGGCTCTGGTCCCTAGGTAAACCATTGTCATTGGTCATTTGTCATTCGATTGTTTAATCCTTTCATACTCTGTTATACTGTGTTGGAAGTTTTCACAGTCAAATAGAACTGAATATTGACCTAAAGCTTTTCTTTAGTATTTATTCAATAATATCTGATGTCTGTAGAACAAAGGTTTTATTTCATGTTTGTTTTATGGTTGTTACTACACAACAGGAAGTTGATAAATACTATAAATTTGCTATACGTCAGAACATGAAACTCTGAAGTTATAAACTTTTAAGATGAAAAGAATCAATACAACTATGTTAATAAATTGAATTATGTAAATTCACCTTTCACTTGGAAGTAGAAGAACAAGTCTACTAAACTACAACTGAAATCTCCATTTCATTAAATGACTCATTAGTAAGTCCCAGGTAGCATCCAAGGCACAAACTCTGTACCCGTTACCCACAGCATAATTAAGGATGGGGATGCAGACATTGCTGAAGCAATATTTCCAAGATTTTCCTATTTTAACTATGTGAACATTGTACGATCAGTCTTCAAACTATACCTCCCCTCATTGACTGCACAGGTTTTTAACTATAAAAGTCTCTGTTGATTTTTGTCCTGCTGCCATGAAAGTGGCAGGTGAAAGGATTCTCTCTTAATGTAAAGGTTGACTGAGTCCGGACATCATGACATCATGCACAGGGCCCTTCTTTATATCCTGCCGCACGCAACAAGCATTGTCAGAACTCATGTATTATTCATTTGCATCAATCATGGAATATGCTTTTAGAGTCCATGGTGGCTTCTCATGCTTATTTATTTGCACTTAATGGGTGGTCCTTTCAAAAGCACTGGCTGTAGCATCTTCACACAGAACTTCAAATGAATCATCTGCTCTTTCGGTCAATACCATGAGTAAATGAGCCACAACCAGTCAGCTCCAGAAATGCAAGCTGAAGCGATCATTTCTAAGCCACATTTCCCTTCCAAAGTACTAAGTCTTATCACCACAACTAATTTAGAACTCTCAAGACAAAATTCAAAAATAAAGTATGGGAGGAGACTAACAGCCACTAGGATATTTTTGCCACTTATTAATGGGCTAGACAGGAAATGATAGGCTTGGAGCCATAATAGTGTTGCTCAGTTGTAGCTGCCTGACCAGGACAGGTTGGTAGCTAAGAAGACAGACCCACCAACTAGAAACACTTGCAATTTATTTCCAGTAATTCCTACCCCCAAACATAAACATATGATTCACATATTTTATGACTACCTAAACTTATCATATATTGATATTTTATTTTATTTTTTGATATTTTAATGTATATTTTTCTGTCATCAAAAGCAAGTACAGCATTTCCACTCTTAAAGCCATTTTCCACATCTAATCACTCTGATTGAAAACCATTCGAGAATTTTTATACATGCTATTAATTCATTAGACAAAGAATATGCTGTTCTCGGGTTTTTGCTTAACACAAAGAGGAGATCAACAGACGTTTTCTGACCCAATGAAAAAATACAAAATCCTCAGGCAAATAGTATGTCCTAGGTCTGCCTTTGGGAATTTACTGCAAAGCTGAATTCGGACAACACGACGGCATAGAGTGTCAGCTCCTCACAGTTCACTGTCTGCCCCACACACTTCTCCTTCAGTGCTCACCTTCTGTTCCACAGTTTTCCCTTCCTCATATCTAAGCCTCTAAGCTATCTAATGAGACATGACTCAATGAAGAAGCATCCAGATTTGAGTTCCAGAGTGCTGTGAAATTTGAAAACAGATACGAGGCTATTGCTTCTCATACATGGAATTCTAAAGAAGTCTCATCCTCATACATGGCATAGAGTTGAAACTCAAAAATGTTTTCTAATGAATGAATGACCAGGAATGACTTCTAACTGGAACGACTAGAATTCAATGTAACTTAGAGCTGTCTCCTCGACCTCTCTTATTTGTCAACACTTCAACATAATCTCTCAAACAGTGACACTAAAGTGGGCATACACGGGAATCATTTAAAGAGCTTATTTAAAATGCGATGGTGTGGGCACAGGTCCTTTCCCCAGAGATTAACCAGAGGGCCAAGACGAGATCCTAAGAATCTGTTTTAATTTAGTATACCAAACACAAGTGTTGCAAAGCTGCGCATTGAGAAACAAAGACACGTAGAGTCAACAATGACTTCATGATATAATAATATCTTTGCATCATCTATAATTCCTTAAACATGAAAATAAAACCAGTGAACTTCTGGTGGTTGCAAGAAAACTAAAAGTAAATAAAGAAAAAGCATGCTGGGAAACCTAGCCTTGTGTAACCTAGAAATAATGAGGGTACACGGAACAGAGGTAATCCCCCAGTGAGACCTCATCAATTGTTAGGACAACTGTCTTGCCTTTGGGTTCTTTTGGCAGCCAGAGCTACAAATAATTACAATTACCAGAGATTATCCCCGCTACCAGTCCTCCAGCAGCCAGCTTCCCACCCATGCCCTGACCAGGCCCACCACTCTCTTGCCAATCCCTCAGGTTGGTGCCACAGTTCAGCCATAGAGGAGCAAGATGGAGGCTTGTGATCTCCAGATCACAGAACAGCTCTATCAGCTGCAGAGAAACCCCTGCCTGAGGCAGCCCTTGTTACCCCAGCAACTCTGTCCAGAGGACAGGAGCTATTTGGTTTTGAATGCCCCCTTCTTATATAATGTGAGGCTTCAATTGTTCAAGATTTACACCCTTTGCTATGAGACAATACTGTTTTCAGAAGCAGCCACTTTATGTAATTAGAGTTCATGTTTCAGAAAACAGGTTTTTCCCTGTTAGTTCAAATAGAACTGTGATGGCTTGCCAGTAAATTTTGAGCCCTGACCCAGTATACTTTGTACAAGGTATGTGAGGTATGGGTTCAGTAGACCAACCTGAACTATGTGACCTGGGGCAGGGAAGTCTCTGTGAAGACAAATTTGCATCAGCAAAGCCTCAGCTGATCCAAATTTGCCTGCAGAAAGGGGGCAGCAGATCATTAAAAGCATCTTCTGGAAAAGGAATGGAATGGGGACCTGACACACAGTCCACTTTTGTTTACAGTCCTTTACTTAAAACCATGTCTCTGTTCTACTTACATGTAAGAGAGTAAAACTGAATTCAAATTACCCTGAAATTCCAAAATAAAACAGCAATCAAACAATTACCTCATTCACAACTGGGAAACAAATGGGTATTGATTCAATACTCAACAGGGAAACAAATGGGTGTTGATTATAATAAAATAATCAGCCACCTTCCCTGCACTATAGTCCTCGGTCAGACACTGTAAAACCTATTATAGACTAAGAAAAGCAAATGCTAGTAAATGTTCCAACGAATAAAACAGATGGCTCACATGGTAAAGGATGAATGTCAGGCTTGAAGACTGAATGGCCGGGTCCAGCAGATCAGGGGAATGCTCCCAGGGAACAAGAGAAGAGGAGCCTGCACTCTCCAATGCCCTTTACATCCACATAGACACTCCATTTTATGTACTGTCAGAAGACAAAGCTGCTTCCAAACTATTTCCAATTTACTTGCCTTAGGTTAGCTTTAGAGGTTGTGGCCAAGACTAAACACCATACCTTCTTTCACCCAATTCACCCATTTGAGGTTCAGTAACAGTATTTAAATGGAACACTTTTTCTATAGGAATATTTCATTTTTTATTCACAACTATAAGGCCATGTATTCAAACACAAGGTGTGAAAAGAAATTAAAAAATTAAAAAAAAAAAAAACACCTTTATCAGTCTTGGCCCAAAATTCAAGCCCAAATCAGCTACCTTCAGTTTTTCTAAAAGGTTTGGAGAAAGCAGGCCAAGAAACAGGGCTCAGACAATACACATTATCCTGATGGTTGCTATTCAGCCTCCTGAAAGCTAAGAACTGCCTAACCAGGAGCCCCTGTTGTTCAAGTCATTCACTTGCACCCAGATTATTCTCCACAAAGAAAAGAACCAACGCTGCTCACCATTCAGGATTTTAAAACTTGAATCTTATACTGTGTCCATTCAGCTAAGGACTAAGCCTTGCCACAGCTGTCACACTCTTAAGGCTGAACGAGCCACTTTTTTTTTTCAGTCTTTTTGAGACAGGGTCTTCTTGTAGCCCCAGGTGGTCTTGAACTTGCTATGTAGACCAGGGTGGCCTTGAACTCATAGAGATCCATGAACACATCACTTTTAACTTCCCAGGGTTGCTTATCTCACTTGCAATATAAATGACTAAAATTGTATCTCTTAGGTCTGTGGATCTCAGTCCTTACACAAATGTGTGATATCAATGTGTGTGTTTAATGAGAATATATTAAGCACTCAAATCCATTTACTGATTTACTTCAGAAACAATACAAACAGTACAAAAAAAAAAAAAAATCAAAAGTATGGAGCTCCACACAGGTCACCCAATTGAAAACAAGATCAACTTCGGCCTCTCCTAGATCCTTCCTGCCTAGGGCACCAGAAAACTCTGTCTCTTAAAGGGACCAATGGTGACAGAACAAGTGTCACCCACTAGTTGAAGCCAGATAGAAAGCTTAAACAATTTTAGCAAATCAACTACAATAAAAAGTCAATCTATTTTGCAAGAACTGGAGCAGAAAGATGCATAACGAGGCTTTCTGGAGTCTCACTTCGAACTCATGGTTTGCTGAGATATGGACCAAGGTAGGAGCTGCTAAGAAATGGGGTTAGGCAGGTAAGGTGGGAACTATGCAGACAACAGACATAGGAGAAATAAATGGACCCAGGATGTCAATGAGAGGACATCACCAGATTCATTCAACCAGGCACAAATTGCCTCTGATGAGTAGATAGAGTGTCTTATCCCTGCCACTCAATTGGGTCTCCTACATGTGGCTGTCCAGAGATCCCTGTCTCTGAATCTATTCTGTTCTGAAGGACATTGCTCAACAGAATGCACCAGTATCAGCACCAATCTTAAGCAATCTTGAAGTTGCAACATACGTGTCTGAACACAGGCATACTATATTATCAATAAAGTCATAGGCAAAGATACAGTTAAATTCAAAGATAAGTTAAATTCAAGGGTGATAGATGTGATAGAGAGGTATTTAATGGGAGTACATCTGTCTGCCTTTTATGGTCCAGCAAGATTCTGAATGCTCTAACATCCATGCAATCATCCTTGTACCTCAGCAACTTCCTACCTGGTAACACCATCATGAGTGCTGAATTACAAATTTCCTGATAGACCCTGGGCATTCAATGTGGGGCAAGAGATTTTGACATAGCTAGTGTACAGCAACCTGACATGGGTACCAGAGATTTCATCGAACTCTCAGATGCTAAGGAAAGCATAGAAGCTAGCTTGGGAGGGAATACTAAACTATGACTCACGAGTCTGCTTTAAAGGGGAAAATCTTAGTACATCTATTCTAGTATTAAGTGGTAGATTGTTTTACTATGTCATTAGCAGGAGACATATTCATTTGAACCAAAGGGAAGGATTCACTTAGAGCAGCATCCTTTAGCTCTTATGACCCAGGACCTGTCCCTTACATCTCTGAACCTACAAAAATCTCCTCTTTAAAACAACTGAATTACTTCACCTCTGAAATTTTATGGATCAAAGATGCAAATATAATAAATCCCAATACAAAAAAAACCTTGAAGGTCTGAAGAATCTACATGTTTGCAACGAGTCCAAACACTGCTGCTTAGAATAAGCCGCCAAATAAGGCAAAGGAAAGAAAATCAAAGCCGTATCTCCAGTCCTTTGAAATACAACAAAGGAGAAGCACAAGGTAAACTGAAATTACCTAAGACCACGCCTAAAAGAGGGAACATCTACAGAGATATGATCATTGTTACTTCCTTTGGCGCCAACTGAAACTGGCCATCCTATGTGATAGCTACTTGAAAAAGATATCCGGCATTGATGGCACGTTAAGATTTACTCTCCTAATATGACAATCACAAGCTCCGTCCATTTCTCTGAAGTTACAAAATTTCTTGTTTATGACTGAAGAAGACTCCATGGTGTGTGGGTGAGTGTGTGTATGTGTGGGAGGTGTGGAGGAGGTATGGGTGAGTGTGTATATGTGTGGGAGGTGTGGGGCAGTTGGGGGGGAGATGCTGGGAGTGTGTTACATTTTCTCCATGCATCTGTTGACAGGCACCTAGGCTGATTCTATAATGTGGTTACTGTTACTAACACAGTAACTAACTGTAACTGCTGTAACTAACACAGATATTCAGGTATCCTTGTGGTATGATGGCCTAGATTTCTTTTGGGTATATTTCTATACATGGTCAGACTGGGTCATATGGTAGTTCCAGTTTTAGGCTTAAAATTTTTATTATTAGTGTGTGTGTGTGTGTGTGTGTGTGTGTGTGTGTGTGTGTGAATGCACAGTACATGTGCAGTGGTCAGATGACAACTTTCAGAGTCTGAGATGGCCTAGCGGTTAAGAGCGCCGACCGCTCTTACAGAGGACCCGGGTTCAATCCCCAGCACCCACATGGCGGCCGAGAACCATCTGAAACTCCAGTTCCAGGGGAATCCGAGACCCTCTTCTGACCTCCGTGGCATTGCACAACACAGGTGCACAGACCTGCATGCAGACAGTACATTGATACACATACAGAAATAAATAAAATTAAAAAAAAAATTTAACAGAGTCTGTTCTCTCCTTCCATTGCAGGTTCCAAGGGCTGAACTCAGGTCCTCAGGCCTACACAGCAAGTACCTGCTGAGCCATCTCGCCAGGCCTAGTTTTAACTTTTTCAAGAAGTTCCATACTGATTTCCACAGTGGCTGTACTATTTTACATCTCCACCAATAGCAAATAAAGGTTCTTGTTTCCCCGCCTCCTCATCAGCATTTGCTGCTGTTGCCTGTTTGCCTGATCTAAGTATTCTGATTGGGGTGAGACATGAAAAGGCAGAGTGAAAAGAAAAATATTATATGTTGTCTCTCGTGTGTTGGGTGAATCCATTCAAAGCTCATGATCCACCTGTACAGCAGTGTCTTTTTGAGACCCATCACTTTCTACAATGAACATGTTTTACAATGAACACATTTCAAACATGCTTTTGAAGACTAAGATCAATGATGTCTCCATCCATGTGCATTTGGTGTTATTTACAGTACCATACATGAGTTTCCTCCCATTGAGTGGGTTTTAAGTCCAAGTAAGTAACCATTGATTATCCCAAGATAAAAGTGCCACTATTGCACCGATGTTGTATGCTGTGCTACTCACTGCTGTAGTTATTTGGTCTTAGAGCTGGTGTTGGACCATCAGCTGATGTTCACCCTTAGCAGGTTGCACAGTGCTCTCCAAAGCTATGAGAGCTGCCTTCAGGGGAAGTGGCTTCCAGGTCAGTTCTAGCTCCTTTGCTCCAAATCCAGTCTCCAAAGTAAGTTCTTGTTTTCAGCAATAGGGGCTTACCTTCAAGTTCTGAGAGGCAATCAAATTACACAGGCTATTGCTGTGTAATTTGGAGAGTCTCCTGGACTACTCAAAGGAAGGGTTCTCCTGTCTAGCACTGCGTCTTATTACCTAGCCTTCAGCTGTACACATAGACTTATGTAGAGATAGTGGATGTGTAATTGTCATTAAGTTATTAGACTAATATGATTCCCTGTTTTTTTATACTAGCTAGGCATTATTTATTTTCTCTCTCTCTCTCTCTTTCTCTCTATCCCCCCATCTAACCCTCCTGCCATGTTTTCCCCATTTAAGATCACAGATCTTAGAGAAAACCCCAAGACTGCCACATTCCTAGACTAATGTAATCTCTTGCTAAGTGCAAAATGTGTACCCTTATATTTACAATCAAGTATCCTAGTCACCACTCATCAAAGAGGCTTCTTTTGCACCAGATGGAGACTATTACAGTGTACCACAACTGGTCACACACAGACATTGTCTGCAAATTGCCCAAGCCTAAGTAGCACATCTACGATGCAATCTCTGCACCTAAGGCTCATGCAACATAGAACAAGAGATAAAGAGGACACTAATGAATCTCTCAGCCCTTGCCAATGAAGCTCCCTCATGAAACAGAGGGACAAGAAGATAAAAGATTACAAAGGGCCAAAGCAGGGAGATTAGGAGTCTTCCAAGTGTGGGTCCTTGGACAGGATTCCTATATTCAGCTTCACTCACCCAGGGCTCAGAGACCATTGCAAAAAAGGGGGCAGAAAGATTATAAGAGCCAGGACGGAGGTACAGGACCACATGGAATTAGGATCATACAAGCTCCAGGGCCCCTATTCACATGAACCTACAGGAGCGTTGTCAGCATGCACAAGACCCATGCAAACTCAAGCAGACAAAACCTAGCATAAAAATGTGGAAATGGGCAGCAGGTCCCAATCTTAGCAGAAGAACTATTAGCAGCTGATTACTACTAGGTGAGGAGGGGCTGATCTTAAAGCAAGGGACTCTGGATGCTGTCTAGACCTCAGTGGATGAACTTGCACTGAGAAACAACGTCTAGGGATGCGAACTTGACACAATGGGCCTTGAGACACATAACGGAGTGCATGGGTTCCAGTGAGGGGCTGTGGAAGGTGCTAAAGGGGAAGGGAGCATAAAGTGATTAAGATTGATTGAGATGTCTTGTGAAATACACAAAAATTCAATAAAAAGTAAATAATAAAGAAGACTTCGCTCTCTTCCACTTTTACATTGCGTCCCCAAAATATATACAGCCTGCAGTGGAGAAAGTACTTAAAAAAAATCAGAGCATGAATTGCAGCTATTTGAACACTAATTTGCTTCTCCAATTACAAATAAATGTTAATTAGCTGTGAAAATAATAGAGAAACTATTTCAAATTCTTTTAAAAAGTAATTGCATTCAGAGCCAGGCATGGTAGTGCATGCCTTTAATCCTAGCACTCGGGAGGCAGAGGCAGGCGGATCTTTGTGAGTTCAAGGCCAGCCTGGTCTACAGAGTGAGTTCCAGGACAGCTGGGGTTACAGGGAGACCCTGTTGATTTTTCAGAATGAGCACTCATTTGTATATAAAATACTAGAGTTTAAGTTTGTTCTTTTCTATGAGAAAACAAAATCTCCCTCAAGATTCAGTCTAGTTCAAGATACTAAAACTCTTGAGTAAACTACAAATAAAGATTACAATTAGAATAGATTGTTAATGTCCCAATATGCAAATTCCATTTTAACCTGTTCATTACACAGCCTCACATCTTTTACATAGTTTGAACAAATAAAAATCACAAGATGTGGCCATTAATGTTGAGGGATTTTCATGTCCCATGAAGCCTCCTCCATGGGTGAGTTGTGTGTTTTACTACTGGAAGGTAAGTTCACTAATAATGTGGGAAGCCAAGGCTGTTCTTGACCATGGACTCCAGCCTTTGAGCACAAAGATACCAGAGCCATGGAGTCAGTGGTCAAAGCAGCTCACTTGGTATTTTGTAATCAACCAAATGGGATTAAAAGTTTCAAAAGGTATTGATCATCTTGAGACATTGGGAGGAGGTAGATTATTCAAAATTCTATTACAGCCGACCAAGAGAAAATAAAATACAGAACAAAATGGAGACTAACTTTAAACTTTGCATCTGTTCTAAAATCTTAATTCGCTTATAAAAGGGCATTGTAAAGATAAGTCGATTTTTGAAAACGTAGTTAAGTATTTCAAATCCTGTAAATGACGAACAACGTGAGTCAGTCTCAGTTTTGTCAGATGATTTTACTTGGCAGATTAAAGCTGGGAATTCCAGAACTTAACCCCTTCTTCTAGAGCAGTGGACAGAAAACCTGGCTGCTGGCTTGTCTAGGGAAACAAAGTTTCACTGAAACTCACACATGGCCTGTCACTGATATACTGCCAGTTGCCCCTTCACATGCCAAGAGCAGAATTGAGTAACTGAGACACACACCATGCAGCCAGAAATCTAAAAGTTTCTGTCTGGTCCTTTAAGAAAGAGTTTTCTAAGATAGGAGTGGTGATATACCTGTCATCCCAGTACTCAGGAGGCTAAGATAGGAAGATCAAAAGTTTGAGGCTAGCCTGGGCTACCTAGGGAGATACAGGATGAGAGGGAAGGGGAAAGGAGGGAAAGAAGTGGAGAGGGAGAGTCTGCTGGGTTGTGTCTGGAATCTCAAGAGGGGAGTGTGATTCAATTCCAAGGGATGTTGCAAAGATGAATCAGGCCCTTCTTGGCTTTCAACAGTATTATCAGCGAAAAAGAATCTCACATGGGAATGTATGAAGATTGAGAAATAAGATAGCTGTAGAGGAGCTGTTTGGGGTTTTGGTTTTCTTTTTCTTTTCGTTTTTTAACACAAAGAAATGTAGGATGTAATGGAAACCTACATCTTGCCAAGTCAAACACTCTGGGCAAGTAATTTAACCTGCCTGGAAACCATGGTGCTACAGCACAGTCTACAGGGAGAAGAACCCAGAAACCTCACTTGGGTTCCAAGCACAGGTCTGTCCCTGTCTGCGCATGGTACACAGGGAGGCCCCCCTCACTTCTTAAGCTTGTTTCCCCATTAGTAAAGATTGGGGGTGGTGATACCTTTATGTGAGAGAGTGTTTACAAAACTTAAGATAATAAGCATGCCCCTGGAGCAGAGAATATGGCCTTGTGGGGCCCTCGTGATACACTACTCCTGGCCCTGTCTGATGCTAAAATATTCATCTTTGTGAGGTTTCCATGATATCAAAGAAGAGTCCAATGGTAAAAGTAAATAGAAAAAAAGACATCTGCTTTGTAGCCTGAACTTCCTTTTGGACCTCCCCATATTTCCCTTCGAATCCCCAGGCCCAACCTGGGTTCTCTCCTGCCCAGGTGGCCTCCACAGTGTCCTAGGAGCGTCACCCTGGGTCTCATCTATCTCTTGCTTGCTCTTCTTGAGACATCCAGCCACTCTGACTTCCAAAGCCTCTGAGATGCTATACTCTCCAGACCACCCATTGTTACACCTGGCCTTCACGTTCAGACACAGGGCACACCATATGGATGACCCTCATGAACCTCGAGCTCAGAGCTTCCCCAAGTGTGCTTACTCCTACCTTCCACACCTACTTGAACCTACTCTTTCTCTAGTATTCAAATTCAAGATATGAAAACCATCATCCACTCCACAGCCAGCCAGAAATGGGATCTTTCTGGGCTAACTTGTACTGCTACCCTTGTATGGAATTGCTTATTTTATGACTCCATTACAAGACACTAGAAAACAAACAAGCAAGCCTGGTGTGGTGGCACACACCTATCATCCCAGCAAGTGGGAAGCAGAGGCAGGAAGGATCCAGAGTTCAAGGCCAAGATGAAAGACGGGGACAGAAAGAGACAGAAAAAGAAAAACATGCCTGCATATGCTATCAGTTTCCCTAAATAATGTGGTTAACTCTACTTAAAATCACTTATACAACCCCTTTACCATCTTTAAAAAATGGCTTTGATGTAATTTGGGAATGTAAAGTTAAATGTCTTTTTACCTGCACGCCAAGTTTACTGTTAAACTGTAAATTCCTAAATGTGTTTTGGAATTAACATGTAGTTTATTTTCAGACTTTGTCAACCTGGTATATGTGCAGAGTATATAGATGTATATTTTGTAGTAATATAAAATTAAATGGAACAAAAAAAATGGTTTAGACTCTATTTTGTTTGAATAAACAAGAGAAAGTATGATGAAAGCAGTAACTGCAATAGGCTTTCAAATTTATCCTGTCAGTGACTTCCGTCCTGGCTTTCCTCAGTTCACAACTGCCATGGGCCCAGAAGCCTGCCACCCACAGACAGGAAATCCCCCAGGTAGGCAGGCACAAGAGAAGAGTGAGTAGCATCCATTGGCCACTAGATTTTTTTTTTTTTTAATTTCTGTATATGTATGAATGTACTGTCTGCATGCAGGTTTGTGCACCCGTGTCGTGCAATACCGCGGAGGTCAGAAGAGGGTCTCGGATTCCCCTGGAACTGGAGTTCTCCTGGAATTGGAGTTTCAGACGGTTTTCGGCCGCCATGTGGGTGCTAGGGATCGAACCCGGGTCCTCTGTAAGAGCAGTCGGCGCTCTTAACCGAAAGCAAAACAAACAGAACAAGGCTACAGAAGACTGGTATTCACTGCACTCCACACAGGTCAGCCTTACCAAGAGATAAATGGATGCAGAACCAATAACAGGAATGCAACCTGCATGGGCCGTTAAAAGTGTCTGAGCTTGGGGCTGGAGAGATGGCCTAGCGGTTAAGAGCGCCGACCGCTCTTACAGAGGACCGGGGTTCGATCCCCAGCACCCACATGGCGGCCGAGAACCATCTGAAACTCCAATTCCAGGAGAACTCCAGTTCCAAGGGAATCCGAGACCCTCTTCTGACCTCTGCGGCATTGCACGACACGGGTGCACAAACCTGCATGCAGACAGTACATTGATACACATACAGAAATAAAAAAAAAAGTGTCTGAGTTCACAAGTACCCTAGAAAATGAAAATAACCCAGGCGTGGTGATGCACGCCTTTAATCCTAGCACTTGGGAGGCAGAGGCAGGTGAATCTCTGTGAGTTCAAGGCCAGCCTGGTCTACAGAGCGAGTTCCAGGACACCTGGGACTACAAGGAACTCCTGTGTCAAAAAGACCAAAAAAAAAAAAAAAGTTGAAGTCTCAAATCAGTAAATAATATCTCCAAATCTCAATGACGAAGGCCTCCAAGTTTTAATTAGCAATCGTCTGCAGTAATAGGCATGCCAATTAGCTTTACAGTTCACCATATTTCTAATTTTGCAAATTACATTTAATTTTGGATGTGAGCATATGTTAGTGCTTAATACTATTTGGAGCAAGGTCTCCCTGAAGAGAGAGTAGAGAGCCAGTAGGACCAGGTACGTGGAGAGGATAAAGGAGATCAGGAAGTCCTGAAATAGATACTCTGCAGGAGGTGTGGTAGCACACGCCCTTAATCCCTGCACTCTGGAGGCATAGCCAGGCTGATCTCTATGAGTTCAAAGCCAGCCTGGCCTAGACCTTGCCTCAAACACACACACACACACACACACACACACACACACACACACACACACAAAATTGGTACACTAATGTGTCAATGTGTTTTACAAGCTATAGAAACACAACTCAAAAGTGGTATATATATATATATATATATATATTTTTTTTTTTCCCCAAGAGATTGTCATTCTATGCCATCTTGTTTAATATGTACACACAAAGACATGCTTGTTTTAGGACCTGGTACTACTATTCTGCAGGCTGGACTTCATTTATATTCTCCAGTGGGACACGTTGGCATCCTGCCCTCTGAGCTTGAAGAACACTGTGGTGACTGAAGTTGATTTTATGAATGCAGTGAGAATGTTCAGTCATAGAATCAACATTGGGCCTTTATACATTAATAATTATTACTCCAAAGTAAGGTCAAACTCAAGCTGAAATGAGTATTTTATGATAGTTTTCTGCAATGGCTTCCCCATTGCAATTAATAGCAAATAGACTGAAAGTTCAAAATAGAACTAATGCCACAGTGTACTGACACCCAGGAAAAATAATTTTTAATTAAAAAATCCTTAACCAGCACACAGAACAACAACATATGATGAGAAAAAAAAAACTTTGTTTTAAGCATGACATCACTATGTCACCCAAAATGAATAGATTAAGCTCATGGTAAAGGCTGCTTCTGAAGATGGGCTCTGGATACGGTATGAGCTGGGTCCTTTAGCTGCAGCAGTGAGCAGGCAGCAGGCTAAATCTGCCTATAAACCAGAAAGGTTGCCATGGTTACAGCTGAAGTGAGAATTCTGACAACAGGACTACACACAGTCATGTAAGACGCAGTTACTAGAATACCAAATACTGAAACCATCTGCTCACTAAGAACCGGAATATTCCCGCAGAAACATCTGACAAAGCATTGATTTCCAGAATATATAAACTACTCAAAAAACAAAGAAGAAAGAAAACAAATGACCCACCCAATAGATGGAGCAAAGAGCTGAACAGAGACTTCACAAGTGAGGAATTAGAGATGTCTGAGAAACACCTTAAGAAGTGTTCAACATCACTAATCATTAAGGAAATGCAAATGAAAACCACTTTAAGATATCATCTTACTCCAATAAGACTGGCTAGGATCAAGAAAACAAATGATACCAAGTGCTGGAGAGGTTGTGGGGAAAGGGGAACACTCATCCACTGCTGGTGGGAATGTAAACTCGTACAGCCACTATGGAAAGCAGTGTGGAGAACCCTTGGAAGACTTGGAATGAACTTGCCACCCGACCCAGCCATACCACTCCTGGGCATGTACCCTCAAGACTTACCCCACCACAGAGATACATGCACGGCCATGTTTATTTCAGCTCTCTTCACAATAGCAAGGAGCTGGAACCAACCCAAATGCCCCTCAACTGATGAGTGGATAGAGAAAATGTGGTACATCTACACAATGGAGTTCTATGCAGCAGTAAAGAAAGATGACATCATGAGCTTTGCAGGAAAATGGCTGGAGCTAGAGGACATCATGCTGAGTGAAGTAACACAGTCCCAGAAAAACAAACAACAAATGGTATCCCTCATCTGTGGATGCTAGTGCCAATTACCTAGTTGTAAGTATTTCTTGTGCACGGCCCCTTGAGCTTTTGTCCAAAGCAGTTGGGAGTGATGCATATTGGAAACAACAACAACAACAGAAAGGACTGCATTGAAGAATTGACTGAAACAGTGAACTTCTGCTCAAAACAGTCAACTTCCACATGGAGAGTATTGAGAAAGACTGAGAAAGAGATAAAAAGCATGTTTGGCAGAATGCATGAGCTCTGGTTGGATGGGGGAATGGGGGGGGACAAGGGTGTAGATTTGATAAAAAATAAATTAATTAATTAATTAATTAAAAAAAAAGAACTGGAATATTCAAGAGTTAAACTAAAATAATGAAAAGCAACCGAGATCAACAGGGAGCCAGCTGATCCTGAGTTCATGACCAGTCACTGCCAAAGACAACTTCATGACAGCCGGGGATGTCCCTGATGCCCTTTCCTGGAAGGAGGGAGCTCTGCTCGAGAGAATTCAGAAATGGTAGCCACTGCTCAAATCCTCTGCAGTACACCTTGTTCACAGACTTGAGGTCTCATGAACTAAAAGTTCAATGTGGGACATGAACTCAGACCTGAAGTCAGAACATGCCTAGCCTTCCTTCCTGCCACTGTCTCAGTGAAAGAGAAGCAATCCAGGAATCTAACAGAGGCACTACCAGGCAAGGCTGACACTGGCCCAGCAACCTCTAGGCCACATCAAAGCTGTTTACCAGCCAGACATCTTTTGAAGAAGCTGCATCCATAGTGAGTGTTAACCACTTTGAGTCAGTCTTAAAGCCCAAAAGTATACATAAAATACAACCAGTTGGGCTGTCAGGTATTTAACCTACTTCTTCATAATTAAATAAAGACAAGGCAAAATGTAGTTTCGATCCTCTAAACCAAATGAAAGTGTAACAATAAATAATTGATATATAGCAAAGTCAGGATCTATATTCCCACACTCTATACCTAGCTCCAAAGCTGACACTCAGGCATGTCTACTTTAGATGTTAAAACTTTAAGTAACAATCCAACATTCAGAAATCTAAACCACTTTTACAAGGTGATTCAAAATAACTGACTGAAGACTGGGTGATTCTCAAAAGTCACAGAGTCCAAATCCCCAGAGGTTAGAAGGGGGAAAAAAAATGCAGCTTTTAAAAAGACCTTTAGGGGCTGGAGAGATGGCCTAGTGGTTAAGAGTGCCAACTGTTCTTGCAGAGGACCCCGGTTCAATACCCAGCACCCACGTGGCAACTGAGAACCATCTTTAACTCCAGTTCCAGGGGAATCTGACGCCCTCTTCTGACCTTCACGGCATTGCCCAACACAAGTGCACAAACCTACATGCAGACAGTACATTCATAAACACACAAAATAAATAAAAATTTAAAAATACACATAAAAATAAATAATAAATAAATAAATAGACCTTTAACAGAAAATTTTGAAAACCACATTTGGAAAACAGACAGAAAATGTGGCCACTCCAGATGTTTCCAAGTTGTCTGCGTCCCTACAAACCTGTATCTAGTCAGAGATGAGTTCACTCAAATCTCACCAAAATGTCTCAATACTAAATTATATTTAACAAAGTTCAACTTCCAGTAGCAATAATTAAGATAACTATCAGGATTGCATTTTAAATCTACACTACACCTCTCAAACTACCCAGACTGCCTATCAGGCCTGGCCCTGCCTTCTACACAGGAACTACAGGATGGGAGGGGACTTGAGCCTTGGGGACCTTGGCTCTGCTTCCTAGGTCTGCTGGTGCTCGGCTTCCACTACCGTTATCAACAGCTCCCTTCAGGGCTGTAGCAGAATCTGATTCTAGAGCCTATCCCTTTCTAAAGGTCTTTTCCAGAGAGTGTCTGTGCTCATCAGGACAAGGTTCTGATGTCTTCCAAAGGAGCCGCACTCATCCCTGGGAGTTGAGGACAGGAGTACAGCTGAGAAGCAGCTTCCAAATACCCAGGAGAATGACAGGGCTCTAACCACAGGTAGACTCCTATTCCAGCCAATGATTTCCTTTTCTAAAGTCCCCAAGGTGTTCCTTTTCCTATCCATACAGTACATTGATATTACATAATTCATTAGTCCTTCACAACCATTCCTGTTGAATGCTTTGGCATTCCACAGAAGAGTTTTTTGCGTTCCAGTTCTTCCGTTTAACACCTAAGTTCTCAAAAAACAGGCTTACTCCTACTGGACTTTTTCTACTTCCCTCCTATCCATTTTTTCCATTTTCTTTCTTCCCACAGGAATAACTTTTATATTTGTTTGTTTTTTGAAAAACTGAGACAGAATAAGACCAAAAATCTTTCTCCACCTAGAAGGAAAAGAAGTACCAGTAATTTTCTATCCAGAGACTAATAAATTTTAAAGCTTATAAACTACAAAATTTATTGATCACTAATCTCATATATTAAATTGAGGTAAGAATGTTCATAAAAGTAGAATCAATTATGGAAACCCAGACTTATTTATAGGTTTGATTTCCTGAATACAGATACATATTTGGCATTTTAGATTTAAGTTTAGAAAATGTCTACTGGGCTGGAGAGATGGCTCAGAGGTTAAGAGCAGCAACTGCTCTTGCAGAGGACTGGGGTTTGACTCCCAGCACCCACATCGCAGCTAAGAACCATCTTTAACTCCAGTTCCAGGGGAATCCAACACCCTCCTCTGACCTCCCCAGCATTGCATGACATGGGTGCACCTACCTACATGCAGACAGTACAGTCATACGCACACAAAAAAAAAAAGTTAAAAAAGAGAGAAAATGTCTACTAACATCAAGAATATAGTAATGAACCAAGCAATATTAATAAATTGGCTCTACTGAGAAAAAAATAGTGTCATGATGTATAAACTCCATCTTCAAAATGGAAAAGCAAAAATCAGTTTTACCATTTTTTATAGCAATTGTGAGGGGCTATGTCTAATTTGACATTTGAATACATTTTACAAACTATAATTCTATTATCTTCAATGTACACAAATATATATTCAGTGCCTACTTCCATCAAGCCCTATTTATTTTTTATTTTATTTATTTATTTATTTATTTATTTTTGGTCTTTTCGAGACAGGGTCTCTCTGTAGCCCCAGCTGTCCTGGAATTCACTCTGTAGACCAGGCTGGCCTTGAAATCACCAAGATCC
Organism: Rhizomys pruinosus; assembly: GCA_009823505.1. Classification (NCBI taxonomy): domain Eukaryota; kingdom Metazoa; phylum Chordata; class Mammalia; order Rodentia; family Spalacidae; genus Rhizomys; species Rhizomys pruinosus. The sequence continues at coordinate 2,875,201 of VZQC01012421.1, forward strand.
GCCTGCCTCTGCCTCCCAAGTGCTAGGATTAAAGGCGTGCGCCACCACGCCCCGCAATCATCAAGCCGTATTTAGCTTAACAAGGCTTTAAAGTCTGACAGTCTGTACAGAGGCAGCCACAGCAGTGTGGCTCAGAGACTCTTCTGTTATAAGCTCTTGAAGCTGGAGGAAATGACTCCCAGGATTCTTCACGGTGTGTCCAATGTCAGTCACCAACTCCATGATGTAATTAACTATAACACAGGCTCTCAGATACTTGCATAAAAAGTACCCTTAACCTAGAATGTGTTTTCCTGATTCTAAAGCATACTTTTCTGTCTTATTCATGTTTGAAGTTCAGTAAAACTTTTACCTGTACAAACTAAATAAACCAGATAAAATTATACCATTCCAACTTCGAAGTTTGTCCTCCAGACTTTGGAAATATATAATATATATATACTCTTATCCAGAAGGTATGCATTAGAAATAATTTTGGTTGTAGATTCTTATAAGTTGAAAGGGATCTACTAATATTTGTACTCAAGTGTCAGTCAGAAACTTTAAACTCCACTGTTTACAATGTAAATACACACAAAGAATTGACTCTATTCAATTCCACATAGTATCTAGAACTTACTGTTTTGATGAACATTGTGGCAAGAGTGTATGGCAATAAACAAATACTCACTGAGAACCAGGATGCAGGGTCTTAGAGACACACTCATATATGAGACAGACACAGGGCCTAATGGCACAGTGCTTATGAGACCAGGAAGGGGGATGGCAGATCAAACACAAACCAGGCATACCAACCACAGCATCAGACGGTTGCCCAAGAAAGACAAAGAATGTGGCACAAGAGCTTTACAGGAAATAAAGACCCAGACTAGAGCAAGGTACACAGAGAGGAACAGCAGGAGTTACTGTGGGCTCGTCTTGTCTATACAGCAGCATGAGAGGGACATCATAGTGTCACCTTACAAACAGGCGATGCAAGCTAAGGAGGTCAGAGGTCGGAGGCACTGGCCCACGCCAAAGCAGATACAAGTGATGGATGAAATGCCAAGCTAGGGCCAGCTGGATTTACCACGATGTCCCTTCATTGCCTTCTACGCAGCTCTGTTGGAGGCTCACACTGCGTGTTCCAGAGCATTCTCGTCTACTTTACACATATAAGCCATTCCAAAAGCCAGATTTTAAGAAGATAGAGATTTATGGGGATGAAAAGACTTATCCAGGACATGATAATGCAGGCAGATCTCTACTTACTTAAAGATATGTCCTCTCTACCCTCAAAAAATTCATTTTAGTAGGAAAATACACCTATTTTGCACGTGTATATGTGTGTGTATGTGTGCTACTGAGACTAGAAGCCAAGACCTCACACATGTTCCACCACTGAACTATATTCTCAGCCCTTTTATAACATTTATTGATTGATTGATTGATTTTTATGTGTATGAGTGTCTTGCCTGCATGTATGTAAGTGTACCTATGTTGTTCAAAGCCCATAGAGGCCAGAAGTGTCAGATCCCCTAGAGCTAGAGTTACAGACTGTTGATAGCCATCATGTGGGTGCTCGGAATTGAACCCAGGTCCTCAGGAAGAGTAGCCAGTGCTCTTAACCACTGAGCCATCTCTCCAGCCCCCTCTGCCTCCCTTTATAAATTTTAATCCTGAGACAGGGTATGGCTAAGTTTCCTAGGCTGGACTTGATCTTCTCTGGAGCCCAGGCAAGCCTTGAACTTGCTGTCTTCCTCCCTCAGCTACTTCCTCCTTCAGCTACTTCACCAGTAGCTGAAACTGCATATAAATGCATGCCACTAGGCCTGCACGCTTGACTTTTGTTAAGGAGGTTGACTTTGGTTTCTGAGTTACTGTCATTCTGCAAAGACATTAGCAAGTGGAGTTAGTAAGCACTATTACAAATAATGTTAAGATGTCTGTGGTCTAAAGTTGTAATTAGAAACATTACAGATGGCTTAAACAGGCATAATGATATAACAAATGCACTTGCTATCATTTAATCCCTCTTAAATTAAATGAGCAGGCCTAGCTTGTGCATTTATTAAAATTTTAAGAGAGCTGGAGAGATTGCTCGGCAGTTAGGAGCATTGACTGCTCTTGCCGAGGACCCAGGTCCCGTTCCCAGTACCCACATGGAGGCTAACAGCCATCTGTAATTCCAGTTCCAGGGGAATCCAACGCCCTCTTCTGACCTCGACAAACATGGGTGCACTTACATACATGCAAGTAAAACACTCATACACAAAAATAAAAATAATAAATAAAATCTTTTTTAAATCTTAAAAAAAAATTTTTTTTTATTTATTTCTGTATGTGTATGAATGTACTATCTGCATGCAAGTTTGTGCACCCGTGTCGTGCAATGCCGCGGAGGTCAGAAGAGGGTGTCGGATTCCCCTGGAACTGGAGTTCTCCTGGAATTGGAGTTTCAGACGGTTCTCGGCCGCCATGTGGGTGCTGGGGATCGATCCTGGGTCCTCTGTAAGAGTGGGCGGTGCTCTTAACCGCTAGGCCATCTCTCCAGCCCATAAAATCTTTTTTAAAAAAAGAATTAAGAGATACAAATGTTTGATCAAGGTACACAGTTCAGCAATAGCATACTTACCTAGCACGTACAGGGCCCTGGGCTCTATCCTCAGGACCATAGGAAAAATAAATAAATAAATAAAAAGAAGAGAAAGGGTTTCAGCACTGCTATGAGAGATGTATGTCATACATTTGTTCAAATCCATACACTGTACAGAGCAAGCATAAAGTAAGTCTATTGTACAAAATGGACTTGGGGTGATAGGCACGCATCAGTTGTCCCTCTGGTAAGGAATGTTGATAATTGGGGGGGTTATGCATGTGTAGGGGCAGGACATATGGCAAGTCTCTGTACCTACTGTGTAGTATTATAGTTGTAAAAATGAAACTAAAAAAATGAATATTATATTAAAAAGAAAAAAGCAGTATATTATTTCATTGCAGACATGAATACACACAAAACATGTACCATTCCTTACCTTTCTTATTAACTGAGTCATTGATAAATTTTAAAAGAAAAAAAAAAAAGAAACTACAAATTTTCTGTAGTTTACTGTAATTGCTAAAACTATTAGTGGTAAGTACATGAAAGAATGGTTTCCTATTCCAGGGAATAGAATAATAAAACTATATTCCTTTCTCTGTCAATCAAGAAAGCATGCACAATGGAAGTGAATGAAACAGATCTTTTCTTTTAAAAATATACACTTACCCTTAAAATGCAGTTCACTGCATTTTACAGAACCACAGTGGCTCAGTATCAGTTCAGATAACCTTCTTGGGCCCTTTATTTACAAAAGTGTGAGTCTCAGCTTGAGTGCTCCTGCTGGTTACGGGTTCACTGGTGTTTTTCTCAAATGGTCCAACTCTTGGTTGGAGCTTCCAACTTGTTTCTGTGACTTGTCCCATAGGCCAGACTCCAATCCAAAACAGTCCAAGGGGCTGAAGGAAATGGTCTTTCCTTCAGTTCTCACACAGACCTAAAAATTTCAGGGTCTCCTGATGATGGTGGTGTTGGTAATGATGGTGTTGGTAATGATGGTGGTAGTGATGATGATGATGACGATGACGGTGATGATGGCAATAATGGTGACTGTGGTGGTAGTGATGATGGTGGTCGTGGTAGTGATGATGGTGGGGCAGTGATAATGATGGTGATGGTGGTGATGATGATGGTGGTGGTGATGGTGGTGATGGTGATGATGATGGTGGTGATGATGATGGTGGTGGTGGTGATGATGATGGTGGTGATGGTGGTGATGGTGATGATGGTGATGATGATGGTGGTGGTAGTGATGATGGTGATGATGATGGTGATGATGGTGATGATGATGGTGGTGATGGTGGTGATGGTGATGGTGATGATGGTGATGATGATGGTGGTGATGGTGATGATGGTGATGATGATGGTGGTGGTAGTGATGATGGGTGATGATGATGGTGATGATGGTGATGATGATGATGATGATGGTGGTGATGGTGGTGATGGTGATGATGGTGATGATGATGGTGGTGATGGTGATGATGATGGTGGTGATGGTGGTGATGGTGATGGTGATGGTGATGATGGTG
>VZQC01012421.1:2880740-2919136 GCA_009823505.1 Rhizomys pruinosus
TTGGTGATGGTGGTGATGGTGCTGTGGTCTGGTGATGGTTGTGATGGTGGTGATGTCTGGTTGGTTAGTTATCGGTGAGTCGGTAGTTACTGATGATGTGATGGAGGGGGGTGGGGTGGTGGGTTGATGATGGTGTGTGCGTGATGGTGGTGTGGTGATGGTGTGTGGTGGTGGTGGTGGGTTGTCAGTTGTGCTCTGTGATGGGTCGGTGGTGATAATGGGGGTGATGGTGATCTGGTGGGGGTTGTGGTGGTGATGGTTGAATGATGGCAGTGTTGGTGTGGATAGCTGGATGGTGATTTGTGGTGGTGGTGATGTGATGGTGATAGTGATTGGTTGTTGATGGTGGTGATAGTGGTTGGTGATGGTGATGGTGATTGGTGGTGGATGATGATGTGATAGTGATGATGGGGAGGATGATGGTGGTGATGGTGAAAATGGTGATGAAAACAATGAAGGGGATGATGTCTATGATGATGATGACGTGATAGTGATGATGGTGATGGTGGTTGTGGTGCTGATGGTGATGGTGGTGGTGGTGGTGATGGTGATAGTGGTGGTGGTGATGATGATGTGATAGTGATGATGGTGATGATGGTGGTGGTGGTGATGATGTGATAGTGATGATGGTGATAGTAGTGGTGGTGGTGATGGTGATGGTGGTGGTGGTGATGATGATGTGATAGTGATGATGGTGATGGTGGGGGTGGGGGTGGTGGTGGTGGTGATGGTGGTGGTGGTGGTGGTGGTGGTGATGGTGGTGGTGATGATGACGTGATAGTGATGATGGTGATGGTGTTGGTGATGGTGATGGTGATGGTGATGGTAATGGTGGTGATGGTGGTAGTGGTGATGATGATGTGATAGTGATGATGATGATGGTGGTGGTGGTGATGATGATTCTATAAGCAGCTCTTATTACAGAAATACTGACTACCAGAGAATGAAAGCAAATATTGCCCTTCTCCTAGAACAACACTTCCTTTATGGCAGTTTCCAGAGAAGAGAGTTTGAATTAGCATAAATTAACAGATCTGAAATCCACACCAAGTGTCCCTTTTTTATTACTTTTACTAGTGAGATTAATAATGCAAAATGATGGATTACATGAGACATACCATACATGTGTAGCACATACTATGATCATATTTACTCCTCCCCATTTTCTTTTCTTCACCCCACTTCTCACAGAAGATTAGGAAGAGTTTTATTTTTACCAATTCCAGCTTGTGTTTCCAACTGTGAAAGGATGTCATCACATGTAAACATGCGACACATGTCAGAATTCCTGAACCCTAAATAGGATCAGCTTCATTTCATTTTTTGGGAGAAAAAGAATCAGAGCTGGATTACAAGGCTGGTAAACTCTGAACACTGTTGCAGACCCAGACTGCATGTGCAGTCTATTGCTATCATCAAATCCATTGCCTTCCAGAACATGCATTAACAACCTGTTTTATATGTACTCTCAGTTCACTCAAAAATGAATTCCCACGTAGATGGGAGGACTTTTCACAGGGACCATACCTTCTCTCAGAAAACAGCTAAATGTAGTATGTAATATTTAGCCGCCAGCTGATTAATTATTCAGATAAGGAAGTGTGACATTATGCTTCAGCTTATTTACATATTCCATTGTTGTAAGCTGAATGACCTTACAAGGCTAACAGTAACAATGAAACCCATTTCTTCTTGCCGACCCACTTATCATTTATCATGGAGCCAGGAAATGCCTGTGAGTAGAGAGATGCAAAAGAATTGCTGAAGATAACCAAAGATGAACAGAAAATAGGTGTTGAATAGTTGACACCTCCCCACAAAACAATTGTACATAGTCTCCGGAATACTCGTGAAGGTCTATGAAGGTCTATCATATCAATAATTAAACGCAATTCAGCCGGGCGTGGTGGCGCACGCCTTTAATCCCAGCACTTGGGAGGCAGAGGCAGGCGGATCTTTGTGAGTTCAAGGCTAGCCTGGTCTACAGAGTGAGCTCCAGGACAGCTGGGGCTACAGGGAGACCCTGTCTCAAAAAGACAAAAAATAATAATAATAATTAAACGCAATTCACAATGAGTCATACTACAATAGTTATACACCTTGGGTCACACATGACATATTTATCAGAAATTAAGAGCAGTTCACACCTCTGGAAACGAGAATGTAAACTGGCAAAAGGAAGACAGAAGGAGAAAAGGGGACAACAGCTTGAGCTCAGGTTGGAAGTGGCGAAGCTGGGGCGCGTTCCACCGAGATGGCCTGGAGACCAGAAGGCATTTGTGCCCAGCGCTCATGGCTTCCACCGGAGCTCTCAACGCACACTGTTAACAGTCTCTCCCCATTGTCCTGAAGCTGCCCTGAGTCTCCATTAACATTAACTACAGGGTTCGTCAAATTATTTCCAAGATAAACATCAGTAGGTGTTAGTTGAAAGGGAGGAGGGAGGCCCAGATTCATCTGCTTCTTTGAAGTTTTATTTTAGTGAAACAAAAACTCAAAAAAGCAGCTATAAAGATTGACTTGGATGAAAATAGTGACCATCTTTGCCTACAGAAGTCTGAGAGAATTGCTAAAGATTTCAAGAAAATCCTGTGCTGCCCTGAAAAAGGAAAACAGCTAACATGGGGAAAGTAGAAAGGTAACTAGACAATGGGTGAGGTATCATTTACAAAAGCATTCAGGGTCGGAATCATGTGAGATGTCAGCAGGAGGCCCAACTGATTAGATCCACCAGAGAAAGAATGAGACTCAGAAAGAAAGCATATAAATAAGGACATGTTCTCTTTACACACATTGTCTCTTGGTGGCCTGGTGACACCAAACATTAAAGCATTCCTTGTCAGGAGATGTCACTAGGAAGCGCTAGGGTACAAACCACTGGGGCACCTCATTTCTAAAGGCTCCAGCTGGAAGGCCTGAAAATTCAACAAGTAACTTGGGCAACTCTTTCTCCTCCTCCTCCTCTTCCTCCTCCTCCTCCTCCTCCTCCTTCTTCTTCCGAAAGTCACTAAGTCACTCACGTTAAGTCTGTGCCTTAATCCAAGGTCTTTGAGCCCTAACTGGGCAGGCTTATCTGTTTTCCTAATAGCATCTCCATGGAGAAATCTTGGTTGTTTATTGCAGTGTGGGGTGGAAGATTCCATTAGGAGCCTTTAAGGTATACTGAAATATCCCAGATTTTTAAAATTCCAGAAGAATTACACAGTAGAGTAAGCAGATTCTTTGAGACTTAGAATTATGGTTTATTTACATCAAGATGGCCTATTAAGAATTTTTAAAGTTATGGATCTAATAAAGAGAATGTAATACTCACCATGTCTAAACTATTAGAGCTTCAGATATCAGTGGACTTAGATAAATCCCTTATTCCTATTATTAAATTATTTGTTTCCTTTCAATGATGACACAAAAACTGAATTTTTAGGACATCCTCCCAAGACACAGTAGCCCTCTAACTGACAAACTAACATCATTCTGAAAACAAACTCCAGATGATTTACTTATGATACTCCTAAGTATAAATAAAAGTATAATAACAAATCAATTTTGCTTTCTCCAAGAAAGGTAATAAAAATTCCCAAAGATCAATGTATAAATTCACATTAAGCAATTACTCTGAGCCAAGTATTATCTGAAGTTCCAGGAAAGCAAAAAGTTCCAGGCAGGCATGATTAAAGCACCCAGGGTTTCCCTGTGAAGCTATGAATCAATCATCCACTGCACATGACAGGAAAGGCAAACCAGACTAAGAGATGAGACTGCACTTCCACAATAAGAGTTTGTTGAGCAGAGTGCAGTGGCCAAGAGCCCAAATTCAAGCTATTCAGGAGTCAAATGAAGGCAGCACTTTAAGGCAAAAGTAACATCAACACCCACATCTGTCTAGCTGTGTACAGAAATACACCTCTCCTGAAAAAACATTAATAGAAAAGAGATCTGCTGTCAAGGTCTTGCAAAGCAATCTAGCTCTTGAAGAAATTTTGAAGTTGATATTTTCAAATCATATTTTATCAAAAAGCTTTCCTTATATAGACATCCTCCTTCACTGCATGTCATAGTCACTATCAGAGTCCCTTCCAGGGCTCCCCAGTTCATCTCTCTAGAGACTACATCTTTATCTAGAACAAATAACAAATACCATTCATTCCTTGGATTCAAGGAGTAAGTTCTCTATATCAGTTGAAGGATCTTGCATATTATTGTGAGCTCTTCTTGGGACTTTGAAGGTAGGAACCATAGCAGTTTTTCCTGTTTTCCAATCCAAGTGGCCTGTGCTGGCACTGGTAAACTGTTACCTGGGAGTGTCACTTAGGGACACTTTTTCAAAAGATCCAATAACACATGAGGACACTGCCTATTAGAAAGCACACTCTCACTGTGACAACTTCTGCTTTTCCTTCTATAGCCAATCCCCAAAGTACTAGGGTTTTGATGGATGCTTAAGTTACTTAACTAAATGACTTTTCTATCAGTAATTAAGATCTTTGAACTAGGTGCAATCAATTCTGAATTCCCCTGTACTATCTAAAGCAGTATTTATACAAAACTTCTTAAATAATAGATAATTAGACTTTGGCTATCACACTTTGCTTAGCTGAGTAAAAGAAATCTGCAGATAAACGGGAGCAAAAAGGAAAGAGAAAAGCAATGACTGATAGGAGAATTAATTTAATAAGTATTTCAAGGGGAGTGTCTAGCCCATGAATCTACAGACTGATACTTAGCTCATAGTAATTACTGGTTTGGTTGCTTACCACCTCAACATATAAGTTCCTTAATATTTTCCCAGGTTGAGTTTAATAGAGACCATGTTTTCAACTTATAGGGAGGTTTTAGAACCAGGTAAACCTCTTTTACAAAACTTAGACTTACAAATATGACTGTAAATGTCAGTGATCTTTCAATAAGGAAAAAGAATTCATCACAAACATAAATCTTGTACCTTTTCCTACCTAAAATTAGTTTTTAGTTATAGTCTCTGTGCTTAAGTATAAATCATGTTCTTCTAATCCACTAACACTGTAGAGCATAAATAGAATAATCTTCCCATATTCAAAGGAGGCAAAGAATGCAGCTATGATGGCAGAAGGCTGACGCCTATCTGCAGTACTTCCAAGATGGAGAAGACAGCAGAACCTTCCTATCTACATCTCTCATGTCTTGGGGCTCCTTAATGATCCACAGTGGTTTTTCTGATCAGTCTCCAAGCTTAAAACTAAATGTCATCATCACCATCACTGGCTAAGTTGCCTCAGAAGTTTAAAGAAAGAGAGGGAGGAAAGAAATGAAGGAGAATAGCATTTGCCTGAAAACACTTATCAGATACTGCTTTGTGTCATAAACTGCTTCTCAACCATCAGCACCACATCCTTTCGTTACTTACACATTCCAAGTATGAAGTCAGCATGAGCTAAGGCTTCCAAATGACACACAGAATCCGTTATGTGAACAATCAGAGGGTATGGCAGGCCAGGGTTGCTAAACAGTGCTTAGGGCAAAAATAGTAGCAAGGTGCTGTCTGTTCTACTGTCTCTAACTTTCTACTCTACTACTCAATCTGATCAGGTTGATGTGCCCTGTGCATTAGAGGACCCTCAGCTATGTGATCCATGAGGTCGACAGAAGAAGGACTCTGGAAAGGAAGAGAGGACAAAGGACTCTCAAGGGAAGAGGATGCTACTAGACAGTTCAGGAGCTGAATTCATTTTAAATGACACAATTTTAAGGAAATGTATTGATTAAATAGTTAAAATAGGCTTTAACTATTTAATCAATATATTAAAGGTGGTGCACACCTTTAATCCCAGCACCCAGGAGGCAGAGTCAGGCAGATCTCTGTGAGTTCCAGACCAGCTGGAGCTACAGGGAGATTCTGTCTCAAAAAGGCCAAAATAATAATAGTAATAATAATAATAATAGTTAAGGTAACAAATATTTCTTATATAAATTAGGAAAATGACATGAGAATATTCTATATCACAACCCTATACCACAAATATTACTGCAGTTTTAGTAATTAGAAATATTTAGCAAACTGTCTAAATAATGAAAGTTTGCAAATTAAATTCCTTATAATAAGTAAATAAAATCACTAGAAATGGCACATTTACTGAAGCAATGTATTATTTCTCAACCACAAATTACTTTAGTAACCAATTTCATATCATTATTTTAAAACTCTAAAAGCACTTTAATAAGAACTCCATCAACAAGAATTAACTTAAGAAATTTAGATACTGGCCAGGCATGCAGTACAGTCCCAGCACTCAGGAGACAGAGGCTGTGAGACGGAGGCCAGCCTGGTCTACATAGCAAATTCAGCAAGCTGGGGGAAGGAAGGAAGGAAGGAAGGAAGGAAGGAAGGAAGGAAGGAAGGAAGGAAGGAAGGGAAGAAAGAAGGAAGGAAGGAAGGAAGCTGAAATATTAATAGTTTCATGATTGATCACTCANTGAGGAAGGGAGGGAGGGAAAGAGGGAGGAAGGAGAAGGAGAGAGTCAGAGAAAGGGAGGAAGGGAGGGAAGGAGGGTGAGAGGGAGGAAGGGACAGAGGGAGGGGGAGGGGGAGGGAAGGAGGAAGAGAAAGAAAGAAAGAAAGAAAGAAAGAAAGAAAGAAAGAAAGAAAGAAAGAAAGAAAGAAAGAGAGAGAGAGAGAGAGAGAGAGAGAGAGGAAGGAAGGAAGGAAGGAAGGAAGGAAGGAAGGAAGGAAGGAAGGAAGGAAGGAAGGAAGGAAGGAAGGAAGGGTAAAAAGTAAAAGAATCCTACACTGACTTTGAAGAGTGTTTTCAGGACAAACAAAAATTCTCAACCTCTAACAGTCTTAGTTCAATCCCAGGCCAAGAATATTCATAATCATGAATAAGACAATGAAGAAAAGTCAGTGCTGCCTAGAGATGAAGGCGAACAAACCACAGTTGTCACTGTGTTCCTGGATGTGAAGTAGAGCCAAGGACAGCACTCTGAGACAGGCCTTATTTGTCTAACCTGACATGATGAGGTGGCCATAAACTATGCCTTTCCATGGAACTAAGCAGTTCCAGAGGACAGATTCCATGCTGGAAATGGACACCTAAGATGGCAGAAACAAGAGCTCACCATGTGAGTAAGAGGTCCCGGCACAGAATCCGAGCTCAGCTCAGCTCTCTTGGTAGGCTTGCTGACTAATGAGTAACCATCACAATCACACACACACATCTCGGGGCCTAACACTTTCAGTTTCCCAAAGGCTGGTTAAACTGCTCAGTAATGACTGAGCCCAAACAACCCGATTACATTCAATGACTTGGAAGAATGGGCAGGCAATGGTGACTGCAGTCTGTCCCAGCTTTCACTCACTGTATTTTTGAAAAGTTCCCACAATGTAATATTATTTGTTCCTGACAAATGACAGTTCTATCCTCCATTTGAGACTCTACCTTAAGAGGAAGCTGAGAGGCATGAGCCTTCAGCACTAATTACTTGTAATGTCTCAGGGCTTTAGGACAATTACACTGAGGTTACTGCCTGGAAACAGAATAATTAAACTAATTGGAGTTCATCAGCATTCATCTTCATGGTAAGCACAACTGATGAGGTGAAATTTAATATGGATGTCCCTTCAGCTTCATAGGCAACTTGGAGAAGATACGTGCCTGCGTTAACATAATATGTGTCGGACACAGAGTGCTTGGAATGCATCAAAAATTTTTACAGGGCACTGCTAGGGGGTTGAGAAGGGCGTGTATCATCTGCCTTCTGAGTGCTTAAATCTACATGAGCAGAATCACCAAATAATCACATCTGCTTAACGTTTCTACTCCCTATCTTGGCATTGAAAGTGGAATTTAAGTTGTGCCCTTTACTTGGAGTGATTCTGACAGAGGGGAAAAAGGAGGATTTCAGGAAGAAAATCCCAGCATGGACGGGGAGAGGCGCATGGGCCCCAGCCCTAGCTGAGGAGGAACTGATGGTCCACTGCTTCTATGGAGGGAGAGGAAGGTTTTTGTTTGTTTTTGTTTTTTACTTCAGGAATGTGGTCCATGCTCCAGGAAATGATCCTAAATCCATGCACATACAGGCAAACTAAGTGACTGCGCTTAAAGAAGACCACACATGAAGGTGAGAGAGAAAAGAAGTGGGGGAAAGGGGGGCTGGAGGGCAGGGAATGAGGGTGGACTTGGTCACAACATATTACATGCATATATGAAAGTCTCAAACAATAAAAAATGAAAATACTTTAAAAATATTCCAGGCAGAAGAAACAGCAAGACTGAGCTCTAAGCTGTGGCCGGACCTCTGAGGGCAGGTAGCAGTGAACGAGAAAAGAAGCAGATACAGGACCTTGCAGATCAGCCCCAGGGGTCTAGATTTTATTCTAGATGGAATGGAAAGCTGTAACTGGAAGGCTGAGATGAAAGAATGCCAGGCTGGGATGCAGGAGATTGTTAGGAGTCAGGACCCTGGAAAAGATGGGTACACCATATCAGGGCTATGGCTCAGTATGTGGAGCACTGGGCAGATGTGAGTAGCTCACAAAGAGCTGTGGTACTCAGGTGGGCCTTGGAGGAAATGACACAGATAGGCCCATTCTCAGGCCTGAATGGAAAAAGGTGCTTATAAGAAAATATGCAAGAGGAGCACTGACGAGGATTGAAAATAGACGCTGCACAGAGTTAAAATGTTAAATCAAAATCGTGACACCACATGTCTTACACAGAAGATAACCTACCAGTGAAAAATTTTATAAAAGATACTAAATAGCCTCACTTTTCAATTATCTTAGGGCCTGTGGTTTGCCTATCTGATATAGTAAAATTAAACTGCCATCTTCATTTTCACAGCAGATTAATGAGGTCAGATTTGCATTGCTATAGTTAACACAACAGGACATGATCTGAAACTGAAAATAAGAAATTAGTGGTTGATTTACTTAAGAAGGCACCCTCAAAAAATATAAACTGCCCTATAAAAAAGGAGCAAGTGTTCACAGTAGATCTACCTGCATCTGCATTTGTTGAAAATATCCCTCAAAAAAAACCAAAAAACAAAACAAAACAAAACAAAAAAAACCCTTTTAAGTATCACTACTTGTTTTGTTGCATGGAAAAGCCCAAAAATTTATTAGCCTTAATTTGGATAGTCATTGGGGAATTCACATGATTCCTCACAGGGACAACTATGCCCTGCAATATTCCACTGGATCCTAACCCTTCCATTAAAAATCCCAGGTTCTTCTGATACCTACATTGGTTATAGATTACCTTGTATCCAACTTTAAATCTACCTAATAAAACATATCCCTCAGTAAAAGTATGCCTGGTGAATTCCTATCAGTAAGCACAGATGCTGGGATGGGATTCAGAACTGACTTACACATCTGCTCAGTGCACCTACCTCCCCGCCACCACCATTGTAGACCTTAAAGGAGCCTCCTCAGAACAATTCCTTTCTAACTTAGAAAACCTAAGGTTGGCTACATCTTCATGCTACGTGCACTAAGCAAGTTCTCGCTTCCTTAACTCAGTATCTTGGACTAGTTGGGAGTCTTTGTGCTCGAGGAAAGCATCATGATAAAATGTCAGAAGTAAAGCTAAGTTTCACCACATGTTCCTGCCTACTGCAGGATGTCAGTTGCCCAAAGCATTGGGATGAGGGTTCTGAGATGCTTCCATGAACCTGAGGAGTCCCTAGTGAGAACTGCACACACTGCAGTGTGGGGTGGGGAACGGGACCTGCACACACCCTTTACCATCCACCAGTCAATGGAGTCCAAGAGCTTGGCTCTGAATCCTGATCCAGGATCTACTTTCTGTAGTAATATGCATCAGGAGAAAGTTAATTTCCCTTCATCCCATGTATCAAATGGGAACCTGTGAGCTTGGCTCCTGTGGCTTCGTGGAGAGTCAACCAGGGCTCTACTTGTCTACTGTCCCTCCAGCCCCTCTTGAGACAGTGACTTTCAGTGTTTTCCATTGCAAACTCTCTTTCTTAAGATCAATCAGGAACTCTACAGGCTGAATTACACTCCTTTAAAATTCTTAAGTTAAAGCCCTAAATTCTAGGATTCCAGATTGTGACTGTACTTGAAAAGCAAGCCTACTAAGAGGCTGATAGGCTGGATCCTCAGGGACACACCAGGAACCTGCTCACAACTTGCAATAGTTCCCCTTCATGGCCAACTTGAATGGCATTAGACTCACCATGCAGACGTCTCTGGGTTGGCTTCTGAGGGCATTTCCAGAAATATTTAACTGGGGAGAAAAGACTAGGTGGCATTATTACATGGGCTAGGGTTCTAGAATCAATAAAAAGGAGAAAGCTTACTGAGCACCTCTCTCTCTCTCTCTCTCTCTCTCTCTCTCTCTCTCTCTCTGCTTCCTAACTAAATTCAATGTGATCAGCTGCCTTATAGTCAGTCCTGCCATGCTTCCCAGCCAAAACTTTAAGTGGGTTTTGTCAGGTATTTTATCACAGCAATGAGAAAACTGACCAATAAATGCCTAGGAGACAGCAGCCATGATGAAAGAAAGGAGAGGGGCTAAGGGGGAAGCCAGCTTGCCATCCTTGACCTTGAACTTCAGTCTCCAGAACCATAAACGAGTAAATTTCTGCTGTTGAGGTCATACTTTGTGTTGGCAGACTAGGACAGGTACAAAGGATCAGTGCCTCCACTTCCCTCTATGTGAGTCCTCCCTCTCTCCCTCTCTCCCTCCCTCCTCCCTTCTGTCATCTTGTCTCAGTTCCCAAAAGACTCTAAGAAGCCAGTAGTGGTACTTGGATCCCAGAGATCATTGACTGCTGACCCCAAACTATGTAGTTTTTCTTCCTATATTATACTTACCAGAAGTCCTGCCCACACAAGGGGAATCCAGACACTTCTAGAAGCAGAAAGGAAAGGCTTTCCCCTCTCTTCATCTAGGAACATGGTTGCAAAAGTACCCTGGTCAAAACTTCCTCAAGCACAGCCATTTCTTCCTTTTCAGAAGGGTTTTACCAACATGAGTATTTAACAAGAAATATTATTGCTCACAAAACTTCGTCCACCTCTCAAGGCTGGAACTGTGAACTTGGCTACCTACAGAGGCCGATGAATGTGTTGTCAGAGTCGGATTCACTTGGAAATGTGTCTCAGTCAGTGAAGCCTCACATTAACCACAGTGCACACCAATGTTCTAGAGCATTTCGAGACTGTGGGTTACTTCCTCTGGCAGGTAAACTCGGCAAACAGCTGCTGACATGCCAGGGCACGCTGGTTTGCTACATGTGTGTTGCTAATATTAACAACAGTCCTAATACTCTAAGGGCATTTTTAATTATATGCCACCCCATTCTTTCTTCCAAGAGGAATCAGTCCTAACTCAAAGCCAGCCCTGGCTTCTTGAGCTCCTCCTAGAAACAGGGGTCCACCTTTCTGGACTTCTTTGCTGTTTTTCTGAGATTCCTGGCCTAATGATCTCATTAGAGAAATGACAAAGGATGCTTTGGAAGTGTGGCTAGGCGATGGGATATCAGTATAGGCTGGAGGTGTGTCAAGTCCCTGCTCCTGGTCCAAAGGACATCGCTGGCAAAAGAACAGCCCCAAGTTCACTTTCCTAATCTGCCAAATGCCTTCTCTATCACTTAATACAATTGAAGAATGTGTTGCTATTGGCTGTATCAAAGTTTCAAGGCCAACAAAGTAATTTTAGCTAGCTGACACAGTTTAGAGGTCACTGGAGATAGGAAACTCGTTGACTGTCACGTTTACTCTCTCTGTTAAACTGTCTTTTGGTTAAATTATCTGCTTTCCGAGCTGTACTAAGTGACACATACATTCTTAGGGAAATTAACAGGATATCTTTCCCATTAAAAGATCATCCTTCCTTACCTTAGTGAAATCATAGCCTTCCATGCTATGACTACCTCTCTCTCTGCCCTGTAGTCAGTTCACCCCCACCCTGCCTGTCCAAGACTTCAGTGTAGAGGAAAGCCAAGGAAGCCTGTCTAAATGGCAGAAACAAAGTGGGCAGAATAGAAAAGCAGAGGTGAGCCAAGCGAGCAATGGATGTTTTGCTTTTCTGCCTTTGTTTTGTCTTCCCATGAAAGGATCACCACACCATCCATGAGGTTTTTCATTAGCTGCTCACTATGCTGGAAGAAGGAGCACAGTTCACATTCACCAGTGAGTCAGAAGTAATCTATACCTAGGACACTGACATCGACTTCTTCTTAACTTTCTGAACAATACTGACCCAAACACTTATAGCCATTTGTGGGAAAATTCTGAAACCAGATTTCTACAGTCCAGCCGGGTGAGCACTGGGAGTTTGGAGCTTGAAGTGTCAACAAAAGATTACCAGGGCTACTAAGGAATCCCCAGTGCCACCATGACCCTGTCAACAGGATGCTAGTCACCATGTTTACCGGAGGCTGTATGTTCATGACAAACAGCAGGCGCTACCGTCTCCACCAACTGTTAACTGAGGCGCCCGCCTTTATCCTTGGGAACATGAGTCGTTCAAAAACTCCAAGACACCTTATTTGATCATATCAATGTCTTTGGTAAATACCTAAGTGTCACTTAAATTTACCCCACCTTGCCCATACAGGACAAAGATAGGGAAGCCATCTCAGACCTGACCCCTTGGAAGTCACAGATTTCTATATTCCTTTTCTCCGGTCATCTTCGATGAACCTAATGTGAATACAGAATACAAATACTTCTTCCCCTGTTAAAAAGGCTGACAACGTCTGTAAAGGTCAAAGACAACAAATATGCCTGCCCCCCTTACAGTCTCAGAGGCAGCCTCAGATGGCCTAGGCTAACAAAGACTCAACTCTGCAGACTCAAGGATTCAAACCAGAATGTTCTTTTCTATGTCTTTAAAAAATAAGAATGTGGCACTGTGGGGAGACAGTTATTGCTGTTTTCCCTTTTGATTCACTATTGGCTCCTGAACAGATGCTGTTATTTGTCTGTCCTCTTGTACTGATCTGTGCCAATGGTGTTTTGAATGGACCAGCAATGGAAAATGTTGTGGGTATTTTCAACGTCACTCTGCCAAGCAAACCAGGAAATTTGCCAGGTGTGAACTTCAATCTGGTATACCTATTTCTTCAACTTAAAAAAAAAAAAAAAGTTTTAATTTCACGTTCCCATACAGGAATATACCCACTTCTGATTTTACCTAAGTAATGATTTAGATCATCATGAAAGCTGTGAAGTCACTTCATATTGCAGGTTTCTCTGGAAAAATACAAATTCTTCAAAGCTCTAGTCACTAAAAGTTCTAGATTATTTTAAATGTGAACATAAAGGTATCCTATATAAAATTAGTTTGTTCAAATCTCAATACACATAAACTAGCTAAAACCAGTCTCAAACATTCCAACATTAAGCTCCATATTAAGTTCCATATTTTACCGACTACTTCAGAACTCACAGCTCTTTTAAATCTCTACATCAGACCAAATAGTGTAATTGGTAATTCTAGAGAAAGATGAGTAAGCCACTTGATTTCTGTAGCTTCCAAGCCAGATGATGCCAGCAATGGACATAAATGCTCTTGGTTCCCTTCACCTGTCCATAAGAGTACACACAGGGGATATCCCCAAAGGCCCCAGAGCATTTCTAGACCATTTGACCCTAAATTCATCCAAACCCAACTGGCTTTCTTCTCAACCTTCCATCCGCAGCCTCTCAATCTCGTATGCACTGTTCATTCTTTGAGGAAAATCAAGATACAATACTAAACTTTGGTCTTACGAGAAAAGTTATTTTAGTGCACACCGCATAGTCTTTGGAATCAGAATACATGTAAATAATGTGAGAAGATAAGAAATAGAGAAGAGTAAACTGAGGGAGAAAAGTGGCACAAGGATAAAGTAGTTCTGTAAATTTCCCCCGTGGGCAGGTGTGGTTGTACTAAAGGTCGAAGAGACCTCTTAAGAGAGAAACAGTGAGAGATACAGGAAGTGGACTGGATTGCCAAACAAGGGTCACAGGGTAGAAGAAATGGCAGGAATTGATGCTGTAAGCTGTGGGCAGTGCATAAGAGTGACCCAATTTGACATCTTCCCCTGCTCAACTCCTTCTCAATTCAGTAGGACAGCAGGAATCGTATTTATTGGGAAACAGCCTGGCTGTCCCCTCTGCGCCTAACCAGCTCATAGGACCAACCTTGTGCAAGTCACTGACTTCTCTAAGACTTCAGTCTGGAGCATTCCAACCTTCTGCTCCAATGAAGCAAGAACTTAGAAAGGGCCAAAGTTAGGACAGTGGCTAGATGTAGCCTCAGAGTTTCTGTAAATGCACCTTGGCTAGAAGCAGAAGGTGGATGGGTAATTCTAACCAGGTAACCCTAATTATAAAACTGGAAGTAGATGTACTAACATCTGATTCTTCCTATCTTCAGAGCCAAATCACATATAAGGCATTTGGACTATTCTACTTATAAGTATAAGAAGGCATGAGAAGGGTTCAAACAAGTCAACACTTATTGTCAAGTCTAAATAATATCAACCATCATCATTGCCATCCTAGTAAAAGTAAGCCTTAAGGATAGCCCCGCCCATCACTATGACAAAGCATCTCTAATCCATAGCAGTTAACTGTCTCTAGCTCTTGAATATTTAATTGTAAAACAGATCTCTTATCATTGAGGAACTTAGTATTGTTCTCTCTAAGTGAATACTGAAGGTGTTAATATATTAAAAGATTAATATTTTAGCACTGAGATTACTATTTAGCATCATATTGCATAAGACACAATGGCCAAGGCAGCATTGATGAACTTACAGGGCTAAAAACCATTAGATCTTAGATATATCATTTGATTATCAATTTTTCACCTGTTTATAGGTGAAATGCATCTCATAATCAGTGTAAGGGGATTAAAATTCAATTAGAACATCTCATCTCAAAGTGTCTGCCAACTTGCCCACCATGGCTAGCCCTGACATTTTTTCTAAGCCACTTCTAAGTTCTTCCAACTGCTAACCCAAGATATCAGCATGGGCCTGTCTTGCACAGATGATCTCTTTTAAGCAAGCAGTAAATAACTATAGACACAAGATGGTATAAGGAACTGTTAAGGCACATTGAGCTAAGCAATTTACCAAAGATCGCACAACTAGTAAATGGCTGAGGCTGCTGAAGGATTCCAAGCTGGTGAACACAACCCCAACCACAGCAAACCATACAATTCATAATTCGAAATATCATACTCCCTACACAATGGACAAAATATGTGTTTCAAAGAAAGATTTTTTTCTCAAGCCATTGAAGCCCAGTCCTTTCTTATCCAAAATGAGCTTTCAATAATTAAAAATTCATAGAATACTTTAACTGAGGAGAAAATGCCATGTAAAGGCTTAGCCTTCTCCATTCAGCAATACATCCCTCCATTATCTTGCAGTGTTTCCTTATGCCAGGGACCCCTGGTGTGCTCACACATGGTTTCTATTTCCAATTCTCCAAAGCTTTCAGGAATGTCTTCCTAGACTCCACTCGGTCACACCCTCTGTGCACTGAAGGCTGGGCTATTCAAAACGCTCTTTTTCCCCTGTTTCCTTGGATTTGGATTTAAACCCTTTAGATGCAGAAGGAAAACCTTCTGTTGGGCTCTCTCTGCCTCCCACTTCATCCCATTTTTAACTTCCAGAGGGAAAGGGACAACGCTGTTTCAACCCTACTGCTTCCTAGCTAGTGTCTCTGCAGAATTAAAATTTAACTGTGCCCTCCTGTGAAGAGGACTATGATTGTCTTTACTCTGGAAATGGTTTGTAATGCAGTTTTCTCACATGACAATGTTTACCTAATATCTCTTTCTAGCTGCAGAGGGAGCCACATGTAATAGTAGTTTTCCTCTGGCAGACTGAGGACAACAATGGTTTTTAAGACTACCCCTGTATTTTCTCAAAACGACCAGAATGCCCCTCTTGAGTTTCATAAGGAGACATTCAAAGGAGGCCAGTCGAAGACCATATTTTGGAGCAAATCATACAGTGCCCCAGATAATTTCAAATTATATATATGCATATGCATGTGCATATATAAATATATATACATATGTATATACACATACATATATACATGCACATATGCATATATATATACACATATATGATATCTGAGACCTTTCAGATTGACACAGGCTATTTCAACTGAACATGCCTGAAGTCATCAGGTCTTCATCAATCAGTGTGGAACAGAAATATAGCTCAACAGGCAGAAGCTGGTTAGTGATGTCAGTTATATTAGGTTTAAAAAAAAAAAAAAAACATGCTAGGAGGCTAAGGGGCCATCAGGAGCCAGCCTCTATACTCAGCCATTCATGGACATATATGAGCTTGATTATAACTTAAAGATGGGAATTACTGTCTCAGTTTTACAACTGAAAACTGTGAGACTCAGCAAGGTGTAAGTTCACTTGCCTTATGTAGACTTCCCAGTGTCTAGGGTGCTTCAAGGCCAGTTTCTTTCCACAAAGCCCTGAGAAGCCTCCCCCTAAAAACCACCTTCCCCAAACACATGCTCAATCTTTAAAACAATTCTAGTTGCAACTTCAGACCTTTTTCAAAGAGTAAATTTCATGTTCACTGGGTTAGCCCAAGTCTTAAGAGATAGAGTAAATTGGAAAGGACTGAGTTGAGATAAACCCGGGTGGAAGAGAGGACACTTGTCCTGGAAAAGATCAATGTGTCCATGTACTTGGGGTTTGTCTTCCAAAATTACCTGCTTCAGATTACCAGCTAAGACACTCATCAGGAAGAAAAGGTAAAAATTGCTTAATAGAGATAAAAGCCCATGCAAACCCACAGAATCAGACCCCAGGGCACCTGCTCTGTCGGGGTTCTCCAGTCCCTTTTGGACATCTTTTGAAATCAGGGTTTTACAAGAGAGCAAAAATAAGACAGAAAAACTGTATAAATCCTTTATTTAGTATTATTTATTCCACCATTTAAAATATAGTGGTAATTATCAAGTGTTCTGAGGCTTGAAAATGAACAGCTTAGCTAAATTCAAAGCAATCTATTTATCTTAGAAGTACGCTAGGAGAAACTGGAAAGTAAAATAACATTCTATACTGTGTCATGAATACTATTTTATAGTGTGTACCTATCAACATGAAGCATGTGCATGACTGTGTGTCTGTGTATGTATCATATATATTATATATATACATATATATATATATGTATATATATATATGTCACTTCAGTTGCTTTTTAAAATGGTTCTGATGCAATTTTTGACAAAACTACCATGGATAACACAGACATCCATTTTCTGGCAATCAATACTCCCAAAAGGTGGGTTTTTCTCTGATTTTATACTCCACTTATTTTAACCATGAAATGCAAATCATTTGAAATTAAAGAAAGCTAACAATAAAGAAAACATAATTACTGCATCTTAAACCATAATGTGTTTTGTTCTGGTAAATCCAGAGAGATGATAGAGAGGCCTCCAAGCACAGGAGCGAATGTGCAGGGCTCTTCCTTGGAATATTTAAATTAGGGTAATGGAAGGAGAGCCATTTCACAAACCACAGACAGTTTGAATACCACCAGTGAAGGGAGCAGAAATGGCACTATCCATATAACCAACTGTAGGTCCCTTTTATGGAGACTTCAGTGAATTCCCTTTCTCCATCTGCCTATGCTTGGCAAGGAAGCTAGATTTAAAAAAAAAAAAAAAAAAGGTAACTTTTTTTAATTGATTTAAAATTATTTTGTTTAAAAACCTAACATATACTGACTTCAGAGCTATTGATTTTCATCTATGTTCCAGTACCCTCTTCCAAAAGCATTACCTAGAAGAAAAGGTGTTATTAACGTATACATAACCCTCTAAATGATAACACATAATTCATACAGAATAATACATAATTCTCAATACATAAGACCCATTGCAAAGATGCACAGAGTATATAATCCTTGCCACCTAAAGGCAGCCATCACCATAGCAATTACAGGCTCTGGTGCATTAAACATGGTCAATATTAAGGTTTTTTAACAGAACAAAAGAAGATTCCGATTTTCTGCCACGTGTCAATCCATTAGGATCTATTGAGACTCCTTTAGCATGAAATCCTTTCAAATAGAGCCTACCATTGAAGAAATATAAGATTGACCTGCTATGTACAGTTAAGTCCCTTTGGGAATGGTAGAAGCAAACTAGTCCTAAAAGAAATAGAAAAGTCTGTCAGCTGGGAAATAACATCATTGGAAAGAAAGTCGGCCATCAAAGGACTGTCATGGCTTCTGCTAGGTAGGGGAGGGGACTGGAAGGACACACAGTGAACTCAGGGCTTCCCCATCATCTCCCCTGCATCCCTGGCCGCCTTCTTCCTCCTATCTCCCCCAAGGATGCCTTCTGGAATCCTTAGTGGAACAATAATTTAGTAAACAAGAGAACCCAGAAAAGGTTAGGGTGCTGGAAAGGTAACCATTTTCTCACACTGGCTTCTGTAGGCCATCTTGTTCACTCAAATACCAAGATGTCTTAATTCATCCCAGGTGGTTTCACTAGAGGAAACAGTGTCGCTGGTCTGAGACTAATGTCCCTTGGTCAAATGACCCGCAATAAAGATTTGTCAAGCAAATGGCTAATTGCTGCAAATTAAGAAAGCCACCCTCCCTGCAGTGAGGCACATTAGAGGAAAAGGAACAATGGACAGTTTAGAAAGGCTAGTAGCAGTATGCATCTTAAAAATATGTAATCCACAATTTCCCTCTCTAAAAAGGCTTATTTTTGGCCAATTGAAATCTGTAATGAATTAGGTGAGTGATCGCCTAGGAAAGAAACATACACCCCCGGGGGTGGGGGTGGGAGGGTTGGGGAAGAATCTTGTCATTTATGTCCAGGGGTTTCACGAAACATTTGAAACGTTTAAGGCAAAGGCCTTTGTTCCTGGGCTCGGGAGGGGAGTGGGTGGATGGATGATGGGGAGATCAGATGCGGCTGCCTGGCCTTCCACACCCTGCTCCCCGGCGCATGCGCGAGGCCAAGACAAAGGAATAGGTAATTACAGTCCCGATTCATTCATTTTGCCCGCAGTACTGTAGGTCTGTGAGCCTCTGCTATAGTCCCAGGGGTTGGGGGTTAATCCACATCCCAATAGTCGACCATCTCGATGCTAGTGTTTTATTTTCACCCGCCACACAAGTGGCCAGCGGTCTTGGCGAAGGCAGAGGTGTGTCAACCTCATACAAGACACTGAAATTGCACCCATGTGCGCGGAGCACATTTCAACAGAGTGAAAATTGCACGGGCAGAGGCTGTCCACCCAGTTCGTTTCAAGGAGGAAATGTCTCTGGGGAAGCAGATAAGGAACCCAGCCTAGCGTTCGATGAATATTCATGAAAAGAATGCGGTCCCTAGCCACGCATTGTGTGTGCGCGATCCGATCCCCGGATTCTGCAATTTTTTTCTTTTTCTCGTGAGGGGAAGAAGCAGGACCCGGACGTTGGGTTCCAGCGTTGGAGCCACAAACAAAACCTATAAACCCCCCACATCTTGGCTTGGAGCTGGGATGAGGCGGTCAGGACCGCGCGCTGTCAGGTTCCAGCCCACACCCCCAGGCTGGGTGGCGGTGGAGGCGCGCAGAGCCTTCTCCGAGCACAAGGCTCAACAAATAAAATGCTGGAGACCGCCACAGGTTAGAGCGAAGGCAGCGCCGCCGCGCACCAGGGTGGGCTCTGACCTGCTCCCAGCCGGCACACTACCTACCTCTGAACCGCTGGTTCCCCAAACCAAGATCCAGGGGTCCCGCGAGCCAAGGAAAGATATTTGCCAAGGCACCAGACCCCTTGCGATGGGGTCGGATTCCTCGTCCTCTTTCTCCCGCCCCACCCCACCCCCACGCTCCATCTTTAGCTATCGCGCCCCTCACACCGAGCGCTTTCTCCCAGGCTGGAACCTCTGCGATGACAGAAGGGAGGGGTTCGGCACAAAAAACCCTGTCTGGGTTGCGGTTAAGGGGTTTTTCGCTTTGGGCTGGTCCCGGGTCACCAGCGCTTCCCACCCTCAGCCCCGCCAAGCCCCTTTAGCAGCAACGTCGCCACGCTCCTCGAGCCCCCACCCTGCCGATGCCCGAGGTTGTCCACCTGGGGTGGGTGGCTCACCCCGGATCCCCAAAGTGCGACGGAGCCTTCCCAGAGGGACCCCACGCCCACTGCCGTCTAGTCCGGGCCGACACGGACGGAGAACCCCGGGGCATGGGTGGGGCGGGGCCCGCTGGGGACCCAGGTCCCCGGGTCCGCGGCGGCGAGGCCCCCGCGCGCCTCCTTACCCGCTCTGGGTGCCTGTGCCGCCCCTGGGTGAGCGCGGAGCCGCCGAGGGGCCCGGGTGGCTGGCGTCGTCCGGCCTCTGCCTGGCCGCTGGGCGCTGGCTCTCTCCCGGCTCGACGGCAGAGCCCGGAGCTTGAAGCGAGTTGGAGCGCTGCCGCCGCCGCCGTCGCCGCTGCCGCTACTGCCGCCGCCGCCGCTGCAGCCTCTGCATTTCTCGCGCTCGCGCTCCCCCTCCCCTTCCTGCCCAGCGCCCTCCCCCGGCGCGTCCGCCCGCCCAGCTCCGCCGCCGACCCCGCCCGCCGGCTCCCGCCCCTCCCGCCTGGCTCCAGGCCCCGCCAGCCTCCCACCTCCTGCCGCCCCTCGGCCGGAGACCCCCAGATCCACAGTCACCCCATCCTCTGCGCCCTGATCCCCTCACCCCAAACCAGGGCCTGCCACCCCCGCCCCCCATCTTCCATCTTCTCCCCTCTCTGCAAGCACGCCCCTCCGTCCCCCACCCACCGGCTCGCTCTCTCTCTCTCTGTCTCTCTCTCTCTCTCCTCTCTCTCTCCCTGGGTCTCTCTATCCGGGGGTCTGTCTCTCGGGGTCTCTCTCCCCTTCCTCTCTGTGTGTATGGGGGTCTCTGTGTCTGGGTCTCTGTTTTGGAGGATCTCGGTGTTTGGTCTCTCTCTCTCTGGGAGGTCTCTGTGTCTGGGGCCTCTATCTAGTCTCTCTCTCTCTCTCTCTCTCTCTCTCTCTCTCTCTCTCTCTCTCCACACACACACACACGGAATGAGAAGTGCTCAGGCTCTTGCTCAGACTTAGGCTGGTGAGCAACGCCCCCCACGCCCCAACCTGGCTTCCTGGCACCCCAATCCCGCCGGCTCCAGCATGGGGCTGACATTCAGTCATCCGCCAGGCAGAGAGGTTCGGGGTGACGTGATGCCTTCGCTCGGCCTGTTAGGACCGATGTCGGCTGGTTTAAGGGTGCCCTCCCACGACAGACACATCTGGGGGCCCCTCCTGAGCAGAGGTGCAGCCCGGAGGCTGGCGCGGAGGCTGGCGCTGTGCAGACAGACACTGCAGGGCGCCCGCTGAAGGGGACCGCGGCCTCGCTCCCCACCCCCAGGATGCTCGAGACCCGAGAGGAAGAAAGGAAGACCGGCGCCCTGGGAAGGGGCCGTGCACTTTCGTGTCTGTTTCCACGGAGGCCACCAGCTCTCGGAACACCGCTGACAAGGCAGCCCGCATGGTGCTGCCCAGAAGCGCGCGCAGGCAGCGGCCAAGCCCGCTCTATCCGCAATCACTTTGTGTAACACCGGGACACAAAATAGCCACCGGGGTTGGGAGATATATTCTCTGTGCTTACCTGTTGGCAAGACGAAATGTAAAATAAAGATTAAAAAATTATCTTTAAGAACAACACAACTCTACATCTTGTAGAACCATAGATCTTTCTTCAGACAAAAGCCAATTCTAACCCGCAAAACCCTTGGAGCCTTTGGAATGAATTCATTCGCGGCATTTTGGCGCCCCCTGGCTTCTAAATTGCTTTCTTATCCTGCTCCATTCCCACCTTGCAAAAAAAAAAAACAAAACATGGAAATGCAAGTGGTTCTTCCTTTGGATCTGCCCTCCTGAGTGGGGCGTGAATTCCGGACAGGCCTGTCCTCAGTCGTGATGAGAAAATGTAGCCATACTTAGGAAGACGTCAAACGTGGCATCCGTATGTCGTAGGAGAAAGGTAAGTAGCTTTCCCTTCACAGAAAAGTTACTATTAGAACTTCAATGAAAGTTGGATAAGAACAAAGTGGCAATTTTTTGCCTCCTCCTCCTTCTCCTCATCTCCCTCTCTCAATCTCCCCATCTTTTGGTCTTCTCTCCTTTTTCCCACCCCTCCTGGATTTAAAACAAATTAATATATCAAATAGTACAAGAACAGGAACCCAAATTACAAATAAGATTGATGCCAACACATCTGATTCATTTGAAGGTCTCAGCCTGCTATACCACCAGTGGGAGATGACAAACAAAAATTTTCCAGATACTCCCACATGTTCTCTGCAGAATAAAACTATGCCTGGCTGAAAACCACTGGGCTATACTTTTTAACTTTTTAAATCAAGTCTCTCAATTTTATCCTATTAAATTGGACAAATCTTTCTAATTTTGTTTTTATGATATCACTATTAGCAGAGCTGAGAATTGTGTAAATATAATATAAATACATATATTTTGCATAGTCATTTAGCATTATTCAGTTAGAATCCAGGCATTTTTCTACCCCAGTGATCATCTCTAAATTAATAAATAAAATTTCCTACTATGTTTTCATCAGTTTGTAGCTCTTAGCTTCCTTTGTGCTTCCTTTTTCCAATAAAAAATATAAGATAAAAATTACTGTTCAGTACTTTGGGAGCTTCTGGCTAAGTGTTTATGATGGAGAGAGAAAACAAGCCTTTCAAAGGTGTGATTGGAATACAGATCACTGGTTACCATGGAAACTGGAGGGCAAAGCTTATGCAATGAACAGAACTGCAGGTCTCCTCGATTCTGTCTTCCATTAGATTCAGTTGTTCTCTTTTTAAGATGTAAAAACAAAAGAAAAACGGTGGAGGAGGAAGGATGTAGCTCAGTAGTGGAGCACTTGCCTGGGATACTGGAGACCCCTATGTTCAATCCCCAGGACTATACATATGTACACACACACACATACACATACATGGGGGGGTGAGAAAGATGAGAGACAGGGAGAGAGAGAGAGAGAGAGAGAGAGAGAGAGAGAGAGAGAGAGAGAATTCTATCAAAATATTTCCTCTCAGTGCAACTGCATTACTATATAAAATACAACCCGATGATGTGATATTTTTAGTCTCGTTTCAGTTGTTCCTCTAACCTCATAATCTTAGCATGTATTGACTCAAAAATTCTCCAAAACACACCCTCGGAGAATTAGCAAACCAGCATGTGAGGCTCTGGATTTTAGAGAATTGTCAGCACTACCTCTTGTGAATGTTGCATAACTGCTTGTGTGAAGACTGATGAACCCGAGAAGCTAAGGGTTAAGGATGCAATTGGTGGTAAATGTAATTAACTTCCACATTACATCTGTGGAAAAAAAATGCTGCTTTACTTTCCAAAAGAATGAATATATTTTCGAGAAGCAAAGCTAGACTACATGACCTATAAACTGACTCATACTGTCCTAACTGTGTAACTTGCTCCGATGAAATCTAACCTACATTTTAAAGGCATTTATCAGAAAAACAGATTCCTCCACACACAACTGCTCATTTTTTCTAACAGATTTGCCACAGAATTGCCTGTACTATAAGGGTCTCATTGTTCCTCAAATTAAACAGTTTATAAAAACATCTGCCCATGTCTGCTCAGCTTTTTATTCATGCCTATGTTGTTCATTGAGCCATGTACAGTGGGCTACGCAGCCAGACCTTTCTCACCCCCCCCCAGTCTTACTATAACTCCCTTGCCCTACCTCCCACGGTGTCCACCAAGGCCCAGTCTTACTATAACTCCCTTGCCCTACCTCCCATGGTGCCCACCAAGGCCCGGTCTTACTATAACTCCCTTGCCCTACCTCCCACACTGCCCACCAAGGCCCAGTCTTACTATAACTCCCTTGCCCTACCTGCCAGGGTGCCCACCAAGGCCCAATGTCTTCCTCAGCTTCCCAAAGGGAAGTAAAACGTCGTGAATGAAACAAATAATGATAATGAAACACAGTGACCACAGTGTCACCCAGCCACCTTTGTTTGACTCTTTTTGAATTATTCCTATTCATGACACTGAATTAACCTGAACCCCCAGAGACCCATTTTGAAAGTATATACCACTCAACTAGTATAAAATTTTGATCAGAGGACAACCAGTTTTCATCTATAAATTGCAAGCAAAAGGTTAAATTATCACTACTGCATATGAGCTGAGCACACCCGTTCTTTCCTCCTAAATATATTTGCCATTTTCTCCAAAGGGAAACATCAAAATCTATGTGTTGATTTCATAGGCTCACCTTCCCCTCTCCAACCCCAGTTTCACAAGGCATAAGGCTTCCACAAGGTAAAGGGCTTCCTTGGCTGAAACCAGTGCTGTCTGACTCTGGGTCGTTTTGCTTCCCAGACAACCATTGGCAATGTCAGTACCAGCAGACATTTATAGTTGTCACTTGGGAGTTGGAAGAGCAATGTGGAGAAAGATGATATTTGCTCCTAGTGTGTAGAGACAAGAGCTACTGCTAAACCTGAGATTATAAACAGGACCACCCAGGACAGACAGTTATCCCCCAAAATGTGAATCATTATGAGAATGAAGAGGCTGAAAATTGAGTGTGTTGTTGCTACCCAGCTGGGAAAAGCTGAAATATTTTTCTGTTTGGATCTATCTGTCTGTCTGTCTGTCTGTCTGTCTGTCTTTGGCAGCACTAGGTGCATAGGAAGCTGACCATTTCTGTGGTGTCCTCAGCAGGGCAGCACAGACTGTCCCATAAAGCATTTAGTAGAGGTCTCCCTTTGCAGGCCCTTCAGGGCTCCTTCCCTCCATTATAACAGAAATCAGGCTGGTTGCTTCAAGAGCAAGGCCAAAGATTAGGACTAAGGTATTTGAATTCCATTCCCTGTTGGCACATGCTGAGTAACTGAAAGAAACCGCTCACCAGTCTCCAATCTCCCCTTCTCTTTATATACTGTAAAAGGATAGCCAGCCTGAGTGAACACTTGTTTACTATGAAGCGCTTCACCAGACTTGAAGTGGGAGGGACAGGCTGGCCTCCTACTGCACTAGAATTGTGCCCCAGAGGAAAGGCAGGTGAAAGTAATCTGGGTCCCCTGAATAGTTCTCATTCCCAGCTCCTCTTCCCCACCACCAACCATAATTCCCTCACAAATCCTTCTGTTCCAAAGCACTTTTCCATTCACCAGCACTTCTTATGTACAAACCACAGAAAACCAATGATAAAGGATTTACTTGCCAACTGGCAAGGGATTTTCCAGGCCAGGTCCACCCCCTCCCACAAAAACCAAGCACAGGATTAAAGTGCAAGGCAGGAACAGTCCTGGATTTGGGGGCTCCCCTCCCTGCTAAGTCCTTGAGAGAATAAGCAACCATGACAACGAATGTTGTAGAACAATTATTAACATAGCCTCACGTCTAAATAAATGAGCATGGAGGGGCCTGTGTGGACCAGGATGAGTATTAAGTCCAGCCTCTGCTCCTTAATATCACCAGCTTCTAGGCCCTGATCAGCTCCTACAGGATTTTAGTATTAATATACTGTTACTTCAAGTCCAGGGCAAAGAATGGTGCCCAAAATAAATTGGTAAATGCAAAATAAAGCTGCCAACAGAATGCAAAGAACACACGTTTCTCATAAGCAAATCAGGACATGCTGCATTTCCTAGTTCATCAACCATCCAGCTCCAGCATCTACACCTCTGCACCTCTGCACTTTTGACAGATTCCTTACCTTAAGACCCCAAATGGTTGCCTTAACGCTCACACTTTAATAAGCTCAAATGAATGTCAAAAAAGGATTTTTCTCCAAACCAGAAAAAGTAAGGTGATAAGAAATAAGAGAGCAAGACTGAATATGTGTGAAGAGTAAATCTGGTCCAAACAGTTGAGAATGTTTAAAAAACAATAAAATAGCTGTGTCAATAGTTAACCCCAGGAAGTAAGCCCCGAGCATGAAAATGAAGTAGAGGATTGCATGAAAGGGCCAGTGTGCCTGGAACCCAGACACAGTAGAAAAAACATGGCTCCCATCCTAAAGCATCGATCATCTAGGAAGACTTGGAAGACAAAAGAAAATCCATTTCATTGTTCTTATTAATTTTGTCAAAATCAAGCACAAAGAAGCATCCAAAACAACCTCCCTGGTGCCTCAAGCGAATTGCCCTAGTGGTCCCAATGAGGTCAGAAGTACACACAAGGGTCATGTCTGCAGGGTTTGTCCCCAGATTATTGGCAGTGAACTTGGAATTGCAGTTCACCTCCAAAGGAGGGATGGAAGGTAATTCAGTTTTCTAATGCCAGGTGATTAAATTGTATGCTTAATGAAGAATCTTTACAATGACCATTTAATGCTTGGTAATTAGAGTATAATATACAGTTGGAGAGTTACTGGGACCTAAGAAATGGCTCATTAGAGTCCGCCTTCTACTCAGCAGACCTGGGCTTTGCATCATAGACCACTGCCCTCTGCATCTGTTTCTTCACTTCTACATGACTGGCTTTGTTTGGATGAAAACTGTGCCTCACTGTGACCTCACAGCAGGAAGACCTGGCCCTGGTCTGGGTGCCACACACAGTAGGCTTCTAGAGCGAGGGGCCTCTCCATTCCTGCCAGTCAGTGAGTGGCAGTTGCAGGGACACGAAGCTTTAAGCTACAGTAGCCCTTTCCTCCTTGTCTATATATTAACTTTTTGTGTTGATGACCTAGAATGTACACACAATGTTCTACATAATACTGTTTTTATATCTTCCTCCATTTATCTGAATGATCTATTACATAGCATCAATTCAACACTTTATACTGGCAGGCCATTATTTTTCGTTTTCTTCTTCTCAATGCTGCAGCTATTATAGCTTTAAATAAGAGTTTTCACCTTTTCCAAATACTCTGTTTAAGGTTCTAGGTATGGAGTCCATTAATTACTGGTATGTTGATTTTTCTGGCTTTTTCCTTCCAAAAACAGTAAACAAATTCAGTACAATCAAAAGAACTAGTTTCTCATGGCTGGAGAGATGGCTCAGCAGTTAAAAGCGCTGACGGCTCTTGCAGAGGACACAGGGTTTGATTCCCAGCACTTACATGGCGGCTAAGAACTGTCTTTGAGCTGGGCCTGGTGGCACACCCCCTTTAATCCCAGCACTCTGAAGGCAGAGGCAGGTGGATCTCTGTGAGTTCAAGGCCAGCCTGGTCTACAGACTGAGTTCCAGGCCAGTTGGGGATATAGAGAAACCCTGTCTCAAAAAAAAAAAAAAAAAAAAAACCTAGTTTCTCCACACCTTAACAATTCTTCATAGGTAAAAGGTTCATATGAGTCCTGTGGATAAAAGTTTCCTAACTGTTCATCCCTTTGGTCATTTTTTTTCAATGGATGAACGATACTGTTTGCACAGAGCAGTTCTCCAGAGTACCTGCTGCTCTCCACTGAGAGCAACGGGGCATCTAGAGGCTGAACAGACAGACCTGAGTGTGAGAGGGCAACAGGTTACAACCCTAGCTTTGTCTCCACTCTAAAGCTTTGTGGTTTTGAGCAAACGCCTTCATCTCTCTTAGCCTCAATCTTTTAATTTGCCGAAGAATGTTACCTACTTTCTGGGGTTGTTCCTCAAATTACAAATGTTTAACCAGTTTACAAGACATGCTCAGAAAAATGTGTTCAGAATAAGTAAGTTTTGCAGCAGCACCAATGAGGACCATTAAAGAAAGGATCAAGCAAATCTAAGCACTGGGACAGAGGGCATAATAGCCATCGTGGGAACCTGCAGTGTACATCACTATGCTTGTGTGAGAACTTTAGCTCTCAACTTCCTGGAAGCCAGTAAAGAGAATATTATAGACTATTTAACTTCTATTATCAAATAAAAGAAAATGTCACAGAGTGACAGGATGGACAGATCTTCCTAGCAATCAGCTCTGAGAGAACCCTGTTGATACAACCCTTTATATGAGGGGAAAAATTAATTTCATAAAGGATAATTTTAATAAAAAGTTTTAGTGGTGATAGTATAATAAATTAAACCATTTATTATATCAATCCCTAACTGCAGAAGCTGCAATAGTGTGATTTTGGTAAACCATTGTTCTGAGAAGATTAAGATAATACTGTGCAAATAGGCGATTCTGTGCCGGGTCCTCTCCTTCGACGTTGTCACAGTTTCTGTTAGGGGAGCGAAGTCTCCGGACAACGCTTCTTCCCCTTGGGCTGCTGCTTTCATTGACTCTCAGGCAGAATTTGACAGCCAGGGGATGGAGGCCAAGGAGTCCTGGCTCTCCCTCAAATTCTCTCCTCCTCCTCTTACTCCTGCTCCCTCTTCTCTCCCCCCCACCCCCTTCTCTCCCCCTTTTCCTTCTCTCCATTTTCCTACATCCCTTCCTCCTCTTCCTCTCATCTCCTCCTCTTCCTACCCCCTCCTATTCCAATTCTCCTTCTGTTCCTCCTTCTCTTCTTCCCCCTCCTCATCTTCCTCTTTTCTCGACCTCTTCTTTCTCCTCCTTCGCTTTCTTGACAGTACCAGAGATTGAACCTAAATCCTTGAGCACATGAAGCCTTAGTCCCTTAGATTCTCAACAAGTATCGAACACTTTGGTGTGAATTTAAACACATATTGCAGATCAAAATTTGATTTCCTAAGTGTTCTATTAGCAAAACAGGAAGTGAACAAGAGGGGCCTGGTGGCACATGCCTTTAATCCCAGCACTCGGGAGGCAGAGGCAGGCGGATCTTTGTGAGTTCAAGGCCAGCCTGGTCTACAGAGTGAGTTCCAAGACAGCTGGGGCTACAGGGAGACCCTGTCTCAAAAAGACAAAGACAGAGAGAGAGAGAGAGAGAGAGAGAGAGCAAATAAAAATACATTGTACTTTAAAGGCTTCTGTCCTCCTTTCATACATCTTTCTCTTCACCTCCCACCCCACTCCTTCTTCGGCCACCTAAAGCAAGAAATACTCTGAGAGTTTATCAATGGATATTCAGCATCTTCCATTAGCTGTTGAACTAAACTGCCTTCACATGGAAGAATGGAAGGTGTAGAGGCCGGAAGCACCGGAAACGGAAGGAACAGCATGGACCAGATAGACTCGAAATTGTTCTGCATGGTTCTGGGGAGCCCTAAGAGGAGATCTGGGCTAGAAGATGAAGCAGCTCACATCCCTGCAGTCCCCACCCCCAACCCAACCCACATTAGGTGAAGGATGATAAAGCTCTTAGAATGTAGAATAGGGGACACACACATTTCTCCAAGATCTGAGAAAATTAGGGTGGGCCCAAAGGTGACATGGAAAAACTAGCATGAAAATTTGGCAGTACTACCCCTACATAACCCTGAGTTGAATACCATGTTTCTTTTGGGGAGGTAGGATATTTTTGAAACAGGGTATCCCTGTAGCCCCAGTTGGCCTGGAACTAGCTATGCAGACCAGGCTGGCTTTGAATTCACAGTGACCCCTGCCTCTGCCTCCAAAGGGCTTAAAGGTGTGTACCACCACACCCACCAGATGCCATGTTTCTTAAAGTTGTTATTAACTAATTATCTCAAAGGAACTAGTACATTTTTAGAGCTATTGAAAACTAGGCTAAGCATAGAATTCCTTCTTTGCAAAATATATAGTCTAGCTGGGCCTGGTGGCACATGCCTTTAATCCCAGAACTTAGTAGGCAGAAACAATAGAATGTCTGTGAGATTAAGGCCAGCCTGGTCTACATATGACTTATAGGTCAGCTAGGGCTACAGGAGACACCGTCTCAAAAAATAAACATATATAGTATATGTGATATACATATTATGATAAGACATACATATATGATAAGAGCAGAAGTCAGCAAAATATTTCCTAAAAGGTCAAATACTGAATGGTTTAGGTTTGAAGGCAGTAAGATTGCTATTTCCAGTACCCAACTCTGGCACTATAGCAGGAAACCCGCCATAGGCAATATGTAAATAAATGAGCATGGGTGTCCCAATAAAACTTAATTTATAAAAGACATGATGCATGGCTATTTGCTTATCCCTGATGCAGATCTGTAAACTTAATAAAGTGAATTTGAAGCTTCCTTTAAAAAAATCTGAAATTTATTTAATAAACATCTTATTTACCATAGGAAATTATTTGGGAGCAACAAATAAACTAGAAAAGAGCTCTGTAATCTTTTTAAACATGCTACACATACAGAATTTTGTGTAACTAACTATTTCTATGTTCTCAAACCATTTCCCATTTACTAAAATAAGCTCCTCACATCCTTTGATAGTCAAATCCATTCAGATATTTTTTTCCATCCACTCAAAACATTTATGATTGCCTGACACAGAAGGTGATGGAAATTGGAACTTAATCCCAATTTCCATTAAAGGGGGCTTACATCTCCTTCTGGGGTTTATTTTGTTTAATATCATTAATTTCTGCATTATTTCAATAATTGAAATACAGCTTGGACTGTCTGCCAGTCTTTTCTGGCATTGTCTCCTGGTAGAGACTCAAAATGGAGAAATCAAGGAAGAGTCACCAGCTAACAGAGGCAGGAATACAACAGTTTAGTGGAAATAAAAACAAAGCACAGTAGAGAGCAAACAGTGCTGGGAATCTTTAAACATTGTACAGTACATAACTTTCTATTGTGGATCCTGGTTGAATAAACAGATGCATGTGATTTTTAATATGTTATTTGTTTCTTTTTATGGTATGTGTTGTATATATGGTGTGTATGTATGTGGGGTGGGTGTGCCTGTGTGTGCACCTGTGTGGATGTGCAACACTTGTGTGAAGAAAGTACCTGTAGAGGCCAAAAGAGGGCGTCAGATCCCCTGGAACTGGAGTTACAGGCAGTTGTGAGCTGCCCAATGTGATGTTGGGAACCAAGCCCAGGTCCTCTGTAAGGGGAACAAGTGCTCTTAACATCTGAGCTATCTCTTCAGCCCTGAGAGTTTGCAATTGTGATTGTAGGTTTAATTCTTATTCTAGCATTAAATCTCAAGAACCATTCAAAGGTTTAAATCAAGTTCAAATCTAAAATTGATTTGAAATAACAATGTTCTGAAAGACTTTTAAAACACTGTGGAGTATTTAAAGCTAGAAGAAACCAAGCTGTCCAGGAATGCCCAGCCTCCTGTCTCCCATCCAGGGCAGACACTGATAATCATCGCTGTCTATTAGCGCTATCCATCACACCTTTTCTGTGGCTGAAATGTTCATTTCAGCTATATCTCAGACACTACTGTCAGTCAGTATCTCCAAGCTGATCTGTGACTGTCATCTCCAGTGTAGCCCAGTCTCCTCGTTTTGCAAATGGGGAAGCTAAGTACATTAAGGCTCAGTAATATTCCCAAACCCTGCTAATAAAGCACAGTCTGCTGTCCGTTTAGTGTCCTTCCTGCTTCTGTTTTTCAGCTGCCTGGTTAATGCCAATTTTCAACTAGGAAGAATTAAGGATCACCTGGGATGCAGGCTTCTGGGCTTGTCTTTGGGGGATTATCTTGATTGTGTTTACTGAGGTGGGAAGACCTGCCCATCATGGATAGAGCCATTCCCTGACTGGGACCCTGGACTATGTGAGTGGAGAAAAGAAATGGAGCATAGAGCACATGCATTGTTTGCGTTGTTCTCTGCTTCCTGAGCCATGTGCTGTGACTCACCAGCGTCCTGATCCTGCAAGCTCGCCTTCCCGGCCACTGTCATGTCTTCTGGTTACGATGGACTGTCTCCCTCTGAAACTGTGAACCAGAATAATCCCTTTCACCTTTAAGCTGCTTTTGGTCATGGCAGCTTATGACAGCAGCAGAAGAGTAACTAAGACACCTGTAGACTGGGGCTCTGCTGAAGGTGGGGGCTACAACCACATGAAGTTTGAACGCAAACAAACTGAGTATTTTTGTGGCACTCTTTTTTTTAATTTTATTTTTATGTGTTTGAGTGTACTGTCTGCATGCAGGTTTGTGCACCCGTGTCGTGCAATGCCACGGAGGTCAGAAGAGGGCGTCGGATTCCCCTGGAACTGGAGTTAAAGAGGGTTCTTAGCAGCCATGTGGGAGCTGGGAATCGAACCCTGGTCCTCTACAAGAGCAGTCGGTGCTCTTAACCACTGGGCCATCTCTCCAGCCCATTTGTGGCACTCTTACCAAATGCCAGAAACTGAATCTGAACACTGGGGATCCGCAATCCAGGGCAGAGGAGGCTCTTTGGGCACCAACATTACTTTCACATAATCATGCCTCTTTGAGGGTGACGGGCTGGAAAGAGGAGCCAGTTTGCAGTAACAGGGAAGGGCTCTCCTCCTGTCAGCTGATATCCAGTTGAGGAGCCGGCCCCATAACCATGTGGAGAAGACTGCAGGGGTTGAGCAGAGGGCTCAGCATTCGGAACCCCTAAGGCTCGCTGGAATGAGTGTAGGGCAGTGCTCTTCTTAAAATTTTTTTTTATTATTATTTATTTTTGTATGTGTATGAATGTATTGTTTGCATGCAGGTCTGTGCACCTGTGTCGTGCAATGCCGCGGAGGTCAGAAGAGGGTCTCAGATTCCCCTGGAACTGGAGTTCTCCTGGAATTGGAGTTACAGACGGTTCTTAGCCGCCATGTGGGTGCTGGGGATCAAACCCGGGTCCTCTGCAAGAGCATCGGTGCTCTTAACCGCTAGGCTATCTCTCCAGCCCCAGGGCAGTGCTCTTCTAAATCCAATGCTAAGAGGCAGGATGAGTGGAAGACAGAAAGGAACACTCTGGGCAAAGAGGTGGTGGGTAGCAGTGGCAGGGCAGTTCCAGGGGAGTGGAGCTACAGAGGCCACCCCATGAGGACTCAGCCCTCCAATGACGAGCTATAGGCAGTTAATAGTTGCTGGGGAAGAAGAAAGATTTTCTGCAGTGATGTAATAATCCATCGTCCATGTTCCTGTAAGCAACCTTAATTAAACTAATTGGTTCACACACAAAATGAGAAAAAGAGAGAGAGAGAGAGAGAGAGAGAGAGAGAGAGAGAGAGAGAGAGAGATTTGTTTCTTCATTGTGGAAGAGAGGGCAAAAAGAATGTAAGAACCCGAAGTTAGGACTGTGACACGTCTTGGGCAGGACATAGCCATTGCAATCATGAGCTCACACCTCCAATGGAGAATTCGATGCCCACGATCACATACCTTAGATTAACTCAGTGGGTCACAAGACAAAACTAAAAGGTATGAATGTGAGAAAGGAATTTGTAAGGAGGGGAGAGGTTGACAGGGAAGGAAGAGAAAAGATGGGGGTGAAAAGAGCACAAATTCATTATTTACATATATGAAACTGTCAAACAACAAAACTAATGCTATGAAAATAATTTATTCCCTTAGAGAAGTGCACTCAATTATTATACAAATTTGTGTCAGGAGTATTTCTTTTTTTAACATTTTATTTTTATGTTTGTGAGTATATTGCCTGCAATATATTCAAGTGCACCTATGTCATGCAATGCTTGCGGAGCTCAGAAAAGGGCATCAGTACCCCTGGAATCGAAGTTACAGATGGATGTTAGCTACCCTGTGGGTGCTGGGAACCAAACCTGAATCCTCTGTAAGAACAGCCAGTGCTCTTAAGCACTGAATCATCTCTCCAGGACCCTCAGGAGTATTTCTTTGTTTTAACATATTTTATTATTTTTACTTTATGTGTATGAGGGTATTGTCTGCA
This sequence comes from Rhizomys pruinosus, assembly GCA_009823505.1. Taxonomy (NCBI): domain Eukaryota; kingdom Metazoa; phylum Chordata; class Mammalia; order Rodentia; family Spalacidae; genus Rhizomys; species Rhizomys pruinosus. The sequence goes on from VZQC01012421.1 coordinate 2,914,363, forward strand.
TATATGGAAGTGTACCTGTGTCATGCAATGCCTGCAGAGGTCAGAAAGGAGAGTCAGATTCCCCTGGAACTGGCGTTATGGATTGTTGTTAGCCACCATGTGGGTGCTGGGAATTGAACCCAGGTCCTCTGCAAGAGCAGTCAGTGTTGCAATTTCTCCAGCCCTCTGGAGAATACGAATAGTCAGGAATGGCCAGGGACTGATAATGTCAGTCCCTGGCCATTCCTGACTATTCATAGTTTGCTAAGCAAAATTATTTACTTCAGACTAGATTCCTTTGAGATATGGTAGCAAATTTTCCTGTTTTCATATGTGTATTTATCTGTTGGCAAAAATTTCCTTTCCACAAAATGTGTTGGCTCTTGGTATTTTGCAAACACATTTCTTTAACTTTATATGATTTTTTTAAAATCACAGTCTTTCCAGAATTGTTTTCTAAATGTTCTCCTTAACCAAAATACTAATATTAGTACTAAGTGAGTAGGGTAGAAATGGAGATGACACAGATGAAACCTGTGAGAATTTTCAGAAATACACAGCAATAGTTACAGAGAGCTTGGGATTGAGGAAAAATTTGCTTAAGATTTGTTTTCATTTAAGCGTGTGCACCACTTGTGTGGGGTCCCTGCAGAGCTCCAAAGACGTGGACTCCATTTTCTTGAGAGAGCAGGAAGCACTCTTAACTCCTGAGCCATCTCTCCAGCCACAGATTTTGTTTAATGAGGGGCATTAAGTCATGTGGAGGAGGAGGTCAAGGGGAAGGAGCAGATGATGATGATGATGATAATGATGGGAAAAGAGGAGCTGATTACAGAAGCAACATCCAGGAGAATGTCAGAGGATAGACGAAGAGCTGGCCTTCCCTGGATTAAAGATGCTCCAACTGCCCACAGTAAGAACATAGGAGAATACAGGCATGTGGGACAGTAACATAGGAGATTAACAGTTTGACCAAAGTGGAGCACGTTTCCAAACATCAACTCATTATTTCTCGAATATCTCAAACACCAGTGAAGCTCAGAACCTAACACATTAGGTAGTAACTATGCCTGGAAGGAACATTAGATTCGCCTTCTGGTTGTCCAGATAGCCACAAGGTGGCAGGCTCATTCAAGAAACCCTGCTTGGTGACTGCATTGTAATGAATGCTGAGCCCATACAAGTGTTGCCATTTTCTTTTCTTTTCTTTTCTTTTTCAAAATGTGAGCGACATTAGACATTTTCATAAACATTCCAATAAGCCGGAAAATAAGCGCCGACATTAAGATATATCTTCTGACCAAGAAGGCTTTATGCACAACCATAAGAAAGGAAATAAAATGCTAAAATTGGCTGCTATAAAATTATTTCCTCTTAAGAATTCTTGGGAGCTGGACATGGTGGCACATGCCTTTAATCCTAGCACTTGGGGGACAGAGGTAGGCGGATCTCTGTGAGTTCAAGGCCAGCCTGGTACAGAGCGAGTAATAGGCCAGCTGGGACTAAAGGGAGACCCTGTCTCAAAAAGACCAAAAAAAAAAAAAAAAAGAAAAAAATCTTGGCTGGTGCCAGTGTGGCTCTTACATCATTTCTCTTTTTTTTTTATATATATACCCTTTAACCATTAGCATTCATTTTTTAAGTTAATTTTTATTGAGTGCATTTCATACATTTCTCAATCAAATCTAGACTCATTCCCTCATACATGACCACCCCTTATGTACCCCTACCCCCCGCCAGAGCTCATGGACTCTGTCATACATGTTAAGTTCTGTCTTGCATCTTTTTCTCAGTCTTTTATAACCTTTTCAATGCACAAGTTTACTGTTTTGGTCAGGTTTTTTAATTATGTTTTTCTCTCTCTTTTTTTGTTCCCTTTGACTTTACATTATTCCAAAATATGCATATATATTCTCCACACATAAATCAAAATTACAAATTCTGAAAATAAACTATAGGTTATTCCAAAACACATTTAGAGATTCACATTTTAACAGTAAAGTTGCATGCAGGTAGGTAAAAAGAATATGAATAGAATATGAATACATATCTTCCATTCATATATGGTAATTACAATGTGTAAATACAAGTGGAAGGACAATTCTAGAGCCCATTAAGAGATTCACATTGGAATATCACAGTTGCTTTCAGATACAATGAAATATAATAATAAAGTTGCTCAGTTTGCCTGCCAACCGGAAATTTGGTGTTAGCATTCACAAATGAGGGAAACCATTCACCTTTTTTTTCTTTCTAGGACTGTTACTTCACTTAGCATAATGGCTTTGAATTCCATCCATTTACCAGCAAAGTTTATGATGTCATCTTTCTTCACCTCTGCATAGAACTCCATTCTGTAAATGTACCACATTTTTGTTATCCAGTCATCAGTTGACGGGCATTTGGATTGGTTCCAGCTCTTTGCTATTGTGAAGAGAGCTCCAATAAACATGGATGTGCATGTATCTTTGCGGTAGGCTATGTCTTGTGGGTATATACCCAGGAGTGGTATGGCTGGGTCAGGTGGTAGGCTCGTTTTGAGGTTTTTTTTTTTTTATTTATTGTTGTATGTGTATGAATGTACTGTCTGCATGCAGGTCTGTGCACCCATGTCGTGCAATGCCGCGGAGGTCAGAAGAGGGTCTCGGATTCCCCTGGAACTGGAGTTCTCCTGGAATTGGAGTCACAGACGGTTCTCAGCCGCCATGTGGGTGCTGGGGATCGAACCCGGGTCCTCTGCAAGAGCGTCGGTGCTCCTAACCGCTAGGCTATCTCTCCAGCCCCGAGGTTTGTTTTTTTTAATTTATTGTTTTACATATTTTTGTACAAGATTATGTTACAAATCGAATCTAGACCCATGTCCCCCTCTCAACCCCCCCACCCCACCAGATTCACCCTTTCAGTCAGTTCTTTGATGCAGTCTTTTCTGTTGTTGGTGTTGGTGTTGTTCTTTCCAATATGCATCACTTCCAACAAGAAATGTTTACAACTAGGTTATTGGTGCTAGCATCCACAGATAAGGGATACCATTCGTCCTTTATTTTTCTGGGACTGTGTTACTTCACTTAACATAATATCTTCCAGTTCCATCCATTTACCTGCAAAGTTCATGATGTTGTCTTTTTTTACTGCTACATAGAACTCCATTGTGTAGATGTACCACATTTTCTCTATCCACTCGTCAGTTGAGGGGCATTTAGGTTGGTTCCAGCTATTGGTCTGTTTAGACTGTCGATCTCTTCTTGGTTGAGCTTTGGGGATTCCCAGGATTTCAGATATTCATCCATTTCTTCTAGGTTTTCAAACTTACTGGTTTGAAGTATTCCCGTATAATTGTCTGGATCTTTTCATTGTCTGTTGAGATATTTCCCCTTTCATCATGAATTCTATTGATTTGGAGTTGTTCCTTCTTTCTTTTGGTTAACTGGGCTAGAGGTCTGTCTATCTTGTTTGTTCTTTCAAAGAACCAACTTTTGGATTCATTGATTTTTTTGTATTGTTTTCTTTGTTTCTATTTCATTGGTTTCTGCTCTGATATTTGTTATTTCCTCCTGTCTGTTGCGTTTAGGGTTCATCTGTTGTTGCCTCTCAAGTGCTTTTAGCTGCAGTGTTAGATCATTCACTTGTGCTCTTTCTGTTTTTCTAATGTAGGCACCCAGGGCTATAAACTTCCCTCTTAGGACTGCTTTTAAGGTATCCCATAGGTTTTGTTGTGTTGTATTGTCATTGTCATTCAGTTCCAGGAATGTTTTTATTTCTTTCAAAAATCTTCCTTGACATAAACAAGATGATAACCTGTCTGGAAAACCAACCCTTCAGAAAATACTTGAAGCCACACAAGAACAGAAGAGTAGGTAGCACCATCCCGTAAGCCACCTAGAAAAGCAACAGAACAATCAACAGGTAACCGGCAAAGAGAAACTGAGAAACTAAAAAGGACGTGGCATATAGGTGAAAGGAAGCAAAAATGCACTTTCACATTATATCTGAAATATACATGGGACTAAACTCCACAAGTAAAAGAGCATAGACTAGGAGATTGGATAGGAAACAAACCCGTCTATATGCTGTCTACAAGAGCACCCAGCGGCAAGTCCCAAGGAGAGCTACTACTCCGAAAGTAAGGTGATAGGGAGGGAAAAAAATATATTCACCAAGTAAATGCTCCACAAAAGAAAGCAGGGGGTTGCGAGGGTATAGACCAGACAAAATAGACGGTCAAGTAAAAGATATGCAAAAGAGACAAAGAGGGAACGAGTCCCAGCATTGCGTAGTAAAGTAACAATGAACTCAGTGAAGAACGGTCACAAGCACGAATAAGTAGACTCCCATAAACGTCGGGTGCCACCAAACTGGTCTACAAAGACAATGGGTTGCTAGGACCCAAGGCACAGAGTTTAACCAGCACACGACCATGAGGGGAAGCAAGTACCTCACAAGCTTCTTTGGACAGACGACCTAGACAAAGAGAAAACAGAGAGAGCTCGAAGCGAAGATAAATACCGAAGATGGACCGCACAGACAGGCATATATCCACCCAAAACACCAGAGAATACAAGGGTTTCACCACACCCCATGGAACCTTCTCAAAATTAGATGATATTCAAGGTCACAAAGCAAAATGTAACAAAAAAATAATTAAAAAAAAAAAAAAAAAAAAATTATTTCATGCATTCTATAAAACCACAGTGCAATAAAACTCAAAATCAACACCAGAATAAGCCCTACAACCTACAAGAACAACATGGAGACTAAACAAACCTCTTGAATAATGAATGGGTCAGGAAGAGATAAA
>VZQC01012421.1:2927126-2959387 GCA_009823505.1 Rhizomys pruinosus
GAGAGAGAGAGCAGGAGAGAGAGAGCAGGAGAGAGAGCAGGGGAGAGAGAGCAGGAGAGAGAGAGAGAGCAGGAGAGAGAGCAGGGGAGAGAGAGCAGGAGAGAGAGAGAGAGCAGGAGAGAGAGCAGGGGAGAGAGAGCAGGGGAGAGAGAGCAGGGGAGAGAGAGCAGGAGAGAGAGAGCAGGAGAGAGAGAGCAGGAGAGAGAGAGAGCAGGAGAGAGAGAGAGCAGGAGAGCGAGCAGGGGAGAGAGAGCAGGAGAGAGAGAGCAGGAGAGAGAGAGCAGGAGAGGCAGCCCAGACAAACCCAGAGCCGATCCCGTGAGCGCAGCCAGGAGGGGTCTCCCAGGATGTCCCCTGTCCTATCTGTGACTACATAGCTGGTATAATTCTTTTCAAAGGATAGCTGTCGGCTCATGTTTTACAAGTTTCCATGTTTGGTCACTTGTGGTGCAGTAGGCCACAGAGGGGACATGTGAAGGACAAGGCTGCTCACCAGTGCGTGGGCAGCAGAAGAGAGAGCTGGTGTCCCCAACGCCCTGCTGACCTGACTCCCTCCAGGCCTCACCTCCTAAAGGCCACCAACTCCCAATAATGCCACTGGCTGACTGCCATCCAATGTCTTCAACACAGGCCTTCCAGGACATCTCAGAACGAAATTACAGCTTCCAGCAAAAATGGAACCAAATGATGATTTGATACATTTGAAAGCTTTGTAAGTGTGACAGACAGGGAAATAACACCAATATGCTTAGAGACAACAGAATAAATGAAAAACTGTAGCAACTTCAAAAAACTGGGAATTCATGACTGACTCCTTGATAAACCATAAGTATAGCCAATGAAAACACTGGCTAATAATTTAACAACAAATTATCCTCCTCCTCATCATCATCATCATCTTACTTTTATAATGTATTGAATTTGTCCTTTGACAATTTTACACATGTATAAATTGCATTCTGATTACTTTACCTTCCCGCTCTCTCTAATCTCTCCCCTATTAACTTCAATGCTCTTTCAAACATTCGTGTCAATTTTATTTTTATTCATTTAAATTTTTTGAGAACAACTGAGTTTAACCAGGATCGCCTGTGTGACCTGTGTCTGGAAGTATCCATTATGAAAACTGTCATTGAAACATGTTACTTTGTTCTGTCATACACTAATAAACTTTTTTAGGTCTATTTTTATTATTTTCTTTTGTGTGTATGTGTTTGCGCATGAGAATGTGTGTTTCTGTGTGTCTGTGTGTCCGTCCACATATGTGCAGGTGTCAGCAGAGGTCACAAGGTGTTGGATTTTTAGAGTTGGAGCTGCAGGCAGTTGTCAATTGCCCAACATGAGTTCTAGAAACCAAAATTGGGTCCTCTGAAGAGCTGCAAACACTCTTGAACATCTGTCCAGCCCAAATAAAAAAAAAATGTAGGTGATGGCAGATTCCAAATAGTATTAACAAAGAACAACAAGAAATACGAAAGTGGGGGCTGGAGAGATGGCCCAGTGATTAAGAACACCAGCTGCTATTGCAGAGGACCCAGGTTTGATTCCTAGCACCCACATGTTGGCTAACAACCATCCATAAACTCCAGTTCCAAGGGAATCTGATGTGGCCATCTGACTCCTCTGTCGGAATTTCATGACAAGGGTCCACTTACACACATGCAGGCAATACACTCATATACATAAAAATAAAAATAACAAAGTATTCAAAAATAAATAAGAAAGCAGAGTCAGTCATCCACACCGCAGCAAAAGGCAAAAGCAATAAACTGCATCAAATGACTTCTAGTTGCAGCAACGTGCACTCTAATAAAGATTTGTGCCCACCGTTAAAGAGAAATCCTGCCCTAAATATAAACTCTGCCTTTAGGTAGTAGTGGATGATCAGGGAGGCACTCCAGTTAACCAGACATCTGAAAATGGGTCTTATTTCAGTTTAAGCTCACTTTTCAAGAAAAACTTTTAATAGTGCATTTTATTAGTATAATTATTTTTATATATTTTGTAAGGCATTTTTTATTTCACTGGCTACATATGAAATCAAAAGAGGACTTGGCAGTTTCACAAGGTTTGGGGGTTGCAAGATGCTCTACCGTAAACCCTTCAAGAAGAGAGACTGAGCCACAGAACATTTACAGTAGTTATTAGCATGACGCATCAATGAGCTAAATGAGACTAATCAGTTAGCCTCCGAGTTGAACTCATGAGATAAATGTGCTAAATAGTTCAATGGGCCAAAGACTAAGACAAGAGGCTGTTTAAGAAGAAAGGGCAGTTTGCCTTTGAAGTGGCCTCTGCATGTGGTTGTCAACAGCACTGAGCGCAGTAACTAGCACCAGCTTCCAGCTTTCTCCACTCACTCCTAGAAAATACAGTTCCATCAGAATCATTATTGATAGGTGGATAGAAGCTTGGTTTGATGTTCCTAGCCAGAGGGAATAATGTACATTTATAAACGTTCTGTTTCTCACTTTCAAGGACAGCGTCACTAACTAGATATTTAAGGAATAAATTTGTGAGTTGACACTTCTTGGTAGTGGCGATATCCCAGGACTCAAACGCAATGCGCAGACTTTACAACAAAACCAAGACTGATGAACAAGAAGCAAAAAGCTGGCAGGTAAGGGGGGCAGCAAAACGGCTCAGGGGTAAAGGGGCTTGCCAGCAAGTCTGAAGACCTGAGTTTGCTCTCTGGACCCACAGGGTAGAAGGAGAGACCTGAATGCTGTGAGTTTTCCTTTCACCTCCTTCATGCCCACCATAGTGCATAAGCCCACACATAGAAAAACACAGACAGGGGCTGGAGAGATGGCCTAGCAGTTAAGAATGCCGACTGCTCTTGCAGAGGACCAGGGTTCGATCCCCAGCACCCACATGGCGGCCGAGAACCGTCTATAACTCCAATTCCAGGAGAACTCCAGTTCCAGGGGAATCCGAGACCCTCTTCTGACCTCCGTGGCATTGCACAACACGGGTGCACAAACCTACATGCAGACAGTACATTCATACACATAAAAATAAATAAATAATTAAAAAAAAAAGAAAAACACAAATTCATGAACAAATAAATGTAATTTCTATGTTGTCACTTGGAAAACAACGTCAGGAAATCATGACTGACAAGCACCTATCAGGAAATGTGTAGAATATTGAAGACTGTAGCAGTTTTCTGTGGCTGCCATTAAAAATTGACTACAACTTGACTGCTCTAAGCAGCAGAAATTTACTTTTCATCAGGTCTGAAGGGCAAACAGCAAGGTGTTCGTGGCACTGTGCAAGGGTCTAGAAGAAAAATCTTCCCTTGCCTCTCACCAGCTCCTGACAGGTGTCAGCTTTCTAGAAGCTGTCAGCATTCCTTGGCTTATATCCACATCAAACCAGTCTCTGCCTCCTTCTTCACATCATTGTGTGTATGTTACGATGGTACCTGTCAGCGGATTGGGGGTTTTAATTTTATCTGCAACTGTTTCTGGATTCGTTTGGGGACAACTTTCAAGGAGGACATTGGTTGACTCTCTACATTGCCGTTATCGAAAACCAGTCATCTGAATTAGTAAAAACAAATTCAAAGGTTCAAGAGACAAAACAGCAGATCAAAACCAGCAGATTTATACACCCAAGTGAGACAGGGCCACATGAGGCTTAGCATAAACCTCGCTTCTTAATGTGCAGTGCGTATATGCAGGTCAGAGAACAAACTCAGGCGACTGTCCTTCATCTCGTCTGAGTCCGTTTCTCTCTCCTGTTCCCTGCTGCACACACCTGGCTAGCTAGCCTCTGGAATTCTGTCTCTGATCTCATCTTGCCATAGGAATGTTGGGGTTACAGACACCCAACTTCATCTGGGCTCTGGAGACTTGATCCCAAGTCCTCACACTTCGGCAGCAAGCACTGTGTCCACTCAACTATCTCCCCAGCCCAAGAAAACCTTTAAACAGAAGGTAAAGACTTTGAACATAAGAGAAAGCTTGAAAAACAAGTGATGGGTCCAAGTTCAGCAAAGACTCTTTAAAAGGCAAGCGTTAGCCTTATTCAGCTCAAGGCAGTCTGGAGAGCTAATGCAATTACCCTGTGGTAGAGGTCGGGGATAGAGGGGCTAAAGGTAGGAAATTAGGTAGTACCGGATCTCAGGGGGCAAACTAGTTTGAATGAGAATGTCTCCCCCTAGCCCCCACCCCAGGCTCCAAGTTGATGATGCTGTTTGGGGAGGTCTTAGAAGCTTATCACTGGGGGTGGGCTTAGAGAGTTCTTAAGCCTTTCCAGATTTCCTGTCACTCTCTGCTTCCTGTGCCTGATGGCCTCTGCTTCCTGTCTGTGCCCAGCACCCCCAGCCACCGTGCCTGCCCTCCATGACGGGCACTAACTCCCCTGGAACCATAAGCTTCAATAAGCTCTTCTTTCTATAAGTTCCCTTGGTCACAGTGTTTTATCACAGCAACAGAAAAGTAGCTAATACAGGGGGTTAGGGTTAGAGGTGACATGCATGGGAATCTCAAGCCACTCCACCTTCTGAGATGTGTCCTTGTTCAAGTCCACAGCCCCAGCTTGGCTTGTGTGGCTCACACAGTCTTAGTGAACCTGCTTGACCCTCACTTCTTTGAGGTTAACTGTCAACCTTATAATGTGGGGAACTTCAACCAAGTGCTTTTGGGTGCTTTCCAGACCAAAGTCAGTGATTCTAAGGTTCTGGAAGTTTCTGTCCTGAAAGCCTTAGAAACCATGGACTCTTTTTTCTAAAGTCTTAACCTTGGGACACTGTTCTTTTACCTGTAGCTTTTCATGGAAGGTTTTGTGCATGGACGATTACTCAGGCAGTCCCCTGGTCCCACAGTTCACAATGGTCCCTAAGGTCTAACCTTCAAAGAGCTCTTTCTAGTGGGCCAAGCACAACAGGGAACAAGCCCTGGAACTGAAGACAGTGTCTCTCTCAGTCTGTCTCCTACACAATGCAGTCCTGAGTTCTAATTTCAAAGACATATCTTTAGAGAGGTGGTTCTCACACCATATCAGGAAAGAAGAATTCTCAAGGGGCTGTGAACAAATGCCCATTTACGGAGGGCTGTCAGTTCAGGAGGAACTCTTCCCAGTTCCATGATGAAATGAAAGAAAAATAACAATGCTGTGTGCCCCTAACCAAACACACACACACACACACACACACACACACACACACACACACACGAATAAAAATGTGTCTTCTTCTGGGAAGAAATAGCCTTTCTTATAAAATTATGTCTCTGGGCTGGAGGGATAGCACAGCCATTAAAGGCTAAGGCTAACAACCAAAACATAAAATTGTGTCTCATCTTCTGTGTTAAATTTCCTCTCTTCCTGTGGCTAGTCAGGCCACAGGTCCTGGGAAAGCCTACTAGTATTTTTATGCCAAAATAGACATAGTATTAAACATGTTCCTAAAGACCCATCTCTAAGTTCTCACCCGAGAGCTTCTTCTAGCAGCAGGTGGTAATTAACACGGAGACCCACAACTGACCAGTGTGCAGCAATAAGAGACTGTAGGGTGCTCATCCTACGTCACACCTTCTCCTCCCAAGGCTCAGATATCATTGCAGAAGAGAAAGAATAAAGATAGTAAGAGCCAGATGTGGTTCATGACCACAAGGAAATTGTCTTCTGGACAGTTGTACATATGAGCCACAGTGCTTGTAGCAGACTACACAAAGACCTCCGCACACTCAGGCCATGGTGCTTGTAGCAGACTGCACAAGACCTCCGCATATCCAAGCCACAGTGCTTGTAGCCGACTGCATAAGACCTATGCTCACCCAAGCCACGGTGCTTGTGGCAGACTGCACAAGACCTCTGCACACCCAAGCCAGAGTGGATGGGGAGGTGGACAAGAAACCCCAGCCCTAGCCAAGGATCTATCGACAAGTGATAGTTATTGGGAGAGAGAGAAAGAGTCAGGTTCCTTTAAGGGTGTGATGCCTGGTAGGCTGACCAGGCTCCAGGGGATGGACCCACGCACAACAGCATTTGAGGGGCACGAATTAGCTCTGCAGGCCTTTATTTTGAAAAAGAAAAAGAAAAAGAAAAAGAAGAGCTGGAGAGATGGCTCAGCAGTTAAGAGCACTAGCTGCTCTTCCAAGAGGACTGGGGTTCAGTTCTTATCACCCACATGACAGCTAACAACCATCTGCAACTCCAGTTCCAGGGGACTCTAACTCCCTCTTCTGACCTCCATGGACACTGCGCAACATGGGCGCACTTACATACACGCAGGCAATATACTCATGCAGATAAAATAAAAATAACAAAATAAATATTTTTTAAAAGAAAAATAATAATAGAGGACATGAGCAGGGCGAGGAGAGTGGCCGTTGAGATGGGGAGGGGTCTGAATATGACCAAATTACATTGCATGAAATTCTCAAGGAATCAAAAATATTTAACATTTTCTTTTATGAAATGACAGTGATAGGTGAGGTGAGTGTGGTTAATTATTAACGCTTTTTAAAAATGTCTTTATAAGCCGGGCATGGTGGCACACACCTTTAATCCTAGTACTTGGGAGGCAGAGGCAGGCAGATCTTTGTGAGTTCAAGGCCAGCCTGGTCTACAGAGTGAGTTCCAGGCCAGCTGGGGCTACAGGGAGACTCTGTCTCAAAAAGACCAAAAAATAATAATAATAATAAATTAATTAAATAAAATAAAAATAAAAATAAATAAAAATGTCATTATGTAGAGAAAAATTATTAAATAGTTAGGTTGCTTTTTTTTTTTTTTTGAGTCAGGGTCTCCCTGTATCCCCAGCTGAGCCTGGAATAAAATAGTTAGCATTTTAGATCCCCTACTAAAAGTTTTCTTTTTGGCCTATTTGTAAAAGCTCCACATCCAGGTCCTCCAGTGCCTTCAGAACTATAAAGCTCCTTTCCTAACAACACCAGTTCCCAAATGCTGCTGCCTGGAACTCGCTAGAAGCTTCAGTACCAGGCTGTGACCGTGGCCTTCATGTCCGCTCCAGCTGCCCACCAGCAAGAAAGAGCACAGCAGGGCAGATGGAGCCGGTGCTGGCCGGATCAGTGCACCTGACCTGCAGCCGGCCCCAGTTTCCTAAACACCCACTGACCCGCCCTGGCGAGGACGCAGCACAGCCTATCCTGTGCTGTCTTTGAAATCGTAGTTTCAATGCTTCATGGAAGCTCGCTCTCTGAGAATCTGCTTCATGTCGTCACTCACAGCTCAGAAGTCTCTGGATTCCTCGTGCTCCCCTTTAATTACATTTCCTTTTTTCTCTATCCCTCCTTGAGTGAAGGAAAAGGAAATAGGTCAAAGATCTCCTGTGAACAAGTAGGGAATTGTGCGTGGATTATTCATTTACACAACGTAGTCATGTGCTGGAGTCAATTGCCGAACCTTAGCTGGGGTACAAAACAAGAAACCAAGTAGGAAGTTCAGTGTACCAGAATCACTTAGCTGTCAGAACCTGTTCTTTGAATTCCTGTGAAAAGGATCCCTGGTCGTTCTCCAGCTGTAGATTGGAGCCAGCTGTTATAGAGGTATTCTCTTGTAAAATCAGTAAAACTGCCTTCTTTAATTGACTAATGGACATAGAAACTGTGAAAAGGATTATTCTCTATTCAGAACCAAATATAATGCTAAAGTCTCCTTAAGCTATGCACTTAAACAAAATATATTAATACAGGAGCTCTGACATCAACAATGGATTATTCTACCAAGGAGATGTTGGCCAGGGGATCCAAGCCCCCACAAAAGGTAAAGGCTCCTTGCCTCCAAACTGGGATATCTGCAGGAAGAGAGGCGATAAGGCCCTGCTGTTGAAGACCTGATATAAACATGGGAAAGATGTATGGAGACCGCACTTGCAAGTATACAGATGGTCTCTGGAATGCCAGAGAGTGTTACCAAAGGCCACTAAACCAATAAAGCAAATATAGGTCTCCTTGAGTCAAGCAAGACTCCTCCGTCAGCACCAGCTACACCTCATCTGCCTGGAAATACTGTGCAGCAGTGGCAGCCATATGTCTGTATATCCCAAATCTAATTGGCTATTAGCTCTCTCCTTGGAGGAATAACCCACGGCTGATGCCACAAGCTTACATCCTCTAATGGTTAGGAGATGTTATAAACCACACGAAGACCCTGTCATACTTAACAGAAGAAAATGTAATTCATGGATTAACATACCATCCAAACATCTGTGTCTATACCAAAGTAACCTACCATAACAATTAGTACTGTTTAAATACCTATATATCTAATTGCGTGTGCTTCATTAGTAGGATCGAAAGGCTATATATTATACTGTTTAAATACCTATATATCTAATTGCATGTGCTTCATTAGTAGGATCGAAAGGTTATGCCTGGACAAGCTGGCAGCCCATGAAAGAAAACAGCCAGAATTGACTAGAGACCAAGACAACAGCTCCAGAGAAAGTAGACTGTTTTGCTTCTCATCCACCTGTGCCCCTTTTCTAAGCCTAGGGAACAATCTGCGGAAGAGGGGGCGCGGTAGAATGTAAGGGCTGCGATTGAGGTGAATGGTGAAACTACAACAATATAGACTGGACACTCATTTGATCAACTTGATTGAACATACAAGCCCCCCCTGCTGGATGGTGGGACCCATGAGCTGTGTGGGTTTGAGCACAACTGCTCGCAAATTGGTTTTACATGAAGGATGCTTGTACTCACAAATTATCACTTATTGTTAAAAAAAATGAAAACAAAACAAAACAAATAGAGAAAGTCACAGAAAAGCTACGGCAGAATGCATGATCTGGGATGGGTAGGGGTGGGTGGGGGGAAGGGAAGGGGATATATGCCTGAACTGAATTGGAAAATGATGTATGAAATACACAAAGCATCAATAAAAATAAAATAAAATAAAATAAAAAAAGAAAAAAGAAAAAAAGAAAAGGATCGGCCTGGACACCCATGAGTACCCCGAGCTGACCACGAGAGGGCACTGCAGTGCAAGAACGCCAAGAGAACCTCAAATGCCGTAATTTGGATAAACATGGGTTTTTTTTTTATCAACACTGTCAAAAAGGAACTGTTTATGAAAAATGAAAGACCACTTCTTTTCAAAACTAGTACAGCAAAAAAAAAAAAATCCAAGAGTACTGTTGGCTGAAAACAAAATTCATTTTCTGGCAGCAGTAACTAAAAAGTAACTGACTCAAACTTCCAGAATTGGTCCCAAAATAAGGTCAGTGTGCATGTGCTCAGGAAACCTGAGCCAGCACGGGAATGCGAACAAGATATCAGACTTGAGATAACGTGGGGATCTTGCAAATGTCAGATTTGCTGGCTCTGCCCAGATGAAAACTTCACCACCCCCACCCCCACTGATATTCCAAAACAAGAAAATCTGGACAACTCAGACATTCAAAAGTCGGATTTAGGAGTGGCAGACATATAATCTCACAACCTGTCACAAGTCACCACTGAGGCTGCTGAGTGAGGACACAGCCTCCTTGCTCAGGGTGTCACTGTGCTGAGAAGGTCAAGTGCAGTGGGCCTTGCCTTGTAGATGATGCAGGAAGAACGGAAGAATTTAGGAAGAGTGCAAGAGGCGGGAAGTGTATGCCCGATCCAGTCCGAAGCAGATTTTTTCATTAATCCTTTATAAGCCATATTCATTAAACTGAAAATAAATTTCCTGGACTAAGAGTTGAAGCACACCCAAGAGCTAGGCAAAGAAATGGAAACCAGAAAAGAAATGTCAGCCAAGCCCCCTGCGGCGCTCAGCTGTGTATACCCCTGGCCTGGGCTCCGCAGCCAGAGGAGGCCGCATCACACCGAACTCCAACGGGGTTCTGTTCACTTGCTCAGGGCCATGGGTTAGATGACACTCCAAACTGTGTTGCAGTCCTAACCACCCCGGGGTCTGGAGAATTTTGTCTGTGATTGTCTCTCTTTATCTCCCTTCCTCTATCTACTTAGCCCCAATTATTTTTTTAATATAGAGCATTTTTATTTCTCTCCAAGTGAACAGCTCTTGGTGATTTCTAGAAACATGTGTTAATTTGTTATTCTACATTGTGGATGTCCTTAAACACCTCCAAATGTCACAGTCCAGTGGGCTTTTTCAACTTGAATCAGTCAAACTATTTGCTGTCATTTTTTTCTTATTCTTCCCAACAGCCAAAAGAGAAAGATAAGAAAGAAAGGTGATTAGAGCTGGGGTGTAGCTTGGTGAGTGCTTCTCTGACAAGTCTGTGGGTCCTGGTTCAATCCCTTTTACAGAAAAGAAGGGAGGGGGGGAGGGAGGAACAGAGGGAGGGAGGGAGGGAGGGACCAGAGAGACCTCTGGGGATACAAACAATTAAACTTCCTATCCTAAGTCACATAGCCTTTTAGTGGGTGGACAGAACTTAGGGACCAGATTCTCTAACTCTTTGTATAGCATCTATCACACAATTATATTCTTTTTTTTTTCTTTTGAGACAGGGTTTCAGTATGTACCCCTGGCTGGCCTAGAACTCACTATGTAGAGCAGGTGGCTTCAAACTCACAGACATCCACCTGTGTCTCCTTCCTGAGTGCTAGAAGTAATATTCTATTTTAAATTATTACTTATAAGAATAAATACTCCAAAGTGATAGTCAGTAAACAGCCACGTTTGGGGAAGCTTTTGTGCATAGTAACATGTCACATAAGGATGGGGTCAGCGATGGATGACAGGTAAACATAGCGGTGGTCCCACAAGAGTCAACAGAGCTAAAACCTCCTCTTGCTTAGCATTTTACTCTCCCCTCACATACACACATGCCACTGGGTTGCAACGCCTACAGTAAGTGCGTTGTAAGGTGCGACCCAGGTGTGTCACCCCGCAGCCTAGGTGCGTAGTCGACTGTACCATCTGGACTTGTGGATTTAACTCTGCAATGCTCACATAAGGACAAATTGGACATCCTGACATGGCATTTCCTAGAATATATTTAGATACATGTTTCGATAGAAATGTCTCTGAGGTTTTGAGAATTCATAAAATTCAAAGTGGTGCAAGGATATTGCCGTGTTTTCATGTTCTGGTAGCTGGAAGAATTTCTCCCCTTCCTCCATGTCATTATGTGAAAGACTCACTCCACTTCTCAGAACAACAGGAACGAGCAGGTACAAGCAGACCTGTCTTCTCCCTTCCTGTCCTGACGCCCCCCCCATCCCTACAGACAGGAAGGTCACTGCTTACTCACGCTGCCATGTCAGTGCTGCAGTCACTCAGATTGTGGTGCATAGCCATTCCCTCTACCCAAGTCTTTCTGCTTCCCAGGGATGAGTCCTGCCTCAAGGGTGTGGCCAAACCAGGCCACCAACCCTGCAACAACCTCTTCGGATAGCACAATCCCTTCCTCCTTGCTGAGCTTCAGCAAAATTGAAACAATCTGGGATTTCTAAAAGTACTAAAGAAAATTAAAGGGAAATTGAAGAAAGTCAGGGAAGTAAAAATGCTGTTTTCCCACAGTCCACAGGTCTTCTACCAATTCTCAGCTGAGCTCAGCATGCAGTTCAGATGGTAAAAACTCTGAGAAATGCCAACTCACCTCTCCCACCACGCATGCATCTACATAACTCAGCCTGTGATAGGAGGAACCAGAGACCTCGAGCCAAGCCTCTGCTTGATGAGTGGGAGATGATCAGATTCTTCACATGTCATCAAACTCGGGGGGGGGGGGTAGGGGAGCTCCAGGGAGTGGTTCAGCCCCATAGAAGCTCATAAAATGGAGCAATTATGGAAAATATAACCACAGAATAGACATGACACTCAGGCAAGATGAATCACAGACACGTCACAGCCTCTGTCGATCCCAGTGAAGCAAGCTGCCTGGCAATGTTGATGGGGCCAGGACGAGGCCACAGAAAGATAAGGAAACAAGAGACAGGAAGGGGACTCCACAGCAAGAAAAACATGGAGGGGGGCGCTGAGGGCCAGAGGCAGGTAGTTGTCAGAGAGGAGAGCCTGGGTTGAGAAGGAGTTCATCCTAGGATATAGAAGGCAGCCACTCTCGGCAGAAGCGGCTGCATAAGGAGTCAGCAAGATGGAGCAGCAGGTAAAGGTAACTGCCCCCCCATCCGAGTTCACCCCTCGCCTCGAACCCACATGGTAGAAGGAGAGAAATGACTCCAGAAAATTGTCCCCTCACCTCCACATGCACACTGTGACACAGTCACATGCACATGTACACACACACACACACACACACACACACACACACAGAGACTAAAATAAATATTTAAGCAAATTTTAAGAAATGGGTACATATCTCCAAAGATCATAGAAAATTCCCCAGAAGATGATGACTTAGGAAGAGGATCCAGCAGACCAAACACCATAGTTAACATTGCTTCAGTTAGGCTGGAAATGTGCCACACACTTCAAATGGGTCTTCTCGTACAATCCTGCTAATGAATGTCTGTCCCACACATGCTGTGGACCATCTCTCAAGCAAGAGCTAAGAAGCCTAAAAATGTAAAGTAACTAATTCCAAAGTTGCATCAAATCAGAATTACCATCATGTAACCGGGTATTTAGGGTACATGCATGTTTGTTCACACACCCACGCTCCCACACACATCCTAAATGAATTGGAGAGTGACAGGGACTAGTCACAGTCTCACATAAGCCACAAGGATGAGGGACGCCTACTACAGGAGACTCGGCAGAGCACTAGGAGGAACAGGAGCAGACTGGTGGCTTTGCACAGTTCTCCAACCAGGGGGAAGAAATGTGGACACGGGGAACTGGCAGAGTCCAGAGAGGGGACTTCAGTGAGGGTGGGAACAAAGACGGGATCACCCCAGCCAGGAACAAGAGCAGACAGCGCAGACAGCCCGGCACAAAGGACGGCTCGGGTAGGAGAACCTCCCATAGACGACAGCGTAGTGTCAATGCAGGGCAGATTTCCAAAGGGCAGGAACGTGGGTGATCCTCCAGAAATGAAGGCAGTAAGGCAGGCCAGGGGCAACTCACCAGTCCCCACGTCCCTCAAGCGTTTCTTCCCTGTCCCTTGAACTACCAAGGCCCGTGGCTAGCTAGTCACTGCCAAAGCAGAGGAGGAATCTAGAGACAGCAGACACTGGGAGGAAAGGGTGAGCCCTGCTCGACGCTGCTGGGCGCTGGGCTGCAGGACCTCACCGGAGAGTCAGCAGGGCTAGGAAGCTTACCCGGGCTCAATGGGAAGAAAATAATCTGCCTTAATGGATTTTCCCTGGAAAATCAGAACCAGAACAGCTTGCTGGAGTGTGGTTATACATTCTGCTTGTTTGGAAGAGGTGGGAGTCCCCCAAAGACCAGGACCCGTGGTAACTACAACGTTCAAAAGTCCCAGGCTGAACTCAGAGCCCCTGGGTAAGGCAGGAAGCACAAGGCTGCTACTTGAATCATCTTGGGATCACCACATTCAATCTATTATTCTAATCTCCTGGTTGTCTTTGGGGTCAGAGTTCTATTTGGGAACGTCTTAGTCACCCGGCCACTAACTGCACAGCCAGCCATCTTGTCATCCTGCCGTGCCTGGCCCCTGCTTGACTGCAATAAGTTCAAACAGTTTTTGAGAGCTGTTTGGAGGCTCTAGGAAAAGCCTTTGCTAGATTCCCTTAGGAAAAATGTGCTTGAACTGGAAGTCATCCCCACTGTCAGCTGTCTGTGGCGGCTCATGGAGCACTACTAACGCCATAATAAATTCATTATTTCTTTCAGCCATTAGTTCCTTTCTGCTGCTGCTTCTCCGTTTTCCTGGAAATCCACCCTCCCCAGATTCGAGGAGGAAGGAGGCATTTTTGAAAGAAGGGTAGGAAAGGTTCTCCCAAATAAGCAGCACTCCATCCAGATTCAGAGCTGTGGTATCTCAGCAGACGGCTGTGCTCTGAGGACGGTTCCAGGGTTCCAGGACAGCTTGACCTCAAGGGATGTAGGTAGAATATTTTTATCTGTACATCTGATACAGCCCCATGGTACCTTTCATAAGGAGTGAAGGTACCTGAGCCAACGTTCTCCACCGCTATAAACTTCGAGACCCAGACAAATTGTCTTTTTATTATTATTATTATTATTATTATTATTATTATTATAGATTACCAAGCACATACAAGAGCTTGGTACCCATGGCCCAGGGTCGACATCCAGCAACCAGTAACTTACCATGGTGGCTGTGCTCAGTAGAGGAAGGAAGGAAGGAAGGAAGGGAGGGAGGGAGGGAGGGAGGGAGGGAGGGAGGAGAGGAGGGGGAGGGAGGGAGGAGGAGGAGTGAGGGGGAAGGAGGAAGGAAAGGAATAAAGTTTCTTGTTCAAGTTCAGAGCATGTTCCCCGCCCCACCATATTTCTCTTATGTTTCCACACACTGAAATAGTTCTTATTGTAAATTGCATACTATTGGTTTGGCAAAACTCTTCTAGCCTGTATTTCAATGAAGATCTCAGCAAAATCATTAGGAGCCTCCTTAGAAAGCAATCTATTTCATTGTGACTTATTCTGAACACAACTCTAGAACAAAGCTCGTTATTTATGCCAAGATTACATTTTACTTGTTGGGGTTTTAACCTCATGCAGCGAATTCCAATAAGAAGCTTAATGTCTTCCAGCTAAAGAAATGGTGGTGGTAAGAGTGGTGAAGGGGTGCAGGTACAAAGCGCTTTTATTTCAGACAACTCTGGCCAAGCCAGACTTTCACACAGCAGACCATTTCAAGAAAAACACCCCATAAGAGGAGGTCATTTTAGGGTGAAATCAAAGGACACATTTCTAGAGAGAGCAGAAGTTGTAGGAACTGGTAGTAGTTGGGGGACAGAGAGCAAATGCTGCATTCCCTCTCTCTCTCTCCTCTCTCTCTCTCTCCCCTCCTCCCCTCAATCTCTCTCTCTCAATCTCTCAACCCATCCCCTCTTCCCTGCACCCCTTCCCATCCACCAAACCATCGTCGTCCACACCTCTCGAAATCCACCACTCCACTCAAGCTCTCTCCCAGGAATCTACTCCTCTCTCGCTCTTATCTTCTTTTCTTCTTCTTCTTCTTCTTCTTCTTCTTCTTCTTCTTCTTCTTCTTCTTCTTCTTCTTCTTCCTCTTCTTCTTCCTTCCCTTCCACTCTATTTCTCTGTCTGTGTCTTTCTTTGTTTTAAGAACATGACCTGGTTGAAAAAGAGTGAATTTATGGCATTTGTGTTAGCAGTGCCTTACCATTGTTTGGGATTTTGTTAGCTGCAGAATGTGAAAAATAAATCAGTGGACACCAATTTTAGCTCAAGGTCTTAGCATGCCATTTATGACCAGAGTCATGAAGCTGTTCATTGTGGGATTCAGTGAACTCAAATGACCACCCAAAAATACTGTCCACATCTACAGAACAAACCCAGGTTTGGCAAGAAATTGGTCAGGGCCAATGAAATCCTGGCCAGCAAGGTCTCCACCTCCACATGGAGTCTCTCCTAGAGCAAATGCTTAATGGAGACATGTCTGTGAAATGAATACAGGCTCACAGAGGGATGGGTCTAGCCTTCACACACACACACGCACACACACACACACACACACACACAGTACCATATACATATACACACCCCGCATTCCACATATACACGTACCCCATACCACACACACACACACACACATCATACACATCCACACACCACACACACATACCACACATCAACATATCCACACACCACACACACATACCACATGTCACTCACACACACACACATCCACACACCACACACACACACCACATATCATATATCCACATGCCACAGACACATACCACACATCACACACACACACACACACACACACACACACACCACATCACACACATCCATACCAGGCACAGCATGCTATACCTGTGATTCCAGCTCCAGGGACTGGAAGGAGTCAGGCAGGTCTTTGACGCTCATTGCTAGTATACTACAGGAGCATTATATTTGCATTACTGACACCTACAGAAGCATTATATTTGCATTACTGACACCCCTCCAGCCCAGCTCCTAGTATACTGCAGGAGCATCATATTTGCATTACTGACACCCCTCCAGCCCAGCTCCTAGTATACTGCAGGAGCATCATATTTGCATTACTGACACCCCTCCAGCCCAGCTCCTAGTATACTGCAGGAGCATCATATTTGCATTACTGATACCCCTCAAGCCCAGCTCCTAGTATACTGCAGGAGCATCATATTTGCATTACTGAACCCCTCCAAGCCCAGCTCCTAGTATACTGCAGGAGCATCATATTTGCATTACTGACACCCCTCCAGCCCAGCTCCTAGTATACTGCAGGAGCATCATATTTGCATTACTGACACCCCTCCAGCCCTAGCTCCTAGTATACTGCAGGAGCTCATTTGCATATGCACCTAAAGCATATTTGCATTACTGACACCCCTCCAGCCCAGCTCCTAGTATACTGCAGGAGCATCATATTTGCATTACTGACACCCCTCCAGCCCAGTTCCTTCCTTGCTCCTCCCACTCCTTCTCAATTTCTTGTCCTCTTTTTTGATTATTATTGTTATAAATACATACATTTATAAATGACATATGCATACATATTAACACACACACATAGTACATTGAGTCCATTTAGTGGTGCTCCTCATGTGTATATGAGTTTAGGGCTTACCACTTGGGATCAGATAATCTCCCAGGGAGCTAGTTCCCTGGGAGAAACTGATTCTCCTCTCCTAGCAAAACCCCCCCCACATTGATAGGACTGTTAAGCTCCTCATCTACAGGTTGAACCCCATGAAATTTCCCCCAGCCGCATTGGCATGTCAACTAGTGTTGTCATAATACAGATCTCGTTAGCCTATCGTACTGGGGAGATAAGAAAAATAATTAAATTCTTTTTAATTTTACGTGTCTGAGTATCTTGCTGCATGTATGTAAGTGCACTATATGTATGTAATGTCCAACGAGGCCAGAAGAGGGCATTGAGTTCCTTGAACACTCTGGATACTGAGTTCTGGATGTTGTAGCCACATGGTTCTCGTTGCATAGTGGGAACAGCTGGGTTCCTCTGCAGAATAGTCATGTTCTTTTTTTTTTTTTATTTTGATGTTTGTTAATTACATTACATCATTTTCCAATTTCAGTTCAGGACATATATCCCCTTCCCTCCCCCCCCCACCCCTTACCCCCCAGTCCCACCAGACTCATGCATTCTGCCATAACTTTCTGCATCTTTTCTGTTTTTGTTTGTTTTGTTTTTGTTTTCATTTTTTTTAAAATAAGTGTGATAATTGTGTGAGTACAAGCATCCTTCATGTAAACCAATTTGCGAGCATTTGTGCCCAACCACACAGCTCATGGTCCCACCATCCAGCAGGGGGGGCTTGATGTTCAATCAAGTTGATCAAATGGTGTCCATCTATTATTGTTGTAGTTTCACCATTCACCCCCAATCGCAGCCCTTACATTTCTACTGTGCCCCCTCTTCTGCAGATTTTCCCTAGGCTTAGAAAAGGGGCACAGGTGGACGAGAAGCAAACACAGTCTACTTTCTCTGGAGTGTTGTTTGGTCTTAGTCAATTCTGGCTGTTTTCTTTCATGGGCTGCAGTTGTCCGAGCATAACCTTTCAATCCTACTATGAAACACATGAATTAGATATCTAGGTATTAAATAGTATAATATTAGCCTTTCGATCCTATAATGAAACACAGCAATTAGATATAGGTATTTTAAACATTAGTAATTGTTATGGTAGGTTACTTTGGTATAGACACAGATATTGGATGGTATGTTAATCCATGAATTACATTTTCTTCTTTTAAGTATGGACAGGGTCTTCTTGGTTATAACATTCTCCTAACATTAGAGATGTAAGCTTGTGGCTCAGCGTGGGTTATTCCTCCAGGAGAGAGCTAATCGCCAATTATTAGATTTGGGATATAAGACTTTGGCTGCCACTGCTGCACAGTATTTCCAGGCCAGGTGTGTGTAGCTGGTTGCTGACGAGGGAGTCTTGCTTGACTCAAGAGACCTATATTTGCTTTATTGGTTTAGTGGCCTTGGTAACACCTCTGGCATCCAGAGACCATCTGTAAGTCAAGTGTGGTCTCACATACATATCCATGTTTTATGTCAGGTCTTCAACTAGCAGGCCTTATCGCCTCTTTTCCTGCAGATTCCCAGTTGAGGCAAGGATCCTTTACCTTTGGTGGGGGCTTGGATCCCCTGGCCAACATCTCCTTGGTAGAATAATCCATTGTTGATGTCAGAGCTCCTGTATTAATATATTTTGCTTAAGTGCATAGCTTAAGGAGACTTTAGCATTATATTTGGTTCTGAATAGAGAATAATCCTTTTCACAGTTTCTATGTCCATTAGTCAATTAAAGAAGGCAGTTTTACTGATTTTACAAGAGAATACCTCTATAACAGCTGGCTCCAATCTACAGCTGGAGAACGACCTCATCATCATCATATTTCTCCTTATTCTATGGGGGGGGGGGAGTTAAGAAAGTCTCTTGTATTAAAACCTTTGCAGCACCTAGAAGATAAGCTTCATTAGGATTGAATCCCAGATAAGCCTGGGATTGAATTCTTTAAACACATGTAAAATGCTAATTTAAGGACTATGTCACGACATCAGTATTCTCCTTCTGAAAATACTATCATTTCAAGGAATCTGGGAAGCTTGCCTTTCTGGAACACAAGGTGATGAGTTGATCCAAAACATTTCCCACCATTGGAGCATGACTGACATACAAATTTGGGTCAATACCAGCAGAAATACTCACAAGATAGAAGTTTGTTTTACAGGAGATATTTAGATACTTTTCTCCCCCTTATTTGGTCCAAATCACTTAGAAATAAAAGAAATTGCATCAGTTAAACCAAGTGTGGAAAATGAAGTATTTTCAAAGTTTATGTTACTAATTAAATGAAGATTTGTAGCAGATCAAGGACAAAAAAAATGAGTTGGAGAA
Organism: Rhizomys pruinosus; assembly: GCA_009823505.1. Taxonomy (NCBI): domain Eukaryota; kingdom Metazoa; phylum Chordata; class Mammalia; order Rodentia; family Spalacidae; genus Rhizomys; species Rhizomys pruinosus. The sequence continues at coordinate 2,946,035 of VZQC01012421.1, forward strand.
AATATTTCCTTTGATCTCAGGGTCCTGTACTTCAAAGACTAAGCGGCAGGATCCTGCAGGCTACTAACAACCCTTCTGGAGGGGATCCTGGTACAAGGACAAGGATCCAGAGACCCTGCCTCAGAGCACTGAGTGCCTACAGTGGATGGCCTGCCCAGGCCAGACTGATGTGAGATGATTCAGGAAAGTGAGGGAGTCTGAAAATCTGGGTTGCAGGGCTGATTCTGCTATTGCTCACATCCTATAAGAAAGTTACTTGTCTGACTTTACATTCTCCTGGGGGCAATGTGATCACAATGCCCAACCTACTGCACTCAGAGCTTTGATACAATGCGATGCTGGGACTTCAGATTCACCAAATTCTGAGAAAGACTCAGGAATGAAACTGTAAATGATACTGGAGCAGTTTGCTTCTTCTCTTTGGAAGATTACTTCTACCCCTGTTCTCCAGGGTGTTCTGTACGGTAGATTCTCAGTACTTCTTTTGTTAAATGAGTAAAGAAAAAAAAAAAAGATGAAGACTGCTGAGGGACTGACTGGTCCAAGGACTCCCTGCACTTCCATCAGTCCCTCAGGCCTCTGGCAACAAACATTCATTATGCTATTGCAGCCTGATTTCACTGGAGCCTGAGATGGAATGCAGCCATTGTGGTAGGAGTGAAATTATCCTGTAAAAAGATACTATGCCCCTTCTTTTGGTGGCCCCACTATTGAAACAATGGTCCCAAGGAAGGAAACATCCCCAGGAGTCTCCTGCCTGGAGGAGAAAAAGGCTGAATGAAGCCTGGTACTAGCCAGAGAAGGAAGTTGTCTCCTAAGAAGAGACCCCGAGTGGTTGTTTTGACCACCTATCAGGACAGACTGGAGCTGGGACAGGTGTGGGACCATACCCTGACCAGGACTGCTCAACCATGCATACCTCTCGCCCTCTACTTAACCCTAAACCTCACGTCAGGACACCAAAGGATGGGCTTGAGGAGTCACTGGACTCTGTCCCCCTTCACAATGTGAGCATGTTATTCAATGTGGTCCCCTCCTTCCTCTGCTTTTCTGTTTAATTGGTCTACTAAGGTTGAGTGGTCAAGCCCATCTTGTTAGTAATCAGAACCAGCTGAGCTTCCCACCCTAACAACCCCACAACGCTGGTAACTGGAGCATCATAGAAATACTGGGGTAGGGGAGTCAGGGAGGGAGCTGGACAGTGGGGAGGGCGTGGAGGAAGGGCCACCTGCAGCTCAGGAAATAAGCCTTTGGGGGGGAGGGGAGGTAATTTCCTACAACTGCTTCCCACAGCTCCATGCCAGCTCACTGCATCCGATGCTCCTGAGCAAGTGCTCTGAGCATTCTCATCCTCATCCACATTTGCCTCCCACTGGGTTTGACATTCATCCATTTCAAAACTTTTGTGCAAGTCGACCTTAGCTTGTCAGTGAAAGACAACATCGAGTCATCCTAAACTCTTACAAAAGATAGCTGCCCCCCGCCCCCCGACCGTGTGACGAGACGGAATGAGCAAGAAGAGCTTGGCACAGCAGCCTTTTTAAGATACTTTCAAAACCTCAGTGTACCTTTGAGCTGCCTGTTCTCAAAATACCTTTGAACCAAGTCTATTTTTCTAAATTAGAGAAAAATAGCTGGTGTTAAAGTTGGGGGGGGGGCACTGTTGTATGCAAGCTCTGGAGTGGGGCACAATGAGATCCTCTAGTGGGTACCACCATTAACCACAACATCCACTGGTGTCTCGAGCCTTAGAAGGCTTGCTCTTCCTTTGGTATCGAGATTGTTCCCAAGCTACAGCTGCAGTGAATCAGCCTTTCATGATGAGAAATTGACTCAGAGACACACTCAGACCTCAAGGACCACCATCGCCAAGGATCTGAGGCCTCAAGTTCATGAAACAGACGTGATATAAAGTGGCTCTAAACATAAGGCATGTACTTATCTCTCATGACACATCTGTAGACAGGTATCCCCAGGGTTTCACAGCTGTCTGCAATCCTCTCTGCTCTAGAAACACAGCAATGATACTGATCAGCAGTCTCGCCTGCCTCTCTCAGAGGTGATTCTTTCTTGTAAAGCTTCCCACAAGTTATCTAACTTCCTAGTGTCAGCCCCCCAACACACCACACACACACACACACACACACACACACACACACACACACGCACATTAGAGAGAACAATATAATACCTCCTTCAGAGTCTTGATGTTACCATTAAATTAGCATGTACACTGCTTAGCCAGAGCATGGCCCGTAATAAGCACCACACATGTTAGTTCTTACCATTTTTACTTATTTATATCATTTGATCATTATCAGGAGGCGCTCCAAAAGCACCGAGCTTTCCGCTGCATGACAATGGGCATACACAGGACAAAGGCAGGTGTAGAAAGGAACCAGCAGGCCGGGAATAAGAATGGTGCTTCCAGTGTCTCTGTCTCCTACGGCAGGGAAAAGTCTTCCCTAAATCCTTGACCCTTTCTGTTGGATTCTCTACACTGGTTCACAGGATGATGCTGAAGCCAATCCTTGGAAGAAGAACGCAGTCATTTTGGTTTAGAGCCTCTGTCCTCTCTGTGTGTGAGCCAGCAGATACATGAAACAATTTTTAGTTTAAATTATGTAAAGTTAAATTTCCAGTTGTTCAGTCATACTAGTTGCATTTTTAAGAGTTCAGGAGACACATTGGGCTGGTTTATCGAGGATGTTATTACCATCATCGTCGCAGCCACAACCAGAGTTCACTTGTTGGATGGGATGAGAAGTGAACTTTCTTACAGTGTATGGACAAAATGAGAGCTGCGTTCACAGAGAAGAGTAGGAGGTGGACTGGAAGGTGACGGTCAACAAAGAAGAACGAGAGAGATGAGCAGTGCTGGGTCTGTAGCAGGACTATTAGCCAAGGACCCGTGTACTAAAGGTTTGTCCCCCCCACCCACCGTGCTGTTGGGGCGTGTGGCTCTGTTGGAAGTCGTGTACTAAAGGTTTGTCCCCCCCACCCACCGTGCTGTTGGAAGTCCTTAGGTCATTGACAGCTTACCCTTTACAGACATCAGGGTTCCCCAGTCTTTTATCTGCATTTCCTTCCTAGCCAGGGTGATCGGCTTTGTGCTACCATGCCAGGCCTTGCTGCCTGCCGCAGGCCCCAATCAGTCATCGGCCAATCACAGATTCCAAACGTGTGAACAGAAGTAAAGCTTTTCTCTTCACAAGTCGACGATCTCAGGTTTTAAAGTAGAAGGGAGCAGTCCATGTGAAAAGAGAAGGGTGGGGAAGTGTAAGACTCACTGGGTTTATGTTTCCCAAGCCGGCCTCTGCCTCGGCCGCGTCTCTACGGTTGGAGCCAGCAATCTGATCCTGAGGGAGATGGAATGTCAGCAAGAAGTTATTAGAATCCTCCCCACAACCCGTCTGTTTCAGTAACTACCAGGCAAAAATTATGCTTTTTCCTGCTACATTCCAGACTTCAATCTAATGTTGTAATAAGGCTCTCTGCAAGTTACCAAGCTGATGTTGACCATTTTTATTATTGTCCCATAAAATGTGGCAATAAAAACCATTTTCCTCTTCACATAATCACTATGAGGCACAGCGTATAACATGCCCAAACCCCAGGGAGAGACTGCAGATCTGCCAGCGAAATGTACCAATGGGGACGTTGCTGTCTTAGCCACAGGCCCTGAGGAGCAGTAATGTCCTGAGCACTCCGCCAAGCTTGTGAGGTGTTGGTTGGCTGTGTCGGCTATGCCGCTGGAGCAGCTGTGGTAATAGCCCCTGTGTAGTTACACACAACCATACACAGGCCATTTGCCCAAGGTCTGCAAGTAAAATACTGGCATTCTGCACAGGCATTCTAGTGCCCAAGGCCACATTCTCCCCAGGACCCTAGATAAACAACTTTTCGTGCATCAGTTAGGATACTGATTCTGGAATGCAAGTCTGTATCAAAATAATCAGGAAAGCCTTGATGCACACCTGTAATTCCAGCACCCAGAGACAGGAAGATGTGAGTTCTAGGCCATCCTAGGCTACATAGTGAGCTCGGGCCAACCTGGGTTATATAGTGAAACCATTTCTCTAAAACAGCATAGGCTGCTGGGCAGTGTATTGAAGCAGGCCCCTCCCACCAGCCTGGGAGAGCTACTTGTGTGACTCTCTTCCCAGTCCCAGGTTCAAAAGCATCATGTTGATGGTTTCAAATAAGTCCTGCAGGAGAGTTCAAGCCCCCAGGAACCAGCATTCGCTGACACTTGTAAGTTGTTCCCAGAGGAACTGGTTGTTGAACTTTCAGTGGAACACCACCACCTATTCCGTATTGTGAGAGTTTCTGATTTGATACATCTCATATGGAGCATGAGATTCACATTTCTACCAGTTTTTAAGCAATGCTAATTCTGTTCTTTCCTGAACCACACCTTGAAAATCGCTTGGAAGAATATTTCAAAAAGCCTTGATTCAGATAGAATGTTTTTCTTTCCTGACTAAAATTGTATCCCATAATTAACAAGAATGCTGGTGGATTCATCAAAAAGCATTACTTATAGATGATCCCACACCAAATTGATGCTATTAACAGCTGAAGTTTACATAATGCCAGCCAATAGCCCAGCTGTTGTCTGAGGAACTCTGTGCATTAATTCATTTAATCCTCCCATCAACACTAGCCTGCAGGCCCCATCACAAAGTCAAGGCTGAAGCAAAGACCAGTCACATGACTGACTTCAAGTCCATGCAGGGAGTCATCATCAGGCTTTGAACATGAGCACTCCGGCTCCAGGACCCATAAATTTAATCACTGCACCACAAAACACAGATGAGATCTGACTATAGTTCTGCCAAGTATAAATCTAGTACAAATTCTTTTAAAAGAGGTTCATGGACTCAAGAGATGGTTCCGCAGTTAAGAGCCTGGCTGTGTGATTATGAGGGGTGGACTTTGGATTCCCATTTAACAAGCTCCAAGTAGGGCTGAGGCAGGTGGATCCCTAGACCCCAAGGGCCGCCAGCCTTGCTGAGAAAACCTGAGCCTCAGGTTCAAGGAAAGACCCTCCCTCAAGGGGGGGTGGTGAGGGCACCCAGTGACCTCTTCTAGCTTCTGGATGCACACACACACATACACACACACACACAAATAAATACATAAATAAATAAAAATAAATAAGCAAATCTTGTATACATACATATTTTGGAGTAATATAAAATTAAAGGCAACAACAACAACAGAAAAGACTTGTTCAAAGAACTGACTGAAACAGTAAACTTCTGCCCCAAACAGAAAACTGTTGCAATGAAATTTTTTTTTGGTCTTTTCGAGACAGGGTCTCCCTGTAGCCCCAGCTGTCCTGGAACTCACTCTGTAGATCAGGCTGGCCTTGAACTCACAAAGATCCACCTGCCTCTGCCTCCAGAGTGCTAGGGTTAAAGGCGTGCGCCACTACAAAAAAAATTTTAAGTTAGAAGGGAAGAAGAGGGAGGGGGAAGGACCCTGTGGCAGGGTGTCTGGGCCTGACGTGCTGGTNTTGTGAGGTGTAGCTGGTGCTGACGCGGAGTCTTGCTTGACTAGAGACCTATATTTGGTTTTTATTGGTCTTAGTGGCCCTTTGGAACCCTCTTGGCATTTCCAGAGACCCTCTGTATGCCTGCAAGTGCGCGTTCTCCATACATATTTCCCATGTTTATATCAGGTCTTCAACAGCAGGGCCTTATCGCCTCTTTTCTGCCGATATCCCAGTTTGGAGGCCAAGGATCTTTACCTTTTGGGGGGCTTGGATCCCCTGGCCAACATCTCCTTGGTAGAATAATCTATGTGATGTCAGAGCTCTGTATTAATATATTTTGCCCTTAAGTGCGTAGCTTTTAGGAGACTTACTATTGAATTTGGCTCTGATAGAGATTTATCCTTTCACAGTTTCTATGTCCATTAGTCAACTTAAAGAAGGCAGTTTTTACTGATTTTACAAGAAATACCTCTATAACAGCTGGACCCAATCTACAGCTGGAAAACGACCTCATAATCATCATATTTATCCTCCTTATTTCTATGGGGGGGGGGTGGGTTAAGAAAGTCTCTTGTCTTAAAAACCTTTGCAGGCACCTAGAAGGTAAAGTTCCTTAGATTGAATCCCTATAAGCCTGGGATTGAATTCTTTAAACACATGTAAAATGCTAATTTAAGGACTATGTCACGACATCAGTATTCTCCTTCTGAAAATACTATCATTTCAAGGAATCTGGGAAGCTTGCCTTTCTGGAACACAAGGTGATGAGTTGATCCAAAACATTTCCCACCATTGGAGCATGACTGACATACAAATTTGGGTCAATACCAGCAGAAATACTCACAAGATAGAAGTTTGTTTTACAGGAGATATTTAGATACTTTTCTCCCCCTTATTTGGTCCAAATCACTTAGAAATAAAAGAAATTGCATCAGTTAAACCAAGTGTGGAAAATGAAGTATTTTCAAAGTTTCTTTTCCTAATTAAATGAAGATTGTAGCGATCAAGACAAAAAAAAATGAGTTCCCGTTGGAGAAAATATTTTTCCTTTGATCTCAGGGGTCCTGTACCTTCACGACTAAGCGGCAGGATCTGCAGGCACTAACAAACCTTTCTGCGAGTGGAATCCTGGTACAAAGGACAAGGCTCCCGATGACCCTGCCTCAGAGCCCTGAGTGCCTCTACAGTGGATGGCCTGCCAGGCCAGACTGATGTTGAGATGATTCACGGAAATTGAGGGGAGTCTGAAAAATCTGGGTTGCAGGCTGATTCTGCTATTGCTCACATCCTATAAGAAAGTTACTTGTCTGACTTTACATTCTCCTGGGGGCAATGTGATCACAATGCCCAACCTACTGCACTCAGAGCTTTGATACAATGCGATGCTGGGACTTCAGATTCACCAAATTCTGAGAAAGACTCAGGAATGAAACTGTAAATGATACTGGAGCAGTTTGCTTCTTCTCTTTGGAAGATTACTTCTACCCCTGTTCTCCAGGGTGTTCTGTACGGTAGATTCTCAGTACTTCTTTGTTAAATGAGTCAAGAAAAAAAAAAAAGATGAAGAACTGCTGAGTGGGGGGACTGACTGGTCCAAGGACTCCCTGCACTTCCATCAGTCCCTCAGGCCTCTGGCAACAAACATTCATTATGCTATTGCAGCCTGATTTCACTGGAGCCTGAGATGGAATGCAGCCATTGTGGTAGGAGTGAAATTATCCTGTAAAAAGATACTATGCCCCTTCTTTTGGTGGCCCCACTATTGAAACAATGGTTCCAAAGGGAATGAAATCCCCAGGAGTCTCCGCTGGAGGAAAAAAGGCTGAATGCAGCCTGGTCTAGCACAGAGAGAACGTGTCTCCTAAGAAGAGACCCGCAGTGGTTGTTGGTACCACCATCAGGACAGACTGGCGCTGGCGACAGGTGTGGACCATTACCCTGACCAGGATGCTCAACCATGCATATCTCTTGCCTTGTATTTAAAGCTAAACCTCACGTCAGGACACCAAAGGATGGGCTTGAGGAGTCACTGGACTCTGTCCCCCTTCACAATGTGAGCATGTTATTCAATGTGGTCCCCTCCTTCCTCTGCTTTTCTGTTTAATTGGTCTACTAAGGTTGAGTGGTCAAGCCCATCTTGTTAGTAATCAGAACCAGCTGAGCTTCCCACCCTAACAACCCCACAACGCTGGTAACTGGAGCATCATAGAAATACTGGGGTAGGGGAGTCAGGGAGGGAGCTGGACAGTGGGGAGGGCGTGGAGGAAGGGCCACCTGCAGCTCAGGAAATAAGCCTTGGGGGGAGGGGAGTTTTCCTACAACTGCTTCCCACAGCTCCATGCCAGCTCACTGCATCCGATGCTCCTGAGCAAGTGCTCTGAGCATTCTCATCCTCATCCACATTTGCCTCCCACTGGGTTTGACATTCATCCATTTCAAAACTTTTGTGCAAGTCGACCTTAGCTTGTCAGTGAAAGACAACATCGAGTCATCCTAAACTCTTACAAAAGATAGCTGCCCCCCGCCCCCCGACCGTGTGACGAGACGGAATGAGCAAGAAGAGCTTGGCACAGCAGCCTTTTTAAGATACTTTCAAAACCTCAGTGTACCTTTGAGCTGCCTGTTCTCAAAATACCTTTGAACCAAGTCTATTTTTCTAAATTAGAGAAAAATAGCTGGTGTTAAAGTTGGGGGGGGGGCACTGTTGTATGCAAGCTCTGGAGTGGGGCACAATGAGATCCTCTAGTGGGTACCACCATTAACCACAACATCCACTGGTGTCTCGAGCCTTAGAAGGCTTGCTCTTCCTTTGGTATCGAGATTGTTCCCAAGCTACAGCTGCAGTGAATCAGCCTTTCATGATGAGAAATTGACTCAGAGACACACTCAGACCTCAAGGACCACCATCGCCAAGGATCTGAGGCCTCAAGTTCATGAAACAGACGTGATATAAAGTGGCTCTAAACATAAGGCATGTACTTATCTCTCATGACACATCTGTAGACAGGTATCCCCAGGGTTTCACAGCTGTCTGCAATCCTCTCTGCTCTAGAAACACAGCAATGATACTGATCAGCAGTCTCGCCTGCCTCTCTCAGAGGTGATTCTTTCTTGTAAAGCTTCCCACAAGTTATCTAAACTTCCTAGTGTCAGGCAGCCCCCAAACACACCACACCCCACACAACACACAACACCACACACCCACACACACAAACACACACGCACATTAGAGAAGAACAATATAATACCTTCCTTCAGAGTCTTGATGTTACCATTAATTAGCAATGTACACTGCTTAGGCCAGAGCATGGCCCTTAATAAGCACCACACATGTTAGTTTCTTACCATTTTTCTTATTTATATCATTTGATCATTATCAGAGGCGCTCCAAATCAACCGAGCTTTCCGCTGCATGACAATGGGCATACACAGGACAAAGGCAGGTGTAGAAAGGAACCAGCAGGCCGGGAATAAGAATGGTGCTTCCAGTGTCTCTGTCTCCTACGGCAGGGAAAAGTCTTCCCTAAATCCTTGACCCTTTCTGTTGGATTCTCTACACTGGTTCACAGGATGATGCTGAAGCCAATCCTTGGAAGAAGAACGCAGTCATTTTGGTTTAGAGCCTCTGTCCTCTCTGTGTGTGAGCCAGCAGATACATGAAAAAATTTTTAGTTTAATTATGTAAAGTTAAATTTCCAGTTGTTCAGTCATACTAGTTGCATTTTTAAGAGTTCAGGAGACAACATTGGGCTGGGTTTATCGGGATGTTAGTACCGATCATCGTCCAACCGGGCAGCCACAACCCAGAGATTCACTTTTGGATGGGATGATGATAGTGAACTTCTTTCTTACATGTATGGACAAAATGAGAGCTGCGTTCACAGAGAAGAGTAGGAGGTGGACTGGAAGGTGACGGTCAACAAAGAAGAACGAGAGAGATGAGCAGTGCTGGGTCTGTTAGCAGAACAGTAGCCACGGAACCCGTGTGACCCCTAAAGGTTTGTCCCCCCCCCCCCCCACCCACCGTGCTGTTGGGGGGCGTGTGGCTCTGTTGGAAGTCGTGTACTAAAGGTTTGTCCCCCCCACCCACCGTGCTGTTGGAAGTCCTTAGGTCATTGACAGCTTACCCTTTACAGACATCAGGGTTCCCCAGTCGTTTCAATTCATTTCCTCCCTTTCCTTCCTAGCCAGGGTGATCGGCATTGTGCATACCATGCCAGGCCTTGCTGCCTGCCGCAGGCCCCAATCAGTCATCGGCCAATCACAGATTCCAAACGTGTGAACAGAAGTAAAGCTTTTCTCTTCACAAGTCGACGATCTCAGGTTTTAAAGTAGAAGGGAGCAGTCCATGTGAAAAGAGAAGGGTGGGGAAGTGTAAGACTCACTGGGTTTATGTTTCCCAAGCCGGCCTCTGCCTCGGCCGCGTCTCTACGGTTGGAGCCAGCAATCTGATCCTGAGGGAGATGGAATGTCAGCAAGAAGTTATTAGAATCCTCCCCACAACCCGTCTGTTTCAGTAACTACCAGGCAAAAATTATGCTTTTTCCTGCTACATTCCAGACTTCAATCTAATGTTGTAATAAGGCTCTCTGCAAGTTACCAAGCTGATGTTGACCATTTTTATTATTGTCCCATAAAATGTGGCAATAAAAACCATTTTCCTCTTCACATAATCACTATGAGGCACAGCGTATAACATGCCCAAACCCCAGGGAGAGACTGCAGATCTGCCAGCGAAATGTACCAATGGGGACGTTGCTGTCTTAGCCACAGGCCCTGAGGAGCAGTAATGTCCTGAGCACTCCGCCAAGCTTGTGAGGTGTTGGTTGGCTGTGTCGGCTATGCCGCTGGAGCAGCTGTGGTAATAGCCCCTGTGTAGTTACACACAACCATACACAGGCCATTTGCCCAAGGTCTGCAAGTAAAATACTGGCATTCTGCACAGGCATTCTAGTGCCCAAGGCCACATTCTCCCCAGGACCCTAGATAAACAACTTTTCGTGCATCAGTTAGGATACTGATTCTGGAATGCAAGTCTGTATCAAAATAATTCGGAAAAACCTGATGCACACTGTAATTCCAGCACCCAGAACAGGAAGATGGTGAGTTTCTAGGCCATCCTAGGGCTTACATCAGTGAGCTCGGGGCCAACTGGCGTTATATAGTGAAACCATTTCTCTAAAACAGCATAGGCTGCTGGGCAGTGTATTGAAGCAGGCCCCTCCCACCAGCCTGGGAGAGCTACTTGTGTGACTCTCTTCCCAGTCCCAGGTTCAAAAGCATCATGTTGATGGTTTCAAAATAAGTCCTCAGGAGAGTTCAAGCCCCCAGGAACCAGTCATTCGCTACACTTGTAAGTTGTTTCCCAGAGGAAGCTGGTTGTTGAACTTCAGTGGAACACCAGCACCCACCTATTCCGTATTGTGAGAGGTTTCTGATTTGAAACATCTCATATGGAGCAAGAAGATTGCACATTCTACCCAGTTTTTAAAGCATTGCTAATCGTTCTTTCCTGAACCACACTTGTGAAAAATCGCTTGGAAGAATATTTCAAAAAGCCTTGGATTCAGATAGAATGTTTTTACTTTCCTACTAAAATTGTATCCCATAATTAACAAGTAATGCTGGTGGATTCATAGCAAAAAGCATTACATTATAGATGATCCCACACCAATTGATGCTATTAACAGCTGAAGTTTACATAATGCCAGCCAATAGCCCAGCTGTTGTCTGAGGAACTCTGTGCATTAATTCATTTAATCCTCCCATCAACACTAGCCTGCAGGCCCCATCACAAAGTCAAGGCTGAAGCAAAGACCAGTCACATGACTGACTTCAAGTCCATGCAGGGAGTCATCATCAGGCTTTGAACATGAGCACTCCGGCTCCAGGACCCATAAATTTAATCACTGCACCACAAAACACAGATGAGATCTGACTATAGTTCTGCCAAGTATAAATCTAGTACAAATTCTTTTAAAAAAAGAGGTTCATGGACCAAGAGATGGGTTCCCGCAGTTAAAAGCCTGCTGTTGTGATTAATGAGGGGTTGTACTTTGGGATTCCATTTAACAAGCTCCACAGTAGGGGCTGAGGCAGGTGGAGTTTCCCTAGACCCCAAGGGCCGCCAGCCTTGCTGAGAAAACCTGAGCCTCAGGTTCAAGGAAAGACCCTCCCTCAAGGGGGGGTGGTGAGGGCACCCAGTGACCTCTTCTAGCTTCTGGATGCACACACACACACATACACACACACACACAAAATAATAAATAAATATAAAATCGAAATAAGCAACTCTGTATCACATAATAAAAATTGTTGTGTAGGATGTAATATAAAATTAAAGAAACAAAACAAAGAAAAGGGGACTTGTTCAAAGGACTGACAAACAGTAAACTTCTCGCCCCAAACAGAAAACTGTGTACATGAATTTTTTTTTTGGTCTTTTCGAGACAAGGGTCTCCCTGTAGCCCCAGCTGTCCTGAACTCACTCTGTAGATCAGCTGGCCTTGTGGACAGGGTCTCCCTGTAGCCCCAGCTGTCCTGGAACTCACTCTGTAGATCAGGCTGGCCTTGAACTCACAAAGATCCGCCTGCCTCTGCCTCCCAAGTGCTAGGATTAAAGGTGTGAGCCACCACACCCGGCGATTCCTCAGACCTAATACCTTGTTTTTGTATCAAGTTTTGCCCAATTTAATGAAGGCATAGTTTCTCCTAGTTACGTAGGAATAAAAAGTGACTTCTAGATGAATCTAAGACAGACTCTCAAATCACACCTGCAGCTGATTAGGGTCCAAGGCTCAATTTTGTAAACAGTGTCACTAAGGCATAACAAAACATTCTCACACGTTCTCATCTTTGGTTATTTCCATTCTACAAAGGCAGAGCTGAGTAGCTGCGTCAGAGATCACATGACCTACAGAGCCCAATCAATAATCACTACCACCTTCTTCTCAGAAAAAGCTTCCTGACCTCAGATCCAGAAGCAGGCTTTCTCCTCAGTCAGAGGTATGGGTGACTGCATACTCAAGGTGACAGAGAAGAGGAACGGCAAGAATGGAAACTTCTCTGCCTGTTTTCCTTGAAGTCGTGAATGTCAACTGGGGAGAGAATTCAATTCCTTTCAGGGCTTTCTTTGAAATTCACCTCTTTTTTTTTTCTTTTAAAAATATTTTTTCTTGGGCTGGAGAGATGGCCTAGCAGTTAAGAACACCGACTGCTCTTGCAGAGGACCCAGGTTCGATCCCCAGCACCCACATGGAGGCTAAGAACCGTTCGTAACTCCAATTCCAGGAGAACTCCAGTTCCAGGGGAATCCGACGCCCTGTTCTGACCTCCGTGACATTGCACGACATGGGTGAACACACCTGCATGCAGACAGTACATTCATACACATACAGAAATAAATAAAATTAAAAAAAATTTTTTTTCTTAAATTTCTACTGAACTTTTGCACGTTTCATACAACATTGGTCTGAGGAATCATTTCACAGATACCAGAAGACAGCTCAGTTTTCTCTTATAATTAAGGTCTAGAGGATCTTCCTCAGGTTTAGCTCATGAGAGGCAGCCCAGTTGACTGGACAGTCAGGAGAGTGAGGTCAAGGTCCACTTCCCGAAAGCTCAGCTTAACTCCACTCTTCTTGGAGAAGCAGCAGAGCACCATCTCATTTCAACAATCGCTTCAACTATATATTGACTAGCATGGGACTAATGTAGACCACAGCCCAAGCATCAGCCCGTCAGCTTTCTTCTTCTTCTTCTTCTTATTATTATTATTATTATTATTTTTTTTTTTTTTTGGTCTTTTTGAGACAGGGTCTCCCTGTAGCCCCAGCTGTCCTGGAACTCACTCT
>VZQC01012421.1:2960594-3015660 GCA_009823505.1 Rhizomys pruinosus
AGGGAGGGAGGGAGGGAGGGAGGGAGGGGAGGAAGGAAGGAAGGAAGGGGGAGGGAGGGAGGGAGGGAAGGAGGGAAGGAAGGGGGAGGAAGGGAGGGATGGAGGGAGGGGGAGAGAGAGAAAGAAAGAGAGAGAGAAAGAAAGAAAGAAAAAGAAAGAAAGAAAGAAAGAAAGAAAGAAAGAAAGAAAGAAAGAAAGAAAGAAAGAAAGAAAGAAAGAAAGAAAGAAAGGAAATAAGGGAAAACAGGGAGAACAGGATTGTTACCTGTAGGAAACTTCCTGAGAGTGTTACCAAAGGCCACTAAACCAATAAAGCAGATATAGGTCTCCTTGAGTCAAGCAAGACTCCTCTGTCAGCACTAGCTACACCTCACCTGCCTGGAAATACTGTGCAGCAGTGGCAGCCATATGTCTGTATATCCCAAATCTAATTGGCTAGTAGCTCTCTCCTTGGAGGAATAACCCATGGCTGATGCCACAAGCTTACATCCTCTAGCAGTTAGGAGATGTTATAAGCCACAGTAAGACCCTGTCATATTTTACAGAAAAAAATATAATTCATAGATTAACATACCATCCAAATATCTGTGTCTATACCAAAGTAACCTACCATAATAATTACTACTGTTTAAGTACCTATATATCTAATTGCCTGAGCTTCATTAGTAGGACTGAAAGGTTATTCCTGGACAAACTGTCAGCCCATGAAACAAAACAGCCAGAATTTGACCAGAGTCCAAAACAACAGCTCCAGAGAAAGTAGATTGTTTTACTTCTTGTCCACCTGGGCCCCTGTTCTAAGCCTAGGGAACAATCTGTGGAAGAGGGGGCGTGGTAGAATGTAAGGGCTGTGATTGGGGCGAATGGTGAAACTATAACAATATAGTCTGGACACTCATTTGATCAACTTGATTGAACATACAAGCCCCCGCAGCTGGATGGTGGGACCTTTGGGCTGTGTGGGTTTGGGCACAACTGCTTGCAAATTGGTTTTACATGAAGGATGCTTGTACTCACAAATTATTACCTATTGTTAAAAACTGAAGAAAAAAAAGGAAGCTTCCTTTGTAATAAGCAACTCTGCTAAGGGAAGGGGGAGCACAATACCCGCCTACAGCCACTGTAGGGAACTAACCTCTCAACACAGAGATCAGCCGGCCACTTTCATAACCCAACTTGAGAGGTCCCTCCACCTCAGGCCCTCAGCCTGGGACAAGGAGACACGTTTCCCACTCTTGGCTGTGACTTCCCAACTGTTCAGAGGCTGCTGGCCCCTGGACAGGAATTTCAGGCTGATGGATGATGGCCTATAGTCAGCCCATGTCCACTCACAACTCACTTCACCACACCAGCTTTCCAGGTTGGTGGTCTAAAGACCGCTGTCCAGCCCACTGGTCACCCAAATGAAATGCAGGTCTGCTTTGGCCTGCATGTACGCAAAAAATGATGACGGCTGAGAATTCTGTAATGATGGTAATGGAGAATTGGGTTTATTGCCTGCTACAGCTTGCCTTCATAAGCAAAATGGCGTCAGCTCCCAGAGCTAATCACAGACCCCCAGTTCCACACCATTGCACACTGCCGCCCCACCCATCATCATTCACCTGGGCCACGTTGTCTCCTTCTTCTCCGGGCGGGGTCAGAGAAATCCCCTGCCTCCCATCCACATGGTGCCCTGAGGGTGCTAGATGAGAACTAGCCCCCAATTCAAACAGGATCTTCCTACAGTTACCCTAAATCAAAGCTTTCTAGATTGACCTTGTCATTAGAATCACTGAAGTGGCTTTAAACTATAATATCAGTAGACTCCAGTCCAGACCAGGAAAGAGAACAGAGAGGGCTGTTTTCACGATTAGATCAAATGGAGGCCATGCAGAGCAACCACACGGACAGTCAGATTCAACACTAGACAACTGTAAAGATGAGTCCGGATGACCTCACACCCTTGCTGGTCAGCTGGGCCGAGACTCCAGACATGGGTAACAGAGACAAAGCAGCTTCTATCTGAGTTCTCACCAACAGAACCCAGGAGCCAGTGATAACTGGGATTTTATGACTTTTCTTTTCTTTTTGAGACAACCTCTTAGAAGCTTATAGCTTGGGTCCTATCCCTGGGACATCCTGTTAATTTAGTTCAGAGTAGAATCAGTATTCATTGTGAAAACCTCTGCACCCAACCTCATTGTGAATAGCTTGCAGTATGGTATGTATAGACAGTGGTGAACTATTTGAAAATAGCCTGCAAATATGACAAAATATGACAAATATGACAAAAGAACTTGCAAATGGATCCCTGAGTGCATTAGCATGGGGCTATCCAAAAATAAGTGTGTTGTTAGACATAGCTACATTCTCATTACTTGTGAGAAAAATTACCAATGTTTTATTAATATCCAGCCCATGGTCCCATCTACCTTTAGAATGTTTGTTTGTTTGTTTGTTTGTTTGTTTGGTCTTTTTGAGATAGGGTCTCCCTGTAGCCCAAAGTCCTAGAACTCACTATGTAGACCAGGCTGGCCTTGAACTCATAGAGATCCACCTGCCTCTGCCTCCCAAGTGCTGGGATTAAAGGCATGTACCACCACACCTGGCTTAGGAAGTTTTTATTAAAAAATCAGGATCAAATAACATTTTATGTTGAATTTAGTTGTTAAGGTTCTTTAGCCTACTATGTATTATTTTTAATTTTTCCATTACACTGACTTTTTTAAACAGCCAGGCCAAAGAGAAGGGCCTACAATTTATGTCTAGCTAATTGTCTCTTCATGGTGTCACTTGATCATTGTTTCCACAAAGGACCCCATAGATCAAATTAAGTCTAAAGGGGTAGATTAAAACTAAGCATTTGGGGAAAGCCTAACTCATAGCACATGGGAACTTCATCCCACACCAATTCCATTCCACAACTTCCAACACTGAAGGTCACAACCCTCCATGGAGGGTCATGTAAATGAAAGTGGAGGTCACAAAATGTTTGGCAATGGTAAAAGGTTTCTGAACATCAAAATAAGACATGTAATGAATCCTCAGTGTTTCCAGCAGTGCTTACCCAGGATGCATTGCACAGCTTCACTGAAGCCTTGGTCTCGAACTTACTGCTGGCACTTTGCACTGGGTGTGTGGTCACAGCACATAATGCTGATGAGCACTGCACAACTGATGTACCTCAGCTCAGATTCTAAACTATCATGTGCTATGAGTTAAGGCTTCTCACTGTGCACACATAGTCTGCGCTCACAGAAACAGAACGGTTTAATTACAGAAAACAAAGAGTGTTTTCCTGCCATCATTCCTCAGCATGTAGCAAATTAGTGTGTCTTTGAAATGTATTCTGTTAGAATATTTGATTTTTGATTTTTAAAACTATTGGGAGTTTCATTAAACAAAAATATCACTAAATGAATTTTGAAGTGGTATAGAGACATGATTTCTAACACTTTCTGGCCTTAGATGTACTTCTGCTTTTTGTACTACATCTTTCACAAACTGACAGTCTCAGCACTGATAATTATAAAATAAAAATATCTATTAATTGTGAAAGATATTCATGATGTTCAACATCCTGAAGTGTCAAACACTTACTCCAAACTTAATTCTTTAGATAAAAATAAGCAACTCATTAGTGTTCAAATTTGCTTTTGTCTTTAATAAATGGTAAAATTATAAATTATATGTACATAAAATAATTGTTATAAAACAAGTTTATTCATGACATTACTAGAGCTGTACACTTACTTTATATGGGCACATAAAAATTCCTCAAGTGAAAAATAGTCATTAATGGAAAAAGTTTTAAAAAAATCTCAGTGTCTACTGTGGTCCAGGTATTAGTGAGGCTGAACGAGTCTGATCCTCTGCTTAAAGAAGTGACTATTGAAGATGGGTATCAGGGCTCAACTGAGGCTGTGAAGGGAGAACTATTTACTCTCCATCAAAAAAAGGGGATCTATAAATAATTTATAATTTTACCATTTATTAAAGACAAAAACAAATTTGAACACTAATGAGTTGCTTTTTTTTTTTTACCTAAAGAATTAAGTTTTTCTGTTTAAAGAAAGACGACATCACGAGCTTTGCAGGAAAATGGCTGGAGCTAGAGGACATCATGCTGAGTGAAGTAACACAGTCCCAGAAAAACAAACGACGAATGGTATCCCTCATCTGTGGATGCTAGTGCCAATTACCCAGTTGTAAGTATTTCTTGTGTAGGGCCCCCTGAGCTTCTGTACAAAGCAGTTGGACATAATGCATTTTGGAAACAACAACAACAAACAAAAAGTTAGATCTGCATCAAAGAGCTGACTGAAACAGTGAACTTCTGCCTAAAACATCAACTTCCCATGGAAAATATTGAGAAGACTGAGATGGAAAGCATGTTTGGCAGAATGCATGAGCTCTGGCGGGGTGGGGGAATGAGCGGAACACGGTCTAGATTTGTTAAAAATAAATAAATAATAAATTTATGTAAAAAAAATAAATAAATAGGAGGCTGGAGAGATGGCCTAGCGTTAAGGACGCCGACCCTCTTGCAGAGGACCCGGGTTCGATCCCCAGCAACCACATGGGGCTGAGAACCGTCTGAAGCCCCAAATCCAGGAGAACTCCAGTTCCAGGGAATCCGAGACCCTCTTCTGAACTCCGCGGTGTGCACGACACGGGTGCACAGACTTGCATTGCAGACAGTACATTCATACACATACAGAAATAAAATAAAAATTAATAAAAAAAAATTTTTTTAATAAATAAAAAATAAATAAATAAATAAATAAATAAATAAAAAAGAATTAAGTTTGGAATGAGTGTTTGACACTTCAGGATGTTGAACATCTTTAATAGCTTTCACAATTAATAGATATTTTTATTTTATAAAATGGATATGACAATCTGATCTGCCCAACAGTTAGGACATTATACACTCTTCTCTCCTCCCTTAAAAGGTCATCCAGCTGGGCCTGTCGGTCACCCTGCCAGCAGACCACTCTTCATTCCAGAAGGTTGATTTACCTAAAATCATGCAAAGAGATGGAAGAATAATGATCCCTTAATGAGGTAGACCCTCATGCAGCTGCTCGCGGAACTTGCATCGTGTATCACTCAGAAAACTATAATTTTCCTTTGTCTGTGTTCTATCCTTTTCTTTCAGATATAGTCCAAAGCCAGGGTGTGCCTTCCCTGATGCTCTGGGCCTTCCCACTCCTTCTGTGGAGCCCCTCCGACCACCCACTGTCATGCAGCTGCCCTGCTGCACATGCTGCCCTAACCAATATGGCATGCCTTCCCCTCTTCCTCTTCTCTGTGTCCCTCATTGCTCCAGGCTCCTGTGATTATGGTTTTTCTGCCCTATTTTTTTCTCCAAGTTTAATAAAATTGTCCCTGAGCTTCCTTCTCAGTCCATATCTAAACTCTTTTATTTTTTTTTTTTTTTTTTTTTTTTTTTAATTAATTTTTATTGATGCTTTGTGCATTTCATACATTTTTTCCAATTCAGTTCAGGCTTATTTCCCTTTCCCTCCCCCCCACCCCACCCCATCCCAGATCATCATTCTGCCATGACTGTCCTGCATCTTTCTCTCAGTTTTTTTTTTTTTTCATTTTTAGCTAAAGTGATAATCCATGAGTACAAGCATCCTTCATGCAAAACCTATCTGCAGGCTGTTGTGCCCAACACCTACAGCCCCACCATCCAGTGGGGGGTGACAGGGTTTGTTCAATCAAGTTGATCAAATGAGTGTCCAGACTACATTGCTGTAGTTTCACCATTCACCCCAATCGCAGCCCTTACATTCTACCACGCCCCCTCTTCCGCAGGTTGTTCCCTAGGCTTAGAAAAGGGGCACAGGTGGATGAGAGGTAAAACAGTCCACTCTCTCGGAGCTTGTCTTGGACTCTGGTCAGTTCTGGCTGTTTTCCTTTCATGGGCTGACAGTTTGTCCAGGAAATAACCTTTTGATCCTACTAATGAAGACAAGCAATTATATATAGGATTTAAAGCAGGACTAATGGTTATGGTAGGTTACTTTAGCATAGACACATGTTTGGATATGTTAATCCATATTACAATTTTCCCCCCTGTTAAATATGACAGGGTCTTACTGTGGCTTATAACATCTAACCTGTAGAGGATGTAAGCTTGTGGCATTCGCTGTTGCCCACATTTGCTTTACATAAAATCTGTAGAGCAAGAACTTTGGGATTGACACATACAAATGTTCTCTATAATTTCTCAGTTGTACAGTATCACCTTGTAGCATCTCTTTAAGATGATTTAATGTAAAAATTAAGTTTGCTTCCCAAGTTATTCATATATAGTCACCCAAAACAACATGGGTGAATTTGATGAAATCTATGCCTTGACTTCACCCTATAGTCATGTATAATACAACTATCTTCTGGAACTCATACGCTAAAAAAGGGGGGGGGGATACAGAAAGACATGAAACCTTTTCATCAACCCTCGCAATTCAAATCTTAAAACAACTATGGGAAAAGATTTGTTTGTTCCACAGGACAAAACGTCACCAACTTAACGCTGAAAAGAAAAGATACAGGTTTGCATTGAGTAGGATGCACCAAAAAAGTGGCAACGGAAAGGCTGACCCGTCTGAACATTCAAAGGAAGAAAAGCCTCAGATTGCCATAAACATCCGAACCCCTCTGTGGATCCTACATGTAACAACTAGTTATAATGAGTCCTAATGAAACTTACCTTCTAGGTGCACCAAAGGTTCTGATATGAGAGACTTCCTTGCCTTCCCACCCATAGAACAAGGAGAAATATGACAATGATGAGGTCGCTCCCCAACTGTAAATTGGAGACAACTATTGTAGAGGTAATCTCTTATAAAACCGGTAAAACTGCTTTCTTTAATTGACTACTAGACATGGGAACTGTGGAAGGGATTACTCTCTGTTCAGAACCAAATATAATACTAAAGTCCTAGGGCTATGCACTCAGGCAAAATATATTAATACAGGAGCTCTGACATCAGCAATGGATTGTTCTACCAGGTGGATGTTGGCCAGGGGATCCAAGGCCCCACAAAAGGTAAGGGCTCCTTGCCTCTAAGTTGGGATACCTACAGGAGGAGAGGCAATAAGACCCTGCTGCCGAAGACCTGACGTTAACATGGGAGGGATGTATTGAGACCACACATGCAAGTGTACAGATGGCCTCTGGAATGCCAGAGAGTGTTACCAAAGGCCACTAAACCAATAAAGCAAATATGGGTCTCCCTGAGTCAAGCAAGACTCCACCGTCAGCACCAGATACACCTCACCTGCCTGGAAATACTGTGCAGCAGAGGCAGCCATGTGCCTGTATATCCCAAATCTAATTGGCTATTGGCTCTCCCCTTGGAGAAATAAACTCTTTTATTAACGAGTCTCTGAATCCAAAGAAGGAACACTAACATGTAGTACCATAGGTGGGAGCCAGGGCTCCCCAAGTTTCCAGGAACATTTGCAATGGGCACGGAAGGTGTGAGGTGGCAGACACTCTAGCCCATGGATTGCTTGTTTCCCCAGCAAAATTCTATCTAGTGTTTGTAGCATACATCAGTAGCTCTTGCTCAAAACAATTGATTCAAAGTATTTTCTTTTTATTATCTAGGCATTACTTGTATATAGTAAAAAACATCCTTTCATTCTGTAGTTCTGCAAATCTTGACGAACATGCATTTATGTAATCACCACAACCATGAAGATACAGAACAGTCTCACCAGCCCCTCAGACTCCCCCATGGCTCCCAGCAGCCTACCCCTTGCTTGGTACAGCCTCTGGTGGTAGCTTATCTGTCTCCTATGCCTTAAGATTCGCCTCTGCCACATTGTCATGTACCTGGAACCAAACACTGTGTAGCCATTTGAATCTGCCTTCTTTCACTTAGCAAGACACATTTGTGATCCATGTCTGGTACTGTTTGCATCTTTAATTCCTTCATATGGTTGAGCAGGACTTCACTGCATCCATTTCCTTATCCATTGAGGGACACTTGGGTTGTCTACAGTTTATAGTAACTGTGAATATGAAGTCATACACAGTAATGTTATAACTATGAAGTCATAAAACGTTCTCATCTGTCATGTTACTACATCAGTTTTATAATTGCCCAAACAAAAAGCCTGATTCTTTAAAAAAAAAATACGTACTACTTTTATTTTTATGTGTATGAGTATATTGTCTGCCTGTAAATAGGTGCACCAGTGTAGTGTAATACCCAAGGAGGTCAGAAGAGGGCATCAGATCCCCTGAAACTGGAGTTATATATGGCTGTTAGCCACCATGTGGGTGGGAATCAAACCCAGGGCCTCTGAAAGAGCAGCCAGTGCTCCTAACTGCTAAGCCTCCTCTCTTAAATTCAGGTTTTAGGTGTGGGCCCAAACTCAGTGGACACTCAATCCTCTGATTTCTCTCAGAACTGGCTGTCTCCGGACTCTGTTCTGATGGAGCTGTCTTGCTGAAACTGTTTCTCTGCAACTGTGTCCCCAGGTCCAGCTTCACATGGAATGTTATTCAGAATTGTTTCTCCAGCTTCAATTGGGAAAGCATTAGCTTGGCTCCACCCTAATTTTAACAGACCATCCAGCTTTTTCATCCCTAGTTCTAGAATAGCACATTCATCCAAAGTCAATCATCCTTCTCAATCTTGATTGTTTACAATTGAGACAGGACACCACCTTGCAGTGCTTCACGTGTTAATTCCCAAATATACCCACATTCAGTCTTTATCATTTTTGATAGAGTAGCAAATTGAAGTTGCCAAGGAAACAAGATCAGGTACCCAGGTCACAAGGCACAAGAGCATATGGTTTTGCTGGGGTTAAATAAAAGTCATTAGTCCAGATTATATCCATTTATCAGTCATTCCTATATTCATCCAGGCCTTTATGTGAATGTAAGTTTTTATCTGTCTTAGCAGCATTCTTAGGGGCTAGAGAGATTGCTCAGCAGTTTAAGCACTGGCCACTGTTACAGAAGGCCTAGACTCAATTCCCAGCACCCTCATGGTGGCTAACAACCTTCCTAACTCCAGATCCAGGGGATCCAACCCCCACTTCTGATCTCTGTGAGCATTGCACGACATGGATATACCTACCCACAGGCAGGCAACACACTCATGCACATAAAAATGTAATGCAGTTGCTAGATGCCATGTGGGTGCTGGGATTCAAACCCGGGTCCTCTGCATAAGCAGCCAGTGCTCTTAACTGCTGAGCCATCTCTCCAGACCCACAAATTTTTTTTTAATTCTTAGCAATTGACTTGGTAAGTTATCTGGTAAACATGTTTGTATGAACTGAATCTTTTTCCACAGTAGCTATGTCCTTATCTGCACGAGTGAGCTGTGTAGCTGTTGTACAAATCCCATCATCCTTTCGATTTCTTCTCTGGCATTCTTCATGAAGCATGTCCTCACCACAGTTCTGTTTGTAAAGGCAGAAAGAATGCTGGTCCTTCTCACCTCGTTACTGATTCATGGAAGAGTCTAGAGTAGCCACATCCAGGAGCAAGCAACTAATTCACTTTTTTTCTCAGTCTCTTTTTCTTTTTTATAACTGGGGATTTGAAATTTTTTATTCTGTATTTTTCAGTTAGAGACAGCATTCTTTTTACACTCAAAATGTCTTCAAATTGCCCCTGGGAAGGCTGGCATTCGAATTGTTGGGCCTTGACTTCCCTGGCTGTTTGCACTCTTTGCTGGCTGCCACCGTGAGAGTCTCCCTCTCACCTTGAACTTGCCTTCAACACAGCATAGGATCAACCAATTCTCTAAGAGGCCTGGCAGAGGTCCGAGTGCCTCTGCCTCTCCAGGGCTGTGATTGAAGGCCTGTGCCATCCTGCCCTGCATGCTCTTTTTAATGTACTTTAGAAGCATAATGTGGTCTGCAGGTTTCTGATGAGTACGGAACAGAATCAGTTCTAGAATCTTTCAGTATATACATACATAAGGACACACGCACACTATTCAAATAAAAACTAGGATACGTAGATACATTTACATTATGAATTTGTATCAACATTTCCAACTACCGTTAACCATATTTGATTTTTATTTGAATCTTTTTTCTTTATCTTTTTGAGACAAGGTCTCCCTGTAGCCCCAGCTGGCCTAGAACTCTCTATGTAGACCAGGATGGCCTTGAACTCACAGAGGTCTGCCTGCCTCTGCCTCTCATGTGCTGGGACTAAATGTGTGCATCGCCACACACAGGCTTGTATCACTCTTTACACCTGAAACTTTAGTTTTTAATAAAATTAATATATTTTGTCGTTTGCTTTGCCTCCAAGGACAGCTGCGTTAATCTCACAATCATAATGCATGCCAGCGTCAGTGCTCCCAAGAAGCACTTGGGAAAGGTCAGGGTTTCTCTGCAGCTCCTCTTCCCCTTACACAATCTCCTATTAGGGAATTGTCAAAGCACTAAATTCAAGACACTTAAAATAATCCTTTCTCTTTGTGACTGTGTTTCCAACTTGATATTCAGTTATATATTTTTGTTTCCATTTGTTTTTTGTTTCAGGGACTGGCTTGAATATATTTTCAAAGCCCCCCGGTGTAGACAGGTTGAGAGGCAGTAACCTGACGCTTTGTTCTGACTCTCCCATCTCCCAGTTCTGTTTCCTTGAATTCAAATATCACCTTCTCACATCTCAGTTTTCCCACCCTTCGACCTGTCTTTGATCCAATTCAGGAAAAGAGCATTTCCCGCCTCTGGATTCCAATGGCCTATTTATGATCAGCATCTTGAAATGTTCTTTCATTACAGTCCTTATATCAAGAATCAGCAAACTTTTGCTGTGAAGGACCAGATAGTAACAATTTCAGGCTTAGGAATCACACGCATACTTTTCTTTCTTCACTAATCATTTGTCTTCAGGGCCTGTAAAAACAGGTGACGGCATGGGATTACAGCCAATACCTTCCTTATGTCTTCTTTCTATTTGGGTCTCTCAGGGGCAGGAATAAATGTCTCCCTCAGCTCTGCATGCCCCAGTTACAGCAAAGCATGTGGGAAATGTTCATTAGCTTCCTGAGTATTTTCTATTACTGTAGGACATTGTTAACACCCTAGAACACTGAGCTGTATAGGGTTATAAAGCTAGTGTGTACTAACCTAGAGTGTCAGTAACATAGTAAGCCGTGCATCACACCAAACCTTGTGCTCAGTTGTTAGTCCAAGGTAAGACAGAGGGTAGGCAGCCTGTGGGAGATGAACATTACAGACTTGGAAGGTTCTAGGGACCAAACTCAAGTATCCAAGGGAGAGCTCATGGTGAAAAATGATCAGAAACAAGTAACAGAGCAGAGGCAGGAGTATTAGAACTCCCTCTGTGTAACCTCCAAAGTGGTTCCCAATGTCTATGAAGATGCAGGTAGAAAGAAGGCCACTTCTCCAAAATGTTCTCTTCAAACTCGGGGAGATTCACAATACACAAAGATACCTTTGGGAAGAGTCTAAATACAAAATTCGTTTGTGTTTCCTGTATATATGCACATTCGGAAGACAACTTCATACATTAGTTTTATGTTTTATGTGGATTGGCTTTTTTTTTTTTTTTTTTTTTTTTGGTCTTTTCGAGACAGGGTCTCCCTGTAGCCCCAGCTAGTCTGGAACTCTCTCTGCAAACCAGGCTGGCCTTGAACTCACAAAGATCCGCCTGCCTCTGCCTCCCAAGTGGATTAAAGGCGTTCGCCACCACAGCTTTTTAACATCTCATGGGGTCCGGTGAGGAATTTTCCATTTGTGGCATCAATGAGTTTGGATTTTCAGATTAGGGATGCCCAGCCTGCATGAGGAGGTCAGTGAGATGAGGCGGAAGCTCTGGTTTCCTGAAGCTCCATGTGTTCCTTTCTCATCCATGTCTGAAAGTGGAACAAGATTAATACCATCTGGAGGAGAAGGAAATCAAGACCCCTCACTGGCTTCCAGGGCTTTGGCACCTGAATCGGCCAGAGCTCAGAAAAGAAAATAGGGTGTGATTCATACCTTGAAGGAGAGGCAGAGTGCTGAGCTAAAATTTCTCCTCTGAACAACTTCCTAAAACAGCTCAGAGGGGTTTGAGTCTTACTGCAAAATGCTCATTTTACTGGGAGAAAGAAACAAGATAGAAATGCATGGCGGCTGAGAACCGTCTGTGGCTCCAATTCCAGGAGAACTCCAGTTCCAGGGGAATCAGACACCCTCTTCTGACCTCCGCGTCATTGCACGACACGGGTGCACAAACATACATGCAGACAGTACATCCGTACACATACATAAATTAATTAATAAAAAAAATTAAAAAAAAAAAGAAATGCTTTTTAAAAATCTGTTGTCAGGGCTGGAGAGATGGCCTAGCGGTTAAGAGCGCCAACTGCTCTTGCAGAGGACCTGGGTTCGAATCCCAGCACCCACATGGCGGCTGAGAACCGTCTTTGACTCCAGTTCCAGGGGAATCCGATGCCCTCTTCTGATCTTTGCGGCATTGCACGACACGGGTGCACAGATCTCCACGCAGACAGTACATTCATACACATACAGAAATAAATAAAATTAAAAAAAAATCTGTTGTCTGGGGCTGGAGAAATGGCTCAGCAATTAAGAGCACTGACTGCTCTTACAGAAGACTTGGGTTTGGTCCCCAGCACCCACACAGTGGCTAACGACCATCTGTAATTCCAGTTCCAGGGGATCTGATGCCCTCTTCTGCTCTCTGGCACTGCAGGGCATGGGTGTATTTACATATCTGTAGGAATAACAGTTATGCACATAAGATAAAAATAAATAAGTCAAAATTTTTTAACTCTGTTGTCTATGCTCCAGGAAGTTTCTGCTGACACTAATTCCACTTTGTATCTGAACCTGATATACTGGAGATGTTCCTTCCTGGGGCCACCACCCTATGCAACTCACATCTGACATTAAAATGAGATGTCTTTGTGGATGCTGCCAAAGAATTTAAGGGTCTGTCTGAAGCATTTTTATTCTAAGAAAATTTATTTCCATATGTAGTTGGGATGAAAAGTAAGTGAAATTCATCTAAAACAAAGGTGCTCTTCTTGGTCTGAAGTTAAAGTTTGTTTCTTCACTTGGCCTATCTTAAGCCAGATGTTGAAAATGGAAAGGAATGGAACCTTCCAAACCAAGTGGATGCTCTGAATAGGTTAATCCCTTTAAGAGCCTTTGTGACAAAAGCTAAAGATTATGCTGCTTCTTTTAAGTGCAACCAAGTTAAATATCTGAACTATTTCTGCTGTCTTGTAAATATTAAGATGCAACACGTTTGTGATGTTTGTTGACATTTGTTATGCTTTTGATGAACAATTAGCCTGCAAGAATATTAACAGGAAATTCCATTCACAAGATAAGCAGCTGTTCCTGCAAAGCTTCAGCCAGATCATGGGACCAAAAATCTTCTTTATTCGGCTTCTGTTTATTGAATAGTCAGCATTCCTTATGTGTCCCAAAGGAAATGCTTTTAAAATAACTTTTATGGCTAATTTGGACTCACATTTTTGCAAGGAGAAAATATCTTTTAAGGTTAATTTCTACTCTAATTGTACTTTGATAATTATGAATATTTATTATTGTCCTTAATTAGCACATAAATTTCAAACACCAATCACCAACAAACAACTAACTCCAGTAATTTCCAAACTGTCATTTGGACTCCTAAGGCAGGTCTTAAGCACCTAGATTCCATAGCACAGCATATTGCATTACTCTTTTATTCCTGGAGGAAAATCCTAAGAATACTTTCTCTTATAAAAATATGCCTTGTATTCTTTAGCTATTAAAACATTGAACATAACACTTAGATTGTATCTCCTGAATCAGGGCCACAGCTTCAAATGACTAAGGAAAAAAGAGGCAACTGTGAGTGACGGAGAGGAAAACCAGAAAAGGATTTGGGCAAAAAATGTTATCAGTCAGTAGTAAAGTTCAAAGACTGTGAACTATGTAGCCAGGAAACCAAGCTCTTACTTTCAAGAATAATTTTCATTTTCTCCTCATTTATTTGTTTGAGAAGAATATGTCTTTGAAAATCTCATACGGTGTGTTCTGATCATATTCATCTTCCTTCCCCCACCCAACTCGACCCAGGTTTACTTCCTCCTCCCTACCCACACAGCTTTGTGCCCCTTTAAAAAAAAACTCAGTGGAATCCAATTTATGCTGTCCACATACTCTCGAGTGTGTGGCTGGCTACTCACTAGAGCACAGTAGAACTACCAATGGCTACACCCTTAAAGAAACTTTCTGTTTGGATTCAAGGCCCACTCCACAAGATGAAACCCCTGCCTGCCACCTTTATCAGGGCCAAAAATCTGTGGCTTGCCAAGGAATGGGCCCTAAGTGAGAAACTACTGCTATTATTTTGCTAAATGGACATAATATTAAACTGATTCCTAATGATTTATCTTTTTTAACTTTTTTATTTATTTTTTATGTGTATGAGTGTACTGTCTGCATGTAGGTTGGAGTACCTGTGTAGTGCAATGCCTTGAAGGTCAGAAGAGGATGTCAGATTCCCCTGGAACTGGAGTTAAAGAGGGTTCTTAGCCTCCATGTCGGTGCTGGAAATCGAACCTGGTTCCTCTGCAAGAGCAGTTGGTGCTTTTAACTGCTGAGCCATAATGATTTATCTTATACCCACACATTAGCACATCACTCAACTCTCATCAGAGAAGTTTCATTTGATGGTAGAGATTAGCATAGACTCACAACTGGTCGGGACACAAAGAATAAAAGGCTTCGGAATGTGCAGCCCTCTCACCCACTGCTGGTGGGAGTGTAAACTTGTACAGCCACTGTGGAAAGCAGTGTGGAGAACCCTTGGAAGACTCAAAATGAGCTTACCACCTGACCCAGTCATACCACTCCTGGGTATGTACCCACAAGACTCATCTTGCCTCAGAGATACATGCACAGCCATGTTTATTGCCGCTCTCTTCACAATAGCAAACAGCTGGAACCAACCCAAGTGCCCCTCAACTGACCAGTGGATAGAGAAATGTGGTACATCTGCACAATGGAGTTCTATGCAGCATAAAGAAAGATGACATCATGAGCTTTGCAGGTAAATGGATGGAACTTGAAGATATCATATTAAGTGAAATAACACAGTCCCAGAAAAACAAATGACGAATGGTATCCCTCATCCATGGATGCTAGCTCCAATTACCTAGTTGTAAGTATTTCTTGTGCAGGGCTACTTGAGCTTTTGTCCAAGTAGTTAGGAGTGATGCATATTGGAAACAACAACAACAGAAAGGACTACAACAAAGAACGGACTGAAAAGGTGAACTTCTGCTCAAAACAGTCAACTTCTGCATCAAGAATTTTGAGAAAGACTGAGAAAAAAATGAAAAACATGTTTGGCAGAATGCATGAGCTCTGGTGGGGTATGGGGTAGGGAGGGGGACATGGGTCTAAACTTGACTTATAACATAACTCTTTGTATAAAATAATATAATATATATTATACTATAATATACTAATATATATATATATATGAATGTGCAGCCCTGAAGGGATACCCATATTGTACCCTCTCCTCCCAAGGCTCAGGGACCATTGCAGAAGAGGGCTGGAAAGACTCTAAGAGCCAGAGGCAGTGGATGACCACAAGGAAACAGTGTTTTCTGGACATAACTGAGCAGGTGCACATAGGAATTCACAGAAGTTGTAACAGCATGCACCAGATCTGCATAAGCTCAAGCCAGACAGAATACCAGCATAGAGGGGAGAGGTGGGCACAAAGCCCCACCCCAGGTTTCCTAGCTAAGGAGAAATTGGCAATCGATAGCTGCTAGGAGAGAGAGAGAGAGAGAGAGAGAGAGAGAGAGAGAGAGAGAGAGAGAGCTTTCCTCAATAATTCTCGGGGCTGGAGAGATGGCCTAACAGTTAAGAGCGCCGACTGCTCTTACAGAGGACCCGGGTTTGATCCTCAGCACCCACATGGCAGCTGAGAACCATCTTTAACTCCAGTTCCAGGGGAATCTGACACCCTCTTCTGATCTCTGTGGCATTGCATGACACGGGTGCAGAGACCTACACACATACTACACACATACAGTACATTCATACACATACAAAATGAATAAAATTAAAATTAAAAAATATATAAAAAAGAATAATTCTCAACATACCACATAGGAAGTTGTTTTTCTTTACATGCTTTTGCAAGAGATCCTTTGGGAATTAGAGAAATTTGCCATCTGAAGGGGACTGTATTCTTCACTTGCAATCTCCATGTTAAACACTGTGTCATGTCTTTTTAAGGACTGCAATAGACCTGAACTCTGGTGTACTCTATTTATTCAGATTCATATTTTTTAAATCCTTTTAAAAATTGTCTTTTATATTTACAATATAAAACATCCAATTTTTATAAAGACAGTATGTGTATTTGCCGATTTTGTGTTTAATATACTGTTTATGTCGAATTTTAATAAATAGCAACAGTGAAACACTATAAACTCACCAATATTAAGTACCAAATTTTGGGGACTGAAAAACAGACAAGTAACTAATACAGATGAAGACTTGTGAGCCCCTCCCCTCCATGCTAGAATAATGAGAGGCTTGATCTTGTACAGACAGCCGCAGCTGCCGGAGCTCATGAGCACATGGTCCTGTCACGTCCAGAAGACACTGCTTCATTCCCATCCTCCCCAACCTCTGGCTCTTACAAACTTTCCACTTTCTACCTCCGCTTTCATGATGGTCCCTCAGCAGCTGAGGGAGAGGAGACAAATATAGACGTCCCCTTGGTGGCTGGGCAGTCCAATGACATTTATTCTCAGTATTTTGATTAGTTGTGAGTTTCTGTTTTAACCACTGTCCCCACACAAAGAAACTTCCTAATAGCTGCACTGATCTCAAGGCACAGAGATACAAATTTAGAAGGTAGTTTGATACTATGTCCATTTAGCAGGATAACAGAAGTAAGTTCACCCCTGAGGCTTGTGAGCTCCCACATCATGCATTCTTGGCCAGATTTACAATAGCAGGCATGTGTTTCCTTCTGTAGAGTTAAACCCCATCAGAAAGCAATTGGCTACCTCCTTAACATCTGTGCCTCTGCTGCACCCTTAGGGGTATCTTGCCTCACCAATCCTTATTGTAGTTCACTGGGTTCACACCTAGGTAAAACTGTTGATGACTTTGTTTTAAATGGCTCCAGCTGGCTATAACTACCATTCATAAATCCAAAAGTTAACCCCATACAGACCCCGACAGCCATGCCAGGCCTCTTCATTCACACGATTCCAGTTTGTTTCTCTTACCCTATGACCTGTGCATGTTTCTCTGCTGCCACTTCTTCACCATCAGCCCCACCTCTGCAGTAGAGTTGACATTTGTGCTCCACGTCTCCCCCTTCTTCACCCTCACATCCGTTTACCAACACTTTCCCACTCCACCACAGAGGAGTTTCTTCCATTCATCTCTTCTCCTCTACTGCTAATTAATAGGCTTTCCGCATTCCTTGCTTCAGTAATTACAACCATTTACCTCACCAGCCTCCAGGTTCTCTGAATTGTAATTTTAGCTCAGCTGCCCAATTACCTTGCTTGAAAAAGTTGAGCTGACATGATTGTTTCCAATTAGCAATGTTTACTACATACTATCATACAACTCCTGCCCAACTATTGTTCTAAAGCTCTTATGAGTTAAAAAAGCATTTGAGTGGCTGGAGAGATGGCCCCATGATTAAGAGCACTGGCTGCTCTTACAGAGGACTCGGGTTCAGTCCCAGCACCCACATGGCAGCTAACAACCATCTGTAACTCCAGTTCCAAGGGATTGATGCCCTTTTCTGACCTCCATGGACATTGCACAACACATATGAACTTACTTACATGTAGGCAATACATTCATACACATAAAACTAATAAATAAAATATTAAAAATAAAGAAGTGGGTTACATTTCCAGCACCCACATAGTGGCTAACAACCATCCCTAACCCCAGTTCCAAGGGGAGATGACACCGTCTTCTGACCTCCTCAGGCACTGCATAACACAGGTGCACTTACACACTTGCAGGAAATTCACTCGTTCACATAAAATAAAAACAAAATAAAAATAAAAGCATTTAACTCTAAAATATGACTGTCTACTGCAAAATTATAAATCTGTATTATACTCTCCTTCATCCTGTGACAAAGCCTTACAACCATGGCCACATCGTGTCTTAAATTTTCACAGAATTCATGCAAATCTCTCCTATTCAGATACTGATTTTTACATGACTATCCAGTTAATAAAACTCCCCCTCACTCCAACATTTCCCAGAAATAGAATATGTTGTGTAAAGGGTCGAGAGGAGAAGCAACCGACAGAAGAAAAAGTTCTGCTTGGGTCATGAAAGAGAATTAGATGAATGCAGAGAGTAAGGAAGAAAATAACCAACAAGCAGGAAGAGAAGCAGTCATTCTCATCTAAACAGGGGACAGGAGAAATTCGAGTTGAAATGTCCAAGTAAGGTCTTAAAGAACAGGAGAGGAAAGTAAACTCGTGCAGCCACTATGGAAAGCAGTGTGAAGAACCCTTGGAAGACTTGGAATGAACTTGCCACCCACCTAGCCATACCACTCCTGGGCATGTACCCTCAAGACTCACCCCACCATAGAGATACATGCACGGCCATGTTTATTTCAGCTCTCTTCACAATAGCAAAGAGCTGGAACCAACCCAAATGCCCCTCAACTGATGAGTGGATAGAGAAAATGTGGTACATCTACACAATGTAGTTTTATGCAGCAGTAAAGAAAGACGACATCATTAGCTTTGCAGGAAAATGGCTGGAGCTAGAGGACATCATGCTGAGTGAAGTAACACAGTCCCAGAAAAACAAACGATGAATGGTATCCCTCATCTGTGGATGCTAGTGCCAATTACCCAGTTGTAAGTATTTCTTGTGTAGGGCCCCCTGAGCTTTTGTCCAAAGCAGTTGGGCATAATGCATATTGGAAACAACAACAGAAAGGACTGCACCAAAGAACTGACTGAAACAGTGAACTTCTGCTCAAAACAGTCAACTTCCCCATGGAGAATATTGAGAAAGACTGAGAAAGAGATGAATAGCATGTTTGGCAGAATGTATGAGCTCTGGAGGGGTGGGGAGATGGGGGGACGCGGGTCTAGACTTGATAAAAAATATTTGTATAAATAAATAAATTTTAAAAACAAAAAAAGAAAGAACACGAGAGTCCACTATCCAACTTCAATTTCATTTATTTACTTTGTTTTGTGTGGGGTGCACGTGTGCCTGCAGACCTGCTGTCGCGGTCAGAGGACAACTCTAAAGAGTCGCCTCTCTCCTACCACATCGCAGTATCTGAGGATGGAACTCGGATCCTCGGGCCTATATGCCAGCACCTCTACCAAAGAAAGCCATCAGTCTGGATCCATTACTCCACTTTAGATGAACTGCCCTGTCTCTGTGACATAACCCTCCTTGTCATCAAATTGCCCACAAAGACATACTACGTGCAGCTGCTTCATGTGCATGGTATTTATTATTTATTTACTCACTTATTTATTTATTTTACAGTCCATACATATATCAAATTTACAAAGCCTGAAAATAAACTACAGGTTAACTCCAAAACACATTTGAGGATTCACAGTTTAAATGTAAACTTGCATGCAGATAAAAAGAAATATAACTTTACATTCCTAAATTACATAGCAAGTTAATGTATGTTTTAATGTATTTTTTAAAAAAAAAAATACATTCTCCTAAATCTTAGAACTGAGAAAAATAGAGACTTATACTTCAGGCTGTATCTATAGTGATATCAGTCTGATATTATCTTTACTGACCAGTTACCCACTTTGATTTACATGTAAGGATTTGTTGTTAGGATCCCCAGAAGGGGGATGACATACATTGTTTGTTTTTCTGGTACTGTATTACTTCACTTAGCATAACAGTAAATATACTACATGTTCATTATCCACTCATCAGTTAAGAGACATTTGGGTTGCTTCCAGCTCTTTGCTGTAAAAAAGCAGCAATAAACATGGTTGTGCATGTATTTCTGTTATACGATGAATCCTTTGGGTATACACCCAGAAGTGGTACGACTTGGTCAAGTGGTGGGTTCATTTTTAGACTTTTAAGAATTCTCCACACTGCTTTCCACAAGGGTTGTATGAGTTTGCAATCCCACCAGCAGTGAATGAGTATTCTCCTTTCACTACACCCTCTCCAGCATTTGGTATCATTTGTTTTCTTGATCATAGCCAGTCTTACTGGGGTAAGATGAAATCTTAAAGTGGTTTTTATTTGCATTTCCATAATTACTAATGATGTTGAACACTTTTTAAGATATTTCTTAGCTATCTTCTCTTTACAGATTTCTGTTAAGATCTTTAGCCCACCTTTTAATTGGATCATTTGTTTCCTTGGTCCTTTGTTTTTTGAGTAATTTATCTACTCTGGATGTTAAACTTCTGTCAAATATGTCACTGGTGAAGATTTCCTCCCACTCTGTAGATTTTCTCTTTACTTCTTCGATCGTTTCTTTTGTTGTACAGAAGCATTTTAGTTTAGTGAAGTCCCACTTGTTGATTGTTGACCTTATTTCCTGCACAACGGCTGTCTTATTTAGAAAGATTTATTTGTTTTTATTTATGTGAATGTGTGTGTGCTGGCCTGAGTTCATACACACCATGTGCATGCAAGTGCCAGTGGAGGCCAGAAGAGGGCATCAGATCCCCAGGAACTCGAGGTACAGATTGGTATGAGCTGCCATTTACAGTTGGTTGTGACCCATCATGTAGGCGCTGGGAACCCAACCTGGGTCATCTTCAAGAAGAGTAAGTGCTCTTAACCCCTGAGCCATCTATCTAGTAACATGTGTGCACTGTATTTTAACAGAAAAAAATTTCAAGGGCTGCGCCTCAAGTTTGGGTTGGGTTGACTCCAAGGAAAGACAAAAAGAACAGCTGCAAGACAGAGTGGAAGACAAAAATCCAGCAGCAGCTATAAACTGGAAACAGAAGTTACCCCAAGCATCACAGGAATGCATAGAAAGCTGGCAAAAGCACTGACCTTCTGCTCTGTGCTGGCCAAGGATTTTGAGCAGATCCGAACTAAATCTCAAATGAGGGTGGGGATACCCAACTGGCATCCTATTTTATATAACAAATAGGAACTGCCTTAAGGACAGGAACTACAAGATGGGTCCTTTTACCTCAGCAAAGGGTTTGTCTTATAATGAATGATGAAAACATATTAACAGATCACTTTACAGGTTTTGATTAACTAACAGGCACTGTCCTAGTTTATTTCTCTATTACTGTGATGACGTTGACCAGCAGCAACTTGGGGAGAAAAGGGTTTATTTGCCTCACACTTACTGATCAAAGATCTTTATCAAGGGGAGCCAGGCAGAACTCAGGGCAGGAAATTGGAGGCATGAGCTGAAGCACACACCACTGAGGAACACTGCCTCCTAGCTTGCTCCTTGAGCCTCAACCTGTTTTTGATTTAAAAAAAAAAAAAAAAAACCTCTGGTGCTCAACCTCCTTTCTTTTATTATTTTTTTTATTGATGCTTTGTGTATTTCATACATCATTTTCCAATTCAGTTCAGGCATATTTCCCTTTCCCTTCCCCCCACTCCACCCCACCCCATCCCAGATCATGCATTCTGCCATAACTGTCCTGCATCTTTCTCTCAGTTTTTTTTTTCATTTTTTAGCAATAAGTGATAATTTATGAGTACAAGCATCCTTCATGTAAAACCAATTTGCAGGCTGTTGTGCCCAAACCCATACAGCCCATGGGTCCCACCATCCAGCGGGGGGGGTGGGGGGGGAGGCTTGTATGTTCAATCAAGTTGATCAAATGAGTGTCCAGACTATATTACTGTAGTTTCACCATTTACCCCAATTGCAACCCTTACATTCTACCATGCCCCCTCTTCCACAGATTGCTCCCTAGGCTTAGAAAAGGGGCACAGGTGGATGAGAAGCAAAACAGTCTACTTTCTCTGGAGCTGTTGTCTTGGACTCTAGTCAGTTCTGGCTGTTTCCTTTCATGGGCTGACAGTTTGTCCAGGAATAACCTTTCGATCCTACTAATGAAGCACAAGCAATTAGATATATAGGTATTTAAACAGTACTAATAGTTATGGTAGGTTACTTTGGTATAGACACATATGTTTGGATGTCAACCTCCTTTCTTATACAACCCAGGACCATCTGCCCAGGAGCCAACAATCGAGAAAATACCTCACAGATATGGCTCCAGACAAATCTGATGGAGAGAACGCCTCAGTTAAGGCCCCCTCTTCCCAGGTGTGTCAAGCTGACAACTGAAGCTTCCAGCACAGGCACTAGGAGGTTATTTAATCATGACTGTTAACCTAATAGTCTGCAATTGTTAGTCCAAACTGCTATTATCCAAAGGCGCACTGGGTTCTTACATTTATTATATAATAAAATTAGTTTATTTTTATAGTTTTTCTGGGATTAAAACACTCCTTATGCTTTGGTCATATTAATAATGCATTAGTCCCCTTGATATCATCACTGCTCTTCCTTTATTAATGAGCCATGCTGCCGTAGTTTAGATACTGAAAATCCCCCATCTTGGGTTATCACCATGAAGGGGATTGTGGAGCTCGGGTTCCTCGTTATCTTTGTTTCCTAGCTTGTGATATGAGCAGATTTCCTCTAATACATACTCTCATAATGATTTGATACCTTACCACATGCCCAAACTAATGGGGCTAACCATGAAATCACAGACCAGAACCTCCAAAAATGTAAGCCAGTACACACCTTACCTGTTTATATATATAATGTTTATAGCAAACGAGAGAGATGTGCATGTTGCATGCCATTTGGCCTTGTGTTGGATATTTCCCAATTGATATATTAAAAGTTCTATCTTTGCTGAGCATAGTGGTGCACACCCTTAATCCCAGCACTCAGGAGGCAAAGGCAAGTGGATTTCTGTGAGTTCAAGGCTAGCCTAGTCTACATAGCCAGTTCTAGGACAGTTGGGAACACAGAGAGACCCTGTCTCCAAAAAGACCAAAAAAAAAAAAAGTTCTATCCTCCAGAACCTCTGATTATAACTATATTTGGACATTAGGTCTTTAAAGAAGGAATTAGATACAATACAGTATCAGCCTGGATTTGATCCAAATAACTGGTATTCTTATCAGAAGAGAATTCTAAGACAGTAACACATATGCACAGAAGAAAGTCTATATAAGGAGGCTGGAGATGGACCTCTGTAAGTCAAAGAGGGCACGCTTGGGAGGAGCCATAGTTCCCAACATCTTGATCCTGGCCTGGTAGCCTCCTAAACTATAAGAAAATTAATTTTCATTGTTTAGAGAGCTAACCTATATTTTTTGTTATAAGAAATCTAGAAACCTAACACAGGAACACATTTTCTAAACAAAGAATTAGGACATGGGGCCTGGCACATCCAAATGACTCATAGTCACAGGGACTGAAATATTTCAGATTAGAAATCCAGCCACCCCTAATCCATATTAATACATGGTCTTACTTCCAAGTAGAACTTTATCTAATCCTAGGAAAATATACTTACTTGTATAACTTCTTAGAAAAGAAAGTTCAATTACTACTCCTGGAAAAGTACCAAATTCTAGCCCTGGAACTAAAGTTTTACCACCATGCATTCTTTTCAGGTAATTTCAAAACCAACCCAAATGTAATTTAAAGAGAAATAAGGGGCAAAATTCACGGACTTTTTCATCCTTAACATATAAATATAGTCTAAATTATTATAATCATACTCTGTTCTGTTTTTAGAAAAAGAGAGGCAATCTAAGAATCCTGCCTGCCTTCCTGAAGACAAATCCTTCAAGAGGAATGGCAAGGACAGGCATTCACAGACTCCACAGCCAACCAACTATATCATTAGAAGGGACCTGGGGGTAGAATGGAAAAGGATTATTGTAAACTAAATATTCCTTAAGATCTAAATCAAAGAAGGAATTGCAGCCTATCCACGGTTGTTGATACAGTGCATAATTAAACACGATGCCTGTTTTTCTCCCTCAGAGCTAGAATTTTTAAAAACCAAAGCCCTCATTTATTAATTCACATACTAAAATGTCAACATATATATGTTTAGAAGACTGCTGAAGATCAAGAGAAAACGGGAAAGCATATGGAACCCTCATAAAATGCAAACCAGGTGTGAACTTCTGTGGTTTTTGCCAGAAAACTTCAAATTTATAGGCCCTTTATTATTGTTCTGTCTTTCAATTCTCACCACAGGTTAGAGAAATATAGCTAAGCAAAAAGGAAAACTCAATTATGAATGCTTGTGGACCAAATACAAGTGTTAAACTCTGGGGTAAGATGACAAGATAGAACCAAATCATTAAAATGTCCTAATTCCCTCACAAAAGGCAATGAAGAAAATAAGCATAGCTAGAGAAAATGAAATTATACCCACTGTTTTTAAACAGGGTGAGGAGTTCTCTTACTAAATCTTGGAAAAGTATTACCCCAATCCAGGTCCTCCCAACCTCATCCTCCCAAAATAATAAATCCTCCCAAAGATGATGGGCTACAAAGTTAGGAGAAATATCTCCCAGTTCAAAGTAAAGACAGCAGCAAGGACAGGCAGGTTAGTAGAAGAAATGAAGTGGAAGGTCTCCAGGAGTAGAACTGTCAGCCAGTCAACAACCACTGGGACTAAGAAGAAAGAAACCATGCCTAAATTCCCGGGATGGTTATCTCTAGGGGCAAACGCACAAGTTAATGTATTCTAGACATGATTGGGAAGATGCACCAATGAAATCTCCACAGCATGGTAGCCTAACAAGGTCTGCATGATGACCAACACAGCTGACATGTCACGGGATGGGGGAAATGTCACTGGCTGCCACCTTAAGATGAAGAGCTACAGGCAATCAATGGATGCTGAGGGAAGTGAGAATCAGTTTTCTTCAAAAACTAGCTCCCTGAGGGGTTATCTAATCCAAAGTGGGCAGCTCTAAACACAGCTACCCATGAATTCAGTGCAATAATTTATATCATCTGTATATATATATATAATATATATAAATAATATATAATAATATAATACACATTATAAATATTAATAGTATAAACATATGTATAGTAATACCATTAAACTTTGTTGGATATTAGAATAGCCACACCCGCTTTCTTTTTGGTACCATTTGCTTGGAATACTTTCTTCCATCCCTTCACCTTAAGTTGGTGCCTATCCTTGAAATTGAGATGGGTTTCTTGTAGACAGCATATAGATGGGTTTTGTTTCCTAATCCATTCTCCCAGTCTATGCCTTTTGATTGGGGAGTTTAGCCCATTAATATTTAAGGTTATAATTGAAAGATGGATGTTGCTTCCTTTCACCTTATTATCCATTTGGACTTTTAGCCTCTGATTCTATTCCTATGGTTATGTTTTTATTAGTTTCTTTTCCTAGGTGTTTGAGGATTGTTGCTCCTCTCTTCTGCCCTTTGAATTGCTTCAAGTATTTTATGAAGAGTTGGTTTTCTGGACATGTATTCTATCATCTTGTTTATGTCATGGAAGATTTTTCTCTCTCCTTCAACTATAATCGACATTTTTTCTGGGTAAAATATTCTGGGTTGGCATCCATAGTCCTTTAACACTGGGAATGCTTTACTCCATGTTCTTCTTGATTTCATGGTTTGTGCCGAGAAGTCAGTTGTAATTCTGATGGGTTTCCCTTTGTGTGTGACTTGTTTTTCTTTTGTAGCCTTCAGAATTTTGTCTTTGTTTTGGGCATCTAGCATTTTAACTATGATATGGCGAGGGGTGTTTCTTTTCTGATCTTGTCTATTTGGGGTCCTATGTGCTTCTTCTATTTGTATGGGTTTGTCTATTTTTAGTTTGGGGAAATTTTCATCTATTATTCTGTTGAAGATCTGATCAATACTATTCTCTTGAGATTCTTCTCCTTCCTCTACTCCTGTGATGCGGAGGTTTGATCTTTTCATAGTGTCCCATATCTCCTGGTTGTTCCACTTTTTTGTATTTTTAAATTTTTCATATTTTTTATTTGAGCTTTTTAGTTGCTCTGTGTTATCTTCCAGATCTGATATTCTTTGTTCTGCTTCCTCTATTCTATTTGTGAGGCTTTTTCCTTTCTTCTTGATTGGATGAGTGTTCTATATCCTTTTTCATTTCATCCTGTGATTTCTTTAGTATTTCCATTTCCTTTCTGAGCTTCTCAGTCTCTTCTTGGTGCTACTTTGTTGGTTGACTTCCTTTTTCAGTGTTTCTACTTCCTTTCGGAGTTTGTTTTTTTTTTTCTTCCTCTAGTTCTTTCTGGAGTTTGTCAATCTCTTCCTTTAGTTCTTTCCGAAGTTTGTCATTGTATCCCTCTAGGTCCTTTTTGAGTTTTTCATTCTCTCTCTTTAGTTCTCTGAATTCTTCTGTATTAGTCAGGGTTCTCTAAAGAAACAGAAGTAACAGGACGAATATATAGCTATATGCAATTTACTGATTTGCTCACGTGACAGAGTTCAAGGAGTCCAACAGTAGATGCACCACACTGGAGAGGCTGAGAATCCAGGGAACTGCTCAATCCACAAGACTGGGTGTCTCAGTAGTCCCAATCTGGTGCTGAATGCCCAATGGATTCCAGGAGATCTGCCAGTCTCAGTACACGCTGGGATCCATAGGGTTGATCACAGCAGCAAGACAAACTCACCAGTGAGAGAGAGGCAAGCCGCAGGGAAAAAAAGCTCCCTCTGCTGTGGTCTTTTATACTGCCTGCTGGCAGAAGGTAATGCCCACATTTGGGGTGGGCCATCCGGGTTGAAGTAGTCCAATCCGAAGATCCTTTTTCTCTTATTTGTTCCTTAGTCCAGTCAAGTTGACACCCAGGATTAACCATCACATCTTCTTTATTTATTTTTTTTTTTATTTCTCTGCATAGGTCTGCAATTATTCCTCTAAGATTTGTTCCTTAGGTCACCTCCAGGGGGATCCCATTGTAGCTATCTCCTACGGGGTTGGTAGAACCTGGTGTGGGATTATCCTGCACCTTTCCCATGTTGTCCCTTCGTCGTGTTCCTGGCATGTGGGTTTCTCTTTTGTGATTCAAATCACAAATGTCTTTTCACTATGGTAGCGGCTGGTTTTGCTTGCCTCCTTCCGATGCTTTTTTTTTTTTTTTAATTTCCTCCTCCTTGTTTATGGAGTACTGACTTGTCTAGGTTTCAGGCTTTCAATTTTGTTTATATATTGGATATTGGAAGTCTAAGTCACTCTTCCCTTCCTGTTCTGAAGGTTCTCCAAAAAAGTCCGCTTGGATACTCTCTCATCAATTCCAGTTGTGGGGGGGCAGGGGGGGATATGCCTGACTTACCTGTCTGGAGCGACTTCTGGGCTCCTGTGCTTCAGGAGCCCGCCCGCAAAAAGACACAAAGGCACCAAACCAAACCCACCCAGCACCGGCTGCAAAGGCGAAGGGCAGCTCCACCCAGACCAGAATACATTAACTTATAGCAGGTGTCTTCTCTCTCTGGCTCTGACTCTCTTTCTTCCTGCTCTTCCTTGATGTTCTTTGAACTTTGGTGCATTGTAGATGTGTGTGACTGCAATTTTCTGTAGTAGGTTGAGGATTTAAAATTGGGTTTAACCCGGGGTATGGTGGCGCACGCCTTTAATCCTAGCATTTGGGAGGCAGAGGCAGGAGGATCTTTGTGAGTTCAAGGCCAGCCTGGTCTACAGAGCAAGTTCCAGGACAGCTGGGGCTACAGGAAGACCCTGTCTCGAAAAGACAAAAAAAAATTGGGTTTAGGTGCAGTTCATGTCTGGGACCACAGAATCTTCCCTTTTTGAGAAAGTCTGTTTTTGTGCAATGGAAGGCTGTTTGCCCCTAGAGATAACCATCCCGGGAATTTAGGCATGGTTTCTTTGTCCTTAGTCCTAGTAGAGTCAGTGTGTATGTTGACTGGCTGAAAGTTCTGTACACACACACACACACACACACACACACACACGTGTGTGTGTGTTTATACATGCATATCTCATATATCATGCATGCACGTATATGTAACAATAATAATCAAAGAAGAGGACAAGAAATCAAGAGTGAGTCAGGGGCAATGGGAGAATCTGGAGAGGAACTGGGAGGGAGAGATAGAATGCAAGTAAAACACTCAGGGATGAAATTCTCCAAAAGAAAAACTACACTCACAGTAGACAGAGGATAGAAGAGCCTTGTGAGGAGCAGGCTCTGGAGCTGGAGGACATGTGCCACGTCCTGTCCCTCTGCTTGCCAGATGGGTCACCATGGGCAGGTTACGGCACACCACTAGCAGCTGTGAAATGGGATCTATTAAAGTATATCTGAGACTAAACTTCACTAATTTGAGTAAAGTCCTTAGAAAAGTGCCAGGCCCTTGGCAAGCATCTCGTATAATAAACTTATCTTTCCTTTTCTTGTACTGGTGGGGAG
Source organism: Rhizomys pruinosus (assembly GCA_009823505.1). NCBI lineage: Eukaryota > Metazoa > Chordata > Mammalia > Rodentia > Spalacidae > Rhizomys > Rhizomys pruinosus. Next base: position 2,989,049 of record VZQC01012421.1, read on the forward strand.
GAGTTGGAGGGGCTCATTGTGGACCAGGTGTCAGGTCCACGATGGTGATTTAAGGCCAACAGATGCAGTCCCTGATCTAATGAAGCTCTGACCCACTGGGTAGGAGAGGAGAGCAAACTCCAGCAGTGACACCCCAAACCGGTGCAGCAGGGACCTCAGACCTAGGAGGGCCCCTCTAGAGGTCTCCAGTACCAGCACAATTCCAGAAGACATGGAAGACACCCCAACACACACACACACACACACACACACACCAGATGCCCCATCTGCCAAGGGCAATCATGCTTTGAACATTCTTGTGTAAATAATGTGCTGTGTTCTCCCACCTCTTCCTGCCCTGGTACTGTCTGCCAACTCCCCACCCAGCCAACCCTGTCTCCTATTCTATTGTGCAATTTGCCACTTAAGCCCAGAACATCAAAGCACAGCACACTTAGTCTCTTAAGCTCCAGCCGTACACACAGGCATCTCAGTCAGTTTGTGCCATGCCCTTGTGCTTCATCCCACCCAAGCCACCCGAGTATCCGGCCACTCATAAATTCCACATGTTGCATTCTTAAACTTCCAGGACTCCCTCCCCCAATTCCCATGATCCTTAAGAGGAAAGAAAAGAAAATCAGTTCTAAAACAGATTCATGGTACTTGGTTACCCTACTAGTATACCATTTAGTGAGCTACATCCCTAAAGATATGCAGTCTGCAATTTGAATAACCCAGTTCATGAATTCTAACAGAATATGTGAGGCTGGAGCTCATCAGTTAAGAGTGCTTATTTCACTTGCAGAGGACCCAGGTTCACTTCCAGCACCCATCTCAGGCAGCTCACAACCACCTTTAACTCCAGTTCCAGGAGGGCCCAATGCTGTGGTGCACATAGTCTCACATGGCCACAGGAATACATGCACACACATAACAGAATAAAACTAGCCTAATATAACATGAACTTGGTGCAGTGAGAGCAGCCAGCTCTCTTTGGGATGGTCACCTATTCAAAAAAAGGAGTCGTGGACCTGGGAATACTGAAAGTCCTAGAATCACAGTCAGTATGGCTAAAGTAGAAACAGCAAGCGAGGTAAGATGAACCGAGACAGATAATAGTGCCAGGCAAGGTAGGAGCAGACAGGACAAGGCAGAAGGGCTCATCCAAGTCCTTATAGCACTGGAACACTTTAAAGAGTCTTAAAAGTGGCCAGCGGGTTGAGCCCCAAACCACACTTATATTTCACGAATTTTCATTGTGTTGATTTTAGCAAGATGAACTAAAGAAGCCCAGAGAAAGCAAGATAGACCAGTGGGGAGGCTGATTCTGTAACACTGGGAAGAGATGGGGCTAGCTCAGAAAATGGGGCAATGTGCAAATTAAAAGAGAAAGTGGTTTCAAAAGATACTCATATATTCATGTATGTTAAAATTCATATATATTCATATAAAATAGTTTGAGTTACCCTACACAGAAGAAAATATTCCTCTCCAAAGACAGAAGTTGACAAATAAAAATTCTAGCACCAGATGTGGCCTACCCCCCCTTAAGTTGGTGGTTATGGGTATCCCAGAGACCCCCCAAAGTAATACAGACTATTGTCAGTGCTTTTGGGTTATCCACCAGTACACGATGGAAAGATCCTATTGCTGAAGACATAATATATTTTGGTCACAGGACATGGGGAGCACAAGTCGGCACTTACCAGGCAGGAAGCTTCCTCTCTGCCTTACACAGTCCTGGGAGGTGCTATGAAGGCTGTTGTGGGGAAAAGTCATCAACAGTCTTACCCAGCTGTGAATCTTTCAAGACAGAATAATGATCAGTGTGGCAAGATAGGCCCAGAGGGAGGGGGAACTGGAGAGATGGCTCAGCAGTTAAGAACACTGGCTGCCTTCCAGAAGACCTGGGTTCAATTCCCAGCACCTACACAGCAGCTAACAACTGTCCATAACCCCAGTTCCAGGGCAGTCTGATGCCCTCTTCTGACCTCCATTGGCACTGTATGATGTGGGTGCACTGACATGCACGTAGGCAATACACTCATACACATAAAATTAAAATTAATAATAATAAAGATAAGCATGTGGGTACAATAGAGGCATGGATGTTATGGGGTAACTAACCACTTTCTGGTTGGATTTAAGAACTATTCTATAAGAGGAAGCAAATGCCTAGTCTGTAAATCTGGCCAGACTGGTTGGGGAGCTCATAGGCCCCAGGTCTGGAGGAACCCACTGCTATAAGTTTACTAGATGAATATAGTATCACACTGCCCTCTAAATTTGTATCTTTTTACCCATAGATCAGTGCAGCTCTTGAACCTCATCAGAGAAGGTTCTTTGTGCAGTGTTTAACTCAGAAACTCACAGCTAGTCAACATGAAGAGAGTTAAGTGTCAGCAGCAGGCTCAAGCACATATAGGACACACTCTTCCTCCAAGGCTCAATGACCATCACAGAAAAGGGAGCAGAAAACACATCAGAGCCAGAGATCAGGGAGGACATGATGGGATTACTGCACTCATGAACTTAGATAGATGTGGTTGCCTGAATAAGACCTGAACAGGATCAAGCCAGTCAACCTTCTAGCATGGAGGGGGAAAGGGTTCATGAGCCCCCAGCCCTAACCAAGGAGCTATTGACAGTGGATGGCTTCTGTAGGATGGATAATTGCTTTTTTAATTAATATTTTTGTTATTAAACTTTTTCCATACATCATTCATCATTTCTCAGTCGATTTTAGAGTTACTTCCCTTTCCATGCCCCCCACCCCGCCTGAGTTCCTGCACTCTGACATACATGTCTTGCATATTTTTCTGAGTCTTTCCAGAGTTTTGTTTTGTTTTCTTTTCTTTTGTTTTGTTTTTTCTAGTTCTTTTGTTGTTGTTGTTCTCTCCAACTTGTATCGCTTCAATATATATATATATACATAATTATATACATACATAAATATATACATACACATATCACCTGAACTGGAGGATTTTCTTTTGTTGTTGTTGTTGCTAGAAGATGTCATGTTTTCCTTAAGGAATGTTTCAATCTTGCCCTTGTGCTCCACAGTGGGATATTTCCCTCCCATGGTCACCCAAATGAGGTCCAGTAAGCACCGAGTCCTGCCTTGATCTTCCTGTACTGGCCTCCGTGATACAGCCTGGGTAGTCCAACAATGGCAGTCTATACTCTGAAGAGGCTGAAACCCCAGTAGCTGCTCAGTCCACAAGCTGGATGTCTCAGCAGTCCCCATCTGGCATTGAAGGTTTGGAGGATTCTTGGAAAGACATGAGTCTTCAGTCCATATTGGAGGGTTAAAAAGCTGTTATTCATGTCTTTGAAGAATAGCAAAAGCAGTGGCAGCCACAGAGCAGATGCACTTGCCAGTAAGATTTGAAGACATGCCAAACAACGGTTCTCTCTCTTTTTTTTCTTTTTGTCTTTTTACTAAGATCTCAAGTTTTATATCTGAAGTACAATTTCTCAGGCCTTACTGATTATCTCTGGTTTGACTTTCCTTTTGGATGCTTAAGGCCACACAGCCCAGATTAACAAAGGTTTTTGTTTTCTTAAGGTCAGTTGAGGATCTGGTCCTCAGGGGTCTCTCGGGGGTTTTTTTGGTGGGGGGAGCCCTGGCTCCTTTAAGCTTTTCATTTACCAGTTCCATCCATTCAAGGGCAAAATCAGGTCTTGCTAGACCAGGCTTCCCTTTTTTTGTTTAATCTTTTTTTTTTTTTTTTTTTCATGTATATGAATGTATTGTCTGCATGCAGGTCTGTGCACCCGTGTCGTGCAATGCCGCGGAGGTCAGAAGAGGGTCTCGGATTCCCCTGGAACTGGAGTTCTCCTGGAATTGGAGTTACAGACGGTTCTTAGCCGCCATGTGGGTGCTAAGGATCGAACCCGGGTCCTCTGCAAGAGCGTCGGTGCTCTTAACCGCTAGGCTATCTCTCCAGCCCCAATCTTTTTTAATTTTATTTATTTTTGTGTGTGTATGAATGTACTGTCTGCATGTAGGTTTGTGCACCCGTGTTGTGCAATACCATGGAGGTCAGAAGAAGGTCTCGGATTCCCCTGGAACTGGAGTTCTCCTGCAATTGGAGTTACAGACGGTTCTCAGCCACCATGTGGGTGCTGGGGATTGAACCCGGGTCCTCTGCAAGAGCAGTCGGTGCTCTTATCTGCTAGGCTATCTCTCCAGCCCCAGGCTTCCCTTTTTGAAGCATGAGCAGACTTTCCTCTTTATAGACTGCACACTGGCTGAAGTCCCATTAGTGGATCTCCCAAGAAGAGAGGAAGAGGAAGACTGTGTGACCCACATTTACAGGACATTTCAAGAGATGCCTCCATGCATAGTCCCCTGAGACTTGGTTGACCTCTAAGGGCAAGGACCAAAGTTATCCCTTAGGTCCCTCAGCCAAATTGGTATGGGTGCTAAGTATAGTTGTTAAGCACCCAGAAAGGCTAAGTTACACTAGCCTGATACATCGCACCTATGAGAATCACTTTTTAAGGGTGTGGCCACTGGTCAGTGGACCAAATTTCATTTAGTGGTCTACACTCATAACTATACGGACAACACAAATTGGACTTGGTGAGTCAAAGAAAAGGAGGACATGAAGTTTGTATGGGGAAGGGACCAGGTAGATCTGGGAGGAGTTCGGGAGAGGAGTTGGAGGTAAATGTGATTAAAATATATTATATACACATATGAGATTATCAAAGAATTCATAAAAATATTTTTGGTCTTTTTGAGACAGGGTCTCCATTTAGTCCCAGTGGCCTGGAGCTCACTATGTAGGCCAGGCTGGCCTTGAACTCTGCCTCTGCCTCTGCCTCTGCCTCTGCCTCTACCTCTGCCTCCCAAGTGCTGGGATTAAAGGCATGCACCACCACATGCAGCCATAAAAATATTTGTTAAAAAGACACTCAAAGGGCTGGATATGGTGGCACATGCCTTTAATCCTAGCACTTGGGAGGCAAAGGCAAGCGGATCTTTTTTTTTTTGTCTTTTCGAGACAGGGTCTCCCTGTGGCCCCAGCTGTCCTGGAACTCACTCTATAGACGAGGTTGGCCTTGAACTCACAAAGATCTGCCTCCCAAGCGCTAGGATTAAAGGCGTGCACCACCACGCCCAGCCAGGATCTTTGTGAGTTCAAGGCCATCCTGGTCTACAGAGTGAGTTCCAGGACAGTAGGAGCTACAGGGAGAGCCTGTCTCAAAAAGATCAAATAAATAAATAAATAAATAAATAAATAAATAAATAAATAAATAGACACTCAAGGGGCTGGAGAGATGGCCTAGTGGTTAAGAGTGCCGACTTCTCTTGCAGAGGAGCCGGGTTCGATCCCCAGCACCCACATGGCAGCTGAGAACCATCTGTAACTCCAGTTCCAGGGTAATCTGACACCTTCTTCTGACCTCCGTGGCATTGCACGACACTGGTGCACAAGCCTGCATGCAGACAGTACATTCATAAACATACAAGAATAAATAAATTTTTAAAAAGACACTCAAAATGTGGAATTCAATAAACATAAGGACTGCCAAAGTGCTCTGAGAGTTTGGATCTGCACCAAGTTGGTTGGATTATTAAGGAGAAACGTACTAGAAATGAGTCAGATTTGGGATATAGAGCATCTGTTTGCTTCTGAATTATTAATTTTAGTGTCTATGAGTTATTAAAGAGTAGATACCAACTAGATTTTTCCCCAGTGAGTCTGGCTTGTCAAAGGAGATGTCTGCACTGCAAACATAACACAAAGGCAGGAAAGGATGAGAGCGTTCAAGGCTGAAACAGAGGAAAGGAGAAGGCCGCACGACCACAAGGAGTTCACAGTTTCAAAGGCTCAGCAGAAGATAGCAGAACAAATAAGAAAGTAAGATGTCTTCATGGCATGAAAAACAAGGGGCTGGAATTTTCCAGAAAGAGGGGTGTACAAGGATGATGCTAAAGAGAAAAATGTCACTGCAGAGGAGAGGCTGGTACGGAGCCCGGCAAGGTGTGGGTGAAGAAGGAAGAGAGGGAGGCTCCTCTCCACAGCAAGTGACCAAGTCCTGAGCTACAAGGAAAGGGTCAAAAGCCAAGGAGGCATCTTGAGAGAGGAAAGCTTAAATGAGTAGCTGAGTTACTAAGGGGAGAGCCGATGAAGAAGGAGAAGCAGTCCGATAGCAGAGGAGGCAGACCTCCATTGACCTGTAGTGCCACCAGCTTTCTGGGATGGACAGTCCTTTCTTACCATGATAGTCTGGGTTTGGTTGGGAAATCCTCAACTGTGGTTAAATAAAGGAAAAGGAAAAACAAAAACATAAGAAAATAATAAAGTTAAGCAGCTCAAGAGAAAATGTACTAATTGTCTTTGGGATCCAGCCTTCACATGGAAGAAATTTGGTCCCCAGCAGTCTAATAGTTACTGGAAACGGATGAGCCAAGGACCTCAGTAAATAAATATGAAATATCTGTAAGAGAAAACACATGGTCAAGAAAGCCAAACGAAAGGCTAAAGAAATGAGGTGGCTGCTCCCTGATATCCCAGCAGCAACTCCTGATTCTTACCCTCTGCTCTGTTGCATGCTGTTGTCCCAACTCTCTCACAGGCCAGGAGGACTGGAAAGACATGCCCTGAGAAGAGAATCTAATGGGAATGGATGACTAGCTCACCGGCTTCTTCACCAAGGTGAGCTATCTCTAGGATGTTTTCTCCTGCCTCCCAGTGTTCCCCAGGTCTCCACCTCTCAAAGTCAATTCCCATTGCCCATGGCGTGAACTCTCCTGTTCCCCGTCATGGCCTTGACAGTCTACCAGCTTCCAGTCCATGAGCTCCCACATAAATGACCTGTTATTCATGGTGTGCTCTTAGAGAGTTCACACCGTTACAGAGTATCAGTGAAACTGTAAATCTGTTTTGAGCTTGTTTGGAGCTTAAATGTTCCCTAAAAGCTCATGTTTGTTTCAAAGGCTTGTCTCCAGTACAGCAATGTTCCTGAACCATGGTGGCTCGACCATATGAATAGATTACCCTGTTACGGTGTCATGGTGGCTCTGACCATACGAATAGATTATTTACCCTGTTACAGTGTCATGGCTTAATGGTTATTAGGAGGAGGAAAAATTTTAGGAGGTGCATGGTTTGAGGAAGTTTTGGATGTGTCTTCAAAGAGGATATTTTACATACTACACACACACACACACACACACACACACACACACACACCCCTCTGCTTTCTGGCTTCCATTAGGTGAGTATACTCGGTGACACAATTCTGCCATGATGTACTGCCTTACCACAAGCCTTAAAGCAACTAGGAAGTAAGCATGGATTGAAGCTATAAGCAGAGTAAACTCTCCTTTAAATGTTTATCTTGAGTACTTTCATGCCCTCTTTATCTTGAGTGTTTCTCCATACTGATATAAAGCTGAGTGAGTCAGAGCTATGAAGGTTAGTTAACTGAACACTAAAATGCAGTGGAAGTGAATGTTGTTGGCTTGGAGATAAGCTTCAGAAGCCACCATGTTTGGGGTTTATCTATATGAGTGTCCATTGACCTTAAAAGTCACAGATGTCGAACCAGAGGTGGAGACCTTCAGCCATGTATCAAGGCTTCTGTGTGAGAGATCAGAAGGTTGGTGGATGACAGTGATCCCCTAGTGAACAGGATCAAATAGGTGGATGACATGACTCACAACCAAGGAAGTTGCACAAGAGAAACACGCTGTGTCCAGGCACAGGGAAGAGAAGGTGGGCAATTTTGACTCCCCTCCCAGATTCAGGACCTACGGGAAAAATGCCAGCCACTCCAGTGAACCTAAGCAGAAAACAGGGTGTCCCTGTGTGAGACCCGCAGATCTGTGGAAGGTTTATGCAAAGTCCTTAAAATAAAAAGGACTGGAGGTTCCTGATAGGCCAAAGGGGATGACCTAGGGAAAAGCAGGATTTGGGGAGGAAATGTCACCCAGAGACTACGTGTTCAGAACAGTCCCTTAGGGTGTGCTGTCTCTGAGACATGCCACAGGAAACTCAGGGCCTGTGCTTGCTCAGCTTGTGTGGGACGGAGAGAACGGCTGGCCAATGACACTGGGGGCCTGTTCTCCCAGCACTGTGATTCAGAGGGTCAAGGACTCTCTCCCAGCCAAGAATAACCTTATCACTTATGTTATGTAATATTTAATTTAAAAACTAGCATGCAACATACAAATGTGAAGAAATATACAAAATACCAAACCACTCGTTTGTCCATATTTTAGGGTGTGTATGTGTGTGTGTGTGTGTGTGTGTGCGTGTGTGTTTGTGTGTGTGTGTGTGCTTACATCCAGGCCTCCACTTTTATTTTTAACACCTAATTTCTATCAAGTAACCAGCATTAGCATCCAGTGGGACAGCCTTGAAAATATTGTTATTATTTGCCCAGGATTTGTTTCAAGTTGCTTTGTGGCACCTTCTGACTTGGGTTCAGTCTGTGCTCTTGGAGGCATTCAGAGGTTAAGGAGGAACATGGTGATCTAATAGTCACCAACTCAGCTGGAGCTGAGAATCCCGGGAAGATGCTGTGGGGTGATTCCCCCTGGGGAACAAAGGATTTCTGCTAACATTTATAGGACCCGAGCCCTCTGGTTCTGCCCCTCTGAAGGTCAGAGGGAGCTCTCGTTACACTCTCACCTCATCCCAGGATGCTCACACCACGATACAGATGTACGTTGCCATGCTGAGTCAACCCCGCAGGGCCATCCAGCTCTGATTGTGCCCGGGGCCTTGTTAGGACTGAGTCACAGCTCAGTCTCTCCCCCACATACCGCTGCTTCCTCTCCTTCCTTTTCACAAGTATCAGTCCCCAAATACTCCTTGCTATGAGTTGAAGGTGTAGCCCAAACTCACATGTTGGAAACTAATTCCTGGTACATGTTGATGGTATTTGGAAGGAAATTAGAATGGCGTGAGGTCCTGAGGGGAGGTCCCCTACCATGATGACATTAAGGGATTTGTAAGAGGCACAGAGACCTGATCTTTCTCTGTCTTGCCTATGACAGCCTCTACCATTTTATGATGGAGCAACAAGGTCTACATCAGATGCTAGGCTCTTGGAAGTCCCTATATCCAGAACCTTCACTATCTATATGTTTACCCAGTCTAAGGTGTTTTGTTATAGCAACAGAAAATAGACTAAGATGTTAATGAACATCCTGTGCCTAATCTTCATCAGAGTCATTGCCACTTCTATTGTTCTTGAATGAATAAAAGCACAGACCTTTCAATACTGGCTCACAGAGAAGAGAATGAACATCATTACCCAGATACTGAAGGAGGCAGGACAAGGAGCTGGTGCCTCATTTGGAATTAGATTTCAATTTGCACTTCATATTTTCCCAGGGGAAGAAACATTTTTCAGAATACCAACAGAGAATATTTTTATAGTACTGAGATTGTAACAGAAGTTCAGGCCTTGTCCCAAGGTCTGTAGGATAAAGAGCTGCATCAGTTCATCTAGGTAGGTGATCTCTGTTGATTAGGTACCCCTGGCTGTCATCCCTGAATGAATGCTACTCTAACAACCTGACACAGAGGTGGAGTCTGCTCTCTCTCTCTCTCTCTCTCTCTCTCTCTCTCTCTCTCTCTCTCTCTCTGGAGATTGCACCACCCTCTATAATAGAGCCATATTGTTGAAGAATTTAAAGAGATGTTTCAAGTGATAAAAATCTTCTCATAAAATTGTTCACCACAGGTAAACACAGGTAGTCTATAACTTTAAACAAAACATAAATGTTTATAATTCAAAATCCACTGCCGAAGTAGAAGGAACAATATAAGTAGAGGTCCCTTCCACTCTGTCAAAATGCTCTAGAATTAACGTAACACTCATTTTCAGACTTTGTAATTTTGGTATATGGGTGGAGGGTATGTATCCATGTTTTAGAGAAACATAAAATTAAAGGGAAAAATGTGAATTCCTAAACATGTTTTGGAATTAACTATAGTTTATTTTCAGGTGTCATAATTTTGATATATGTGTGACATATAAATCTATGCATATTTTGGAGCAATACAAATTGGAGGGAACAACAATAACAAATGGACTGGGTCAAAGAACTGACTGAAACAGTAAACTTCTGTCCAAAACAGTAAACTTCTGCATAGAAAAACTTCAAAAAGACTGAGAAAAAGATGCAAGACACGTATGTCAGAATGCATGAGCTAGGGTGGGGTGGGGGCAGGGGAGGCAGATAAGTTTAAATTGGATTGAGAAATGTATGAAATGCACAAAACTTCAATAAAAATGTTTTTTAAATGCCATCAAAGCCCACTATGTCCCCATCCTTTTGTGGAACTCGGAGGTACCGTTTTCTTCCTTGGGGCTATAGACTTGCACCTGGGAAGCTTCCAGGGAAAAGCACATGAAAGCCTGTTCAACCCATGCATGATCTGGTACTGGGCTATATTTTGTGTGACAGCCAGTAACCAAGGGAAAACTGTTAGATTTCCGGATACCAGAAATACATCACTCTCCCAACTCTTGCATCAAATTGGGGGGGGGGGGGAGTGGCAGTCAATAAGATCCTTCTAGAAAGCAGAAACTTGCTTTACATAAAGCAAGTTCAATATATTTCGTACTGCTCGAGATATAAAGAGTGACCAAAATGCCACTTTCCAATGTCAATTCTGTAACCAGAAAAGTACAGAAAACTGTAAATTTTAACAGGTTTCTTTCATGAAGACCTTTTCAATATCTCAATATGTTACTGTGCTTATCATATCTCTAACAGGTAAAAACAGAATATGACACATGTATTTAACCCTACTAAACTGAACACTCAAAAATACTTAAGGGGAATTCTAAATCGTGATTTCACTAAATCTCTTTTCCTTTAAGAGGACAAAAAGGAGACACCTTCTGAACTTCTTCCACTTCCACCAATTTATGGTCTATATTTTTTGGGAGAGTTCAGGGCAAGATGACTATCCCGGGTTCCCCAGGGCTAAGGGCATGTCTGGCATGCCAGGCTTTTCAAATCTAACACCAGGGAATGTGGGTTAAGTCACAACAAACAGCTCACTACCCTCAAAGAAGCCCTGAGCATAACTTGGAAATGTTGCTCAAGGTAAGTCTGTGATTTGAATGTGAAATGTCTCTCCTAAGTTCACATACTTGGGGCTCAGTTACCTCTGGTGGGCTTTTGGGAAATGATTGGAAACAGAGCACTGACCTAATTGATGGATAATCCTTTCATGGATTCATAAAATGGTGACATTATTGGGAGACAGTGAAAGGTAGAAGATGGGGTCTGGTTCTTGGGAGCAGCTCTGAAGGATGCATCTTGTCTTCTGTCCCTTCTGCCCTCTGCATCCCGGATACTGTGAGATGATCTGCCTTGTTCTACTATAATATATATATATAATTATATATATATATATATTATATACATATATATATATATATATATATATATATCATCATCATCATCATGATTCTCAACCTCAGGTCAGCTCAGGCCCACAGCAGTAGAACCAGCCAACCATGGGCTGAAACTGTAAGAAACCTCCAGCAAAAGCTTTCCTTCTAAACTCAGTCACTTGTCACAGCAATGAAGTCTGACATAACATAGTGTGTACATTTTGCGATGCTTACAATTGAGACCCAGAGGTGCTGTCTCAAGTGGAGCAGCTGGGGTTTTCTCCACACATGCATGCTACTCCCTCTCCACTGGTTCCAAGATGTGTAGGTTGGCTGTCAGTTAAGCATCGAAAACATAGACTTGGTTACAGTGACATGAGTCTGCTGTTTTGTAATAGAGATGAGTATAGGAGGAGATTCATACTTTTCCTCCAGATAAGCCAAGTCTTACGCTATCTTTTGACCTACCTAAGATTCTGAAAGAAAATGGCTAGCAATGGTAATTGATGTTAAATCTCAAGAAAATTCTGTAAAATCCATTTATTTTCTTATGCAACTATAGCTACTATCATAATTAACAAAATAAAAAACTAACAATAAAGAAAATAATAGCTGTCCTCAGCTGGGTCAAAGATAACCCCTATTTCATATCTTAACAAATGCCCCACAGGAAACTGGAGCAAATGCCTGTCTGAAAACCAGCGTGAGTCACTTGCTATGCATTTCACATCTACCTATTCATTGAAAATACACAAAAATTAATTGCCTCTGTACTGAATCATACAAGCTTTCTTTCTTTGTCATTAGTCCATGAATAACACAGTATAACAGCAATAGCCTAATGTATAGCATTCATGTTATACTAGATATCTATCATGTCTAACCTAGAGATTATTTAAAACACATAGGAGGATGTATGTAGGTTATAGACACACACTATGGCACTTTACATAAGGGATTTGGTATTTGCAGGAGCTCCTGAAAATAAACATAGAAGAAGGACTATATCCATCAAGGGTGTGCCTAGATAAATTATCTTGCATCCTCCTCAAATACGGGACATTAATTCAGTTCAGTCATGTTGTCACTCACAGACCCATGGCGCTATGGCATTTCCGTTTTGCAACAAGAGGCATGTAGTGGCCCTAATACCTGCCCTGTTTATGAGCGAGTACAAGTGAATCCAAATGGCACAGGGCTCGACACAGGAGTGTAAACCTGCCATCTTCATTCAGGACCAGGCCTTTGCCTTTCCCACAGGAGCCTCTCAGTGTGTCCTAAATGAATTCAACCGCATCCTTCCTCCATGGGCTTGCCACTGTGAATGACTTCATAGGTGTTTATATGTTCTTGTGGCTACAAGAGTAGACTAAAATAGGGAAAATGCAGACAGTTTAAAAAGGACTATTAGGTTGGTAGATCCTGCTCTTCCTGCCAGAAAGGAAGTCCTTTTGTGGCTGCGAACAAAGGTCCCAAGAGCCTAGAGGAAACGAAATCCTCCTGACATGAGTCATTCTATGGCAGCACTGGCCCTTACCAATTCAGCAATTGACTTTTCTCTTTTTATTTATTATTTTTATTTTATGTATGAGTGTATTGCCTGCATGTGTGTAAGTGCACCTGTGCCGTGCAATGCCCTTGAAGAAAGTGCTCTTAACCACTGAGCTATCTCTCCAGCCCCCAGAAATCGGCTTTCTCAAAAGTCTCCCACCTGAAGTCACTCCATAGCTTCCCAACACCTTCAGAAGTGGAGGACTCTGTTATGCACAGCAGATCTCTCATGGGTCTCCTACCTCTATAGGGTCACATTGAAGAAAAATTTTCTTTTCCCTGAGAGGAAAGAAAAAAGGGTTAGCCCTTTACTGCTCTTCAGAATAGGAGGTGACCCCACTATCGCTCATCTTAAATAAATCCAAACCATGGGCATTCATGGCAGACCAAAGCATGACTTCACCAAAGTCCAACTTGGTGAGACCAATGAGCTTATTGGCTGCCTACAGCACCAAGTAAGAGGTTCATTGCAGGAGCCTAGGTGACCCTACCTACTCATGGATCGCATCCTTTTAGAAACTGCATCATGGAGTCCCAATTTTTTTAATTTTATTATTTTTATGTGTATGAGTGTACTGTCTGCATGTAGGTTGGTGCACCTGTCTCGTGCAATGCCTCAGAGGTCAGAAGAGGGCATCGGATTCCCCTGGAACTGGAGTTAAAGACGGTTCTTAGCCGCCATGTGGGTGCTGGGAATGGAACCTGGGTCCTCTGCAAGAGCAGTCGGTGCTCTTAACTTCTGATCCATCTCTCCAGCCCCATGGAGTCCCAATTTTAATTAACCTTCCACTTCCTAGGTAGTCTAGAATCTCCCAAGATTACTTGCAGCTTGGGAAGGGACAGAGGACAACAGCTGGAGCCTGAGGTGAGTCTCTTGACTCTCTGTCCCTCCATCTCCTAGGGAGTATTAATAGCTCCATTACTGTTTCCGTTGAACTGGCTACCACCATATTAAGCAACTCTAGTTACCATGATTTCTGGGGCAATTCCAAGATGGCTTCCTGTTATTCCTGGACGGAAGAAAGAACCACACACCAGCACACTCATTCTGAAATCTCATTGAACAAAAGGCACCATGACAAATTTATTTGATCACAGTTTTATGCAACACTGGAGCCTTCATACTGAAGACCCAAAGTGAGCTTAAATTCAGTGCCAGATGTCCAATGGTATAGAAATGTGACGGTAACAAAATGGGTCTGATCAGATGCTGGTGGACTCAGGGCAGCCCAGCAAGGCCTGTCTGCTAAGAGGCTCCTCAGCCCCTCGTTCCACCTACCTTCCCCTGGGTATGGGACACAACTGCTTCCAAAATAGGAATCTTATGGTCCACTCTCAGACAAGGCCGGTTAGAGGATTTCTTTGTGGCCAGCGCCAAGACATTAAGGCATGAAGGGGTACATTATAGTTTGTGTCACTGGCCTTGGGGAAAAGGAGGCTCTGGATTCTATGGCTTTCCTTGGGAAAGAAGACTTCAAGTTCTTCTGGCTTGTCTCGGGGGAAAGATGAAGAAGTAAGAGACGATGGAGCAGGAGGTCAGAGGGGGAACTGGCTCCTGACACCCTCACTCTGAGGGCACTTTCTGAGCCCCAAAAGAGAGAAGGCAATCTTTTTGCATGATGGAATTTTGGGAGATTGTACATCATAGAAAGTGAGTGACAAGGTCATAGGTCCAGAGCCTGTACAAGTGTACCTTTATCTCCCAGCTATGAGAAATTAACACCTAGGCCAACAGCAGGCATTTGTTTAAACAAGTGGCACTTCATATGCAGTGCCCATATTTATGTAGAAAGCAACCATTTGCCAAAAGCACACAAATACCTGTCCACTGAAATAATCCTCATTTTATTTACATTCAATGTGTGATTCAAAATATTTCCACCATTATTTATTAAAGCACTCTTATTTTGAAGAGGTGGTTAAAAAGCCGTTGAATGGGGGCTGGAGAGATGGCCTAGCGGTTAAGAGCGCCGACCGCTCTTGCAGAGGATCCGGGTTCGATCCCCAGCACCCACATGGCGGCCGAGAGCCGTCTGAAACTCCAATTCCAGGAGAACTCCAGTTCCAGGGGAGTCCGACACCCTCTTCTGACCTCCACAGCATTGCACGTCACGGGTGCACAGACTTGCATGCAGACAATACATTCATACACATACGGAAATTAAAAAAAAAAAAAGCCGTTGAATTTCCTAGGTATCAGATTTAGTAGTAAGTCATTAGTCACAACTCATATATTGAAAAGAAAATGATTAAATTCAGACTGGTACAACATTTACCCAAAGGGCAAAAATTAAGAAAAACAAGAATCTCAGAAATTAATTTGGTGCTAATCAGACAGTTTGTACTCAACAACTGATTTTCTTGGGTATACCTCTAATTCACTGTAGATGTTGCTTGGTTCTTTTGTTAAAATGACAACATAAGCTTGTGGTTTTCTGAAAGAAGATTTCCATGTGTTCATTAAAATATTACACACATCCCTACATACACATATACATACACACATAGAGAGAGCGAGAGACAGAGAGACAGACAGAGACAGAGAGACAGAGAAAGAAACAAGAGAGTGAGAAAGAGACCCTTTCCATTCATATGAAACTTATTAACTGGGTATTTCATGTATTTCTTGTGAAGCTTTTTGGGGGTTGGTATTTCAAAATGCATCTCATTTCATTTTGTTTTACAGTGAGATTACTACTATTTGTGGAAAATATTCTCTGTGATGGCCAAAATATTTTAAAGTTCAAAAGAAAAGTGTGACATATTTTTCATTTTTGCTTCTAGGGTTGATAAAGATGGAAAGCAGACTTTGCAGGTACGTTCTATTATTTTCTAAAGCGGGGAAGGGAGGTCTATTCAATGTAGAGACCTAGGAGAGCTGACAGCGACCACTTCAAAACCTGGTAAGGTGGGATCAGCGTTCTGCATGGCAGGTGCTTGAACATCTGGTTTACATATGTGTTATGTTTTCTTTCTTTTTAAAGTATTTTATTTATGGGGCTGGAGAGATGGCTCAGTGATTAAGAGTGCCAACTGCTCTTGCAGAGGACCTGGGTTCAATTCCCAGCACCCATATGGCAGCTAAGAACCGTCTTTAACTCCAGTTCTAGGGGAATCCAACACCCTCTTCTGACTTCTGCGGCATTGCACGACAAGGGTGCACCAACCTACATGCAGACAGTACACTCATACACATAAAAAATTAAAAATGAATAAAAATTTAAATTTTTTTAAGTATTTTATTTATTATTTTTATTTTATGCATATGAGTGTATTGCCTGCACATATGTAAGTGCACTCATGTTGTACAACGCCCATAGAATCAGAAGAGAGCATCAGATCCCCCTGAAACTAGAGTTATAGACAGCTCTTAGCCACCCTGCGGGTGCTGGGAATCAAACCTGGGACCTTTGCAAGACTAGACAGTGCTCTTAACCACTGAGCCATCTCTTCAGCTGCTTTCTTTTTTAAAAATAGATCTAGTGTGTGTGTGTGTGTGTGTGTGTGTGTGTGTGTGTGTGTACATGTGTACAGTACCCCTGGACACCAGAAGAGAGAAAAGATGATTCCCCTAAAGCTAGAGTTTATAAGCAGTTACAAATGATCCAACATGGGTGCTGGGAACTGCCTCTGCAAGAGCGGCAAGCACACTTAACCCTTGAATCATCTCTCCAACTCCTGTGTTTTCTGTTTTATTTTGATGTGAATTACTGTGTTACCTGCATGCATGTAAGTGTACTGTGTCAAGAAATGCCCACAGAGAAGAGAAGAGGACATCGAATCTCCTAGAACTGGAATAGGAATGGTTGTTAGCTACCATGTGGGTGCTGGGAACTGAACCTGGGTCCTCTGCAAGAGCAGCCAGTACTCTTAACCACTGAGCCATCTCTTCAGCACCTCATGTGTTTTCTGGAAGAATCTTACTTAAAAAATTTTTTCTGGCATTTGTAATGGCTTTTGTACATTACATTACATTACTTAGGAAGTATACTTCTAACATCCCAAATCCTGTATGTATCATAATTTCATAAACTAAATAAGGGTCTCACCTCCATCATTATTAGAAGGAGGATGCTAACCCTCCCATGCTG
Organism: Rhizomys pruinosus; assembly: GCA_009823505.1. Classification (NCBI taxonomy): domain Eukaryota; kingdom Metazoa; phylum Chordata; class Mammalia; order Rodentia; family Spalacidae; genus Rhizomys; species Rhizomys pruinosus. The sequence goes on from VZQC01012421.1 coordinate 3,006,052, forward strand.
CTCTGGGACAGTGTCATAATGGCTTCTCTGTTCCCTGTTATCCATGGGAACCCTGACAATATTTAGAAATTTTCTGTTGGAAATAAGACAAAGCTACTTTTCCATTTAAATACTTCCTACTTCTAAGGTGATGTTTAGGCAGGTGAGGCATGACAGGATAAAATATATTTCTTTTTTCTTGTGGCTTTATTTTTTCCTTGCATTTGAAATGTATCTACATCAAAAGACGTCAAGAAACTACTGTCACAAAGCCTTTTATAGTTCTTTTGCTTTGGGCTCTTGAAAATACAAGCTGTTTTGTAACTAGATATGGTTCCAAGGGGTAATGTAATAAAATAGCAACAGAAGTTGCCCTTACCCATGAAGTCTGGGATTGCAATCTTTGGAAAGTTAATACATTTCAAGTCATAAAACAAGATAATTTACACAATTAACAAAAAGACTTTTAATTATGCAAATTAGATTAAAAGGAGTCAATCAACCTTTCATAAGGTTTTCTTTCCTGCTTAGCAGTTTATCTCAGTGCATAAGGCATAAAACCATAATGTTTTATTTAACTCACAACTATGTGGGTCAATGAACTGTTCTGGGCTCAGTTGGGTGGCCTTCCACTGCTGTCCACTTTGGTCACTCATGTGTGTGTGCCCGGCTGCTGGGAGGAGGCAGACCACCTTGCTGTCTTCCACGTGTGTGTGTGTGTGTGTGTGTGTGTGTGTGTGTGTGTGCCCGGCTGCTGGGAGGAGGCAGACCACCTTGCTGTCTTCCACGTGTGTGTGTGTGTGTGTGTGTGTGTGTGTGTGTGTGTGCCTGGCTGCTGGGAGGAGGCAGGACCACCTTGCTGTCTTCCACATGTGTGTGTGTGTGTGTGTGTGCCCAGCTGCTGGGAGGAGGCAGACCACCTTGCTATCTTCCACGTGTGTGTGTGTGTGTGTGTGTGTGTGTGTGTGTGTGTCCGGCTGCTGGGAGAAGACAGACCACCTTGCTGTCTTCCACGTGTGTGTGTGCCCGGCTGCTGGGAGGAGGCAGAACCGCCTTGCTGTCTCCCACATGGCATCTCACCTTGCAGGCTGGCAGAGTGGATGGAAGATGGAAGAAAGAAAAGATCAAAATCCGTGAAGTCTCTTGACGCTCTGATTCGGCGCTAACCAACATAGAGTTCAGCTTCAAAGAAGGTCATCCAGATCTCATCTCTGTTTTAATTTTTTTAAGTTTTAATTATAATGCTCTTTATTCTTGAGAATTTCATAATTAGATATGAAATATGCTCAAATCCACCCCTACTTTCCCACCTCCGTCTTCCCCCATATCCCCTCCACACGTACCCCTCCTCTCTTCTTTTTTAGGATAACCCACTAAGTCCTCGTAGTAATGCCATGTGTGCGTGGGCACAGGGTCATCCTCTAGAGCAGGGGAAACCTAGCGGTGCTCAAAGAAGATTGAGCCTCCTTCCCTCAGCTGCTAGCAAGTGCTCCTTGGTGAGGGGTGGGGGTCTGGAGAACAGCTCCCCCATATGCGCCAGAATTCCAGCTGCCTGGGTCTTAGGCAGGTCTTCCATATGCACCAGAATTCCAGCTGCCTGGGTCTTAGGCAGGTCTTCCATATGCACCAGAATCCCGGCTGCCTGGGTCTTGGGCAGGTCTTCCATATGCGCCACAATTCCGGCTGCCTGGGTCTTAGGCAGGTCTTCCATATGCACCAGAATCCCGGCTGCCTGGGTCTTAGGCAGGTCTTCCATATGCACCAGAATTCCGGCTGCCTGGGTCTTAGGCAGGTCTTCCATATGCGCCAGAATCCCGGCTGCCTGGGTCCTAGGCAGGTCTTGCGCAGGCAACCACAGCTGGTATGAGCTCGTGGAGGCCATGGCCGTGCCACCTCCGGAAGACAGTATTGCACAGCATTCCTCCCCGTCTCTGCCTTGTCATGCTGCCACCTCCCCTTCTGTGACAGTCTCTGAGCCTTGGATGAGGGAATCGATAAAGACACCCCATGTAGGACTGATTGCTCATAAACCCAGTTTCATGATGGGATGATCTTCACTGTCACTTTGCAAAGGCACAGAGGAAGAATGAACGGAATTCATGACATTTTAACAATCTACCAGAATCCCAAATTGCTTTAAAATAAACAGCAATTTGTAAGATGTGTAAAGGCTGTGATTACGACGTACATTGCACTTGATTTTAAACAGGTTAATAAATAGATCATTGCTTTAATTTTTCTTCTAGGTAGAGGTAGCTCCTCTGCGCTCTTTCATGGCTTCTGAACACTTTCAAAGGATCCTACCTTGTACAGCTAAGTAGCCCCAGCCTTTGTGTCCAGAAAGGTATGGCCTTTTATCAGTTCAATACTTCCTGACAGATTGTAGAGGACTGAGAGGAGTCAAGAACGAGTTTAAAGATTTCGTCCTGAGCAACTGGAAGGCTCACCTTGTTATCAACTGAGATGGAAAAAGACAATGATGACAATCTGAGGGGAGTGTAGAATTTCAAATGTAAACGCCTGTACAGTTTTTATCTCAACCGTCTCCCCAAAAGGCTTCTGTGTCGGAAGCTTGGTTCCCAACCTGTGGTATCAAGGAGAGTCGGTAGAAACTTGGGGAGAGGATGCCCAGCTTTAAAGAAGTTAGGTCACTGGGCACATTGAAGGGTTTGTTGGGAAGCCAGCGCCATCCTCTCTTCTTCCCAGCTACCATGAGTCTCTGCCACACATCTCCCATGATGTACTGTCTTACTACTGGACCAAGAGGACACAGCCACACAGCCTATGGACCAGCGCTTCTAAAATGGAGAGCTGGAAGAAACCTTTCCTCCTTTAGTTATCTCAGGTACTTTGACACAAGGACAGAGAGCAAATCCCTCGGGCTTGAGATGTCTAGTAGATGAGACATCTGCTAAGCACCATGAAGCTGTCAAGCAGAAACTTAAACATGTAAAGCTACAGTTAAGATCCACCAATTCCTTAGCAAACAGATTGTGCTTAAAGCTGGGGGACATGGGTGGAGCAGTGGAACGGGGGAAAAGAAGACATGTAAGAGCGTGCTCTGGGAGGGGACCACCAGTCTAAAATGTCAAAGAGAACACATAAGGGGGCAATGGAGGCTGAGGAGGAAGACAAAGAAGGTGAGCATTCTCAAAGCTTTCAGAAGACAGTGCCAAGGAGAGGTCGTCGCATGAGACGGTGCTGATGGGTGAGGTGAAGTGAGAGCTAGAAGCCCTTAGGTCAAGGAAGTAGAGGTCCTTGGAGATCTGAATCCGGGATCTTGGGGTGGAGGCTGGGATAAAGGCCCCACTAGGAAACCTTTGGGAAAGCAGAGGAGAGGAGCTGAGAGCAGAGAAGACAGAGCACGTGGGCTGAGGATTTTGCTTTAAAAGAAGACAAAAATGAGGAGCTTGTCAGATGGGAGAGGTATAAATAAGCCAGGAGATATCAGTGTGTGACAAAGTTGATGGGCAGAAGATTAAGGAAGACTCGGGCACACAAAGCCTCACTGTAGCAGCTGACAGAAGGTGGGTGTGGAACGAAGGGGGCAAGAGAAGGGTCCTGAAGACGCAGAACCCAGACTGCAGCATGACCGGTGTGCAAACAGTCCAAATCGACAGGTCAAGGAGAAGGCTATGTTCACAGAGCCCCCGCATCCAGACTCACCTGGCAGGTTGAGAATGTCTGAGGACACTCACAAGAGTATGGCAACAGGTGAAGCAGCAGGAGTCCTATCAGAAACATGGGCAGGGGGCTGATAAACATGGTTGAAATGCAGTCTGCCTGATGGCAAAATTTTTGGGGGGGGGAAGGAAAGGGTTTATTTGACTTACACTCTCTTGTCACAACTCATCTTTGAGGGAAGCTAACACAGGAGTCTACAGGCAGGAACGGAAGCCGAGGCCATGGAGGAATGCTGCTTACGGGCTTTCTCCTTCTGCCTTGCTCAGTTACACTTCTTTTTTTAAATTTATTTATATATTTTTTTTTATCAAATCTAGACCCATGTCCCCACCCCACCCCCCCACCCCGCCAGAGCTCATGCATTCTGCCAAACATGCTTTTCATCTCTTTCTCAGTCTTTCTCAATATTCTTCATGTGGAAGTTGACTGTTTTGAGCAGAAGTTCACTGTTTCAGTAAGTTCTTTGATGCAGTCCTTTCTGTTGTTGTTGTTTCCAATATGCATTACGCCCAACTGCTTTGGACAAAAGCTCAGGGGGCCCTACACAAGAAATACTTACAACTAGGTAATTGGCACTAGCATCCACCGATGAGGGATACCATTCATCGTTTGTTTTTCTGGGACTGTGTTACTTCACTCAGCATGATTGTCTCTAGCTCCAGCCATTTTCCTGCAAAGCTCATGATGTAGTCTTTCTTTACTGCTGCATAGAACTCCATTGTGTAGATGTACCACATTTTCTCTATCCCACTAATCAGTTGAGGGGCATTTAGGTTGGTTCCAGCTCTTTGCTATTGTGAAGAGAGCTGAAATAAACATGGCCGTGCATGTATCTCTGTGGTGGCGTAAGTCTTGAGGGTACATGCCCAGGAGTGGTATGGCTGGGTCGGGTGGCAAGTTCATTCCAAGTCTTCCAAGGGTTCTCCACACTGCTTTCCATAGTGGCTGTACGAGTTTACATTCCCACCAGCAGTGGATGAGTGTTCCCCTTTCCCCACAACCTCTCCAGCACTTGGTATCATTTGTTTTCTTGATCCTAGCCAGTCTTATTGGAGTAAGATGATATCTTAAAGTGGTTTTCATTTGCATTTCCTTAATGATTAGTGATGTTGAGCAGTTCTTGAGGTGTTTCTCAGACATCTCTAATTCCTCGCTTGTGAAGTCTCTGTTCAGTTCTTTGCTCCATCTATTGAGCGGGTCATTTGTTTTCTTTTTTCTTTGTTTTTTGAGTAGTTTATATATTCTGGAAATCAATGCTTTGTCAGATGTATCTGCAGTGAAGGTTTCCTCCCACTCTGTGGGATTTCTCTTCACTTCCTTGATTGTTTCTTTTGATGTACAGAAGCTTTTGAGTTTGATGAGGTCCCATTTGTCAATTGTCGACCTTAATTCTTGTGCAGCTGCTGTCTGATTTAGGAAGTCTTTTCCTACGCCTATGTCTTGTAGTCTGCTGCCAACTTTTTCTTCTATCACCTTCAGAGTTTGGGGTTTCACGTTGAGGTCTTTAATCCATCTGGAGTTGACTTTTGTACAGGGTGAGAGGTAGGGGTTTAATTTCATTCTTCTACAAGTGGTGATCCAGTTTTGCCAACACCACTTGCTGAAGATGCTGTCTTTTCTCCATTGTGGTTTCTTGGCCCCCTTGTCAAATATGAGATGGCTGAAATTGTATGTGCTCAGGTTTGGATCTTCGGTTTTGTTCCATTGGTCAACAGGTCTGTTTTTGAGCCAGTACCAGGCTGTTTTTATGACTATACCCCTGTAGTATAGTTTGAAATCTGGTATAGAGATCCACGCCCCCTCCCGCCCACCTCGTGTAGCTCTTTTCACTCAGGGTTGTTTTGACTATTCAGGGTCTTCTGTTTTTCCAAATGAATTTAAGGACTTTTTTTTTTCCAAGCCTGTGAAGAAACTCTTGGGGATTTTGATTGGGATTGCGTTAAATCTGTACAAGAGTTTCGGTAGAATAGATATTTTTACAATGTTAATTTTCCCAATCCATGAGCATGGGAGGTTTTTCCATCTTCTGATGTCTTCTTCAATTTCTTTCTTCAAGGGTTTAAAATTTTTGTTGTAGAGATCTTTGGTGTCTTTGGTTAGGTTTGTTCCTAGGTATTTTATTGTTTTTGAGGCTACTGTGAGTTGGAAGGTCTCTTTGAATTCTTTCTCCAGTTGCTTGTTCTTGGTGTAAAGAAAGGCCATTGATTTTTTTTTTAGGTTAATTTTGTATCCTGCCACTTTGTTGAAGCTGTTAATCATTTCTAGGAGTTTTCTGGTGGAGTTTTTAGCATCCCTTAATAAACAATCATATCATCAGCAAATAGGGGTACTTTGACTTCCTCTTTTCCAGTTAGTACTCCTTTAATTTCCTTTTCTTGCCTTATTTCTCTATCAAGTGTTTCAAGCACTATATTGAAGAGGAGTGGTGACGGGGGCAGCCTTGCCGAGTTCCTACCTTTAAAGGGAATGTTTCTGTCGTTTCCCCATTTAGGATGCTACTGGCTGTGGGTTTCCTGTATATGGCTTTGATTACATTGAGGAATGATCCCTCCAATCCAATTCCCTCCAGGACTTTAAGCATGAACGGATGCTGGATTTTGTCAAAGGCTTTTTCTGCGTCAATTGAGATGATGGTGTGGTTTTGTCTTTCAGTCCATTTATATGCTTGATGATATTTACTGATTTTCGTATGTTGAACCATCCCGGCATCTTTGGTATGAATCCAACTTGGTCATGATGGATGATCTCCTTGATGTGGGTCTGTATGCGATTTGCCAGTATCCTGTTTAGAATTTTGGCATCTGTGTTCATTAGGTAGATGAGTCTATAGTTCTCATTTTTTGTTGTATCTTTGCCTGGTTTTGGTAATAGAGTGATGCTGGCTTCCCAGAAGGAATTTGGGAGAATTCCCTCTGTTTGTATCCTTCTAAACACTTTGAGTAATAATGGTTGTAAGTCTTTTTGAAATGTTTTATAGAATTCTGCCATGAAACCATCTGGGCCTGGGCTTTTTTTAGTTGGAAGGTGTATTAGTCAGGGTTCTCTAAAGAAACAGAAGCAACAGGATGAATATATATAACTATATACAATTTATTGATTTGCTCACGTGACGGAGCTCAACAGTAGCGCCGAACTGGAGAGGCCGGGAATCCAGGGAACTGCTCAGTCCACAAGGCTGGATGTCTCAGGAGTCCCAGTCTAGTGCTGAAGGCCCGAATGGATTCCAGGAGATCTGCCAGTCTCGGTACACGCTGGGATCCGAAAGGTTGATCACAGCAGCAAGGCAAACTCACCAGATGAGAGAGAGGCAAGCCGCAGGAAGAAGGAAAAGGGACCAGCTCCCGCTGCCGTGGCCTTAAATACTGCCTGCCGGCAGAAGGTAACACCCACATTTGGGGTGGGCCATCCGGGTTGAGGTGGTCCAATCAGAAGACCCTTTTCTCTTATTTGTTCCTTAGTCCAGTCAAGTTGACACCCAGGATTAACCATGACAAGTCCACCCCTTGTCAACTTGACACCCAATAAATAGCCTCTGCTTAAATGTCAATTGCAAACGATGGCAGGGTCATAATTCCACCTAACATGTTATAAGTATCTCATGTGCAATAGCAAAGCATTATATCTTAGAGTAGGTGGTAATGTCCTTGAGAAGAACTTAGTCCTTCAGTATCTAATAACCTAAATATGACAACACTTAACACATATCTCAGTTGCACATTCAAAGGGGAACACAAGTATCCACTTAATATACATACATATATAGAAGCAAAGACTACAGGAAGAGGATTGAGAAGCTCCAAAAAAGAAGTAGAAAATACTAAAGACAGAAATCAGAAAAGGAAATTGAAAAGGAAATCAAGCAAACTCACTCCAATCAAGAGAGAGGAATTGGAAAAAAAGCCTCAGAGCAGATGGGGTAAGCGAGAAAAAAATATCAGACCTTGGAAGATAACAACAGAACAACTAAAAAACCTCAAGGCAGGATTATTGAAAAATTTTAAAAAAAAAAGTGGAACAAAGGAACTGTGGGAACATGAAAAGTCCAAACTCCAATCATAGGAATATAGCGGAGAAAATCAAGAGAATGTATTGGATCAGATTTCTCAGCGAATAATAGGATGAAAACTGTCACAAACTTAAAAAAGACAAACCAATCAAATTACAGAAGCCATAGAACTACAAAACAGCACAGATCAAGAAAGAGAATTCTCCATGCCACACATAGTAAAATGCTAGAACCAAAACAGAAGACAAAATCTTTAAGCCACAAAGAAAAACAGTTGACCTATAAGGGGAAACCTATCATAATTCATCTGACTTCTCACGCAAACTATGAGAAGCAAGAGTACCTGGAGAAACGCATTCCCAGTGTTAAAAGAATAGATGCCAACCCAGGTTACTATAACCCAGCAAATGCCAATATAGTTGAAGGAGAGGAAAAACCTTCCATGACATAAACAATTTGAAAGAATACATGCCCGGGAAACAAACCCTTAGAGAATACTTGAAGCAATTCGAAGGACAGAAAAAAGGAACAACCAACCCCAGGCACCTAGAAGAGAAATCAATTAAAGCATTAACTGCGAAGTAGAAAACCTAAACCCAAATGCCAAAATGGAAATAAAGCAAAAGAAGCAACACAAACCTATCATGTCAATAACCTTAAATATTAATGGACTAAATTCCCCAATCAAAAAAGACATATGACTGGGCGAGATTAATTAGTGAACAAAATCCAATCGAATATGCTGTCTACAAGAAACACATCTTACCTTCAAGGACAGGCACCACCTTAAATGAAAGGGTGGAAAAAATATTGCAGCAAACAATGTACCAAAAGAAAGCAAGGGTTGCTATTTTAATCTCAACAAAATAGACCAAAGAAGAAAATAACACAGAAGAAGCCGCTCATTTATAATAGCAACAAAAACTTCAGCAATGAGAGTTCACAATATGATATTATTGCACCCATCTCTGGTGCATCAAACTTTAGAAAGACGAGTTCTCCAGGACCAACAAGTCACACACTAACCCATTCACTCATAGTAGGGGACTTCATACCCCGACGAGTCCTTTGTAGGTTCAACAGGACAAAGAAATAATAAGAGAGACATCTGAACTGGGATGATAACTGATACACCAAATGGAACTCATAGACCTCTACTGAATATTCTAACTAAACCAGAGAATATACTTCTTACTCAACACCCCAGGAACATTCTCCAATATCAACCACCACATACTGCGACACAGAAAAAACCCCACAAATACAAAAAGATTGAAATAAATTTCATGCGAGTCTATCAGTACAGTGCCAATGAAGCTCAACATCAACACCAGGATAAGCCCTACTGCCACAAAAACACATGGAGACTAAACACAGTACTCTTGCATAATGTAATGGTCAAGGAAGAGATAAAGAAACGAAATAAAACATCACTGGAACTGATGACATTGACAATACAACACACAAAACCTATGGAGATACTTTAAAAGCATCCAAGACGGGAAGTTTATAGGCCCGTTTGGGTGCCTACATTAGAAAACAGAAAGAGCACAAGTGAAGAGTCAACACTGCAGCTAAAAGCACTTGAACGGCTCAAACAACAGATGAACCCTAACCAACAGACAAGGAAAGGGAGTAACAAATATCAGAGCAGAAACAATGAATAGAAACAAGAAACAATACAAAAAAAATCAATGAATCCACAAAGTTGGGTTCTTCTGAAAGAACAAACAGATAATAGACAACCCTCTAGCCCAGCTTAACCAAGAAAAAGCGAACAGCTCAAAATCATTACATCCGGGATGAAAAGGAATACACACAGACAGGAAAAGATCGAAATACGAAATCTCAAAGAACTCATACTCTACCAAGTTTGAAAACCTAGAAGAACATGATGATATCTGAAATCCTAGGAACCAAAAAAGCTTAACCAAAAAGAG
>VZQC01012421.1:3019337-3182537 GCA_009823505.1 Rhizomys pruinosus
ATTCCCAGGATTTCAGATCATCATGTTTTCTTAGGTTTTCAAACTTGGTCGAGTATAGGTTTCTTGGAATTTTAAGATGTTCTTGATCTTTTCCTGGTCTGTGTGATATTCCCTTTTCATCCGGAGTACTGTTTGAGCTGTTCCTTCTTTATTTTGGTTAACTGGGCTAAGTAGGTCCTGTCTATCTTTGTTTGTTCTTTCAAAAGAACCAACTTTTGGATTCATTGATTTCTTTGTATTTGTTTCTTGTTTCTATTTCATTGTTCTGCTTGATATGTTTACTCCTTCCTTTCTGTTTGCGTTCAGGGTTTCATCTGTTGTTGTTGTAGCTCTCAGTGCTTTTAGCTGCAGTGTTAGACTTCACTTGTGCTCTTTCTGTTTTCTAATGTAGGCACCCAGCTATAAACTTCCCGTCTTCGAATGCTTTTAAGGGTATCCCATAGGTTGTTTGTTGTATTGTTCTGGTCATTCAGTTCAGGGATGTTTTTATTTCTTTCTTTATTTCTTCCTTACCATTCATTATATGCAAGAGTTTGTTTGTACTTGTTTAGTCTCCTGTGTTTTGTAGTGGAGCAGTAGGGCTTATCCTGGTGTTGATGTTGGCTTCATTGGACATTGTACTAAGAACTCGCATGAAAATTGTTCAATCTTTTTGTAATTTGTGGTTTTTGTGTTCCAGGATGTGGTCGTGATTTTCGGAGAATGTTCCTGGGGTGCTGAGTCAGAAGTGTATTCTCTGGTGTTTAGATTAGAATATTCAGTAGAGGTCTATGAGGGTCCATTTGGTGTATCAATCATTCAGTTCAGATTGCTCCTCTTTATTATTTCTTTGTCCTGTTGGACCTATCCAAAGGACTCAGTGGGGTATTCGAAGTCCCACTCTATGAGTGCACTGGGGTTTAGGTGTGGACTTGTGGTCCTGGAGAAAACTGTCTTTTAAAGTTTTGATGCACCAGAGTATGGGGCATATATCCATCAATTGTTAAACTCCTTGTGTGAATTGTTCCTTTAAAGATTACATGGGCCCTTCTTTGGCTTTCTTTGTTCTTTTACTTTGAAGTCAATTTGTTGAGATTTAAAATAGCAACAACTTGCTTTCTTTTATTGTACATTGCTTTGCAATATTTTTTCCACCCTTTCACTTTAAGGTGGTGCCTGTCCTTGAAGGTAAGATTGTGTTCTTGTAGACAGCATAAATCATGGATTTTGTTCCTAATACAATTCTCCCAGTGTAATACTTTTTGCATTGGGGGAATTTAGTCCATTAATATTTAAGGTTTGGTACTTGATGAGTTTTGTGTTGCTTCGCCTTTGCTTTTATCCATTTGCGGTTTTGGTGTTTAGGTTTCTACTTCTGCAGTTATGCTTTTATTGATTTCTTTTCCTAGGTGCCTGGGGATAGTTTGTCCTTTCTTCTGTCCTTCGAATTGCTCAAGTATTCTCTAAGGTTTGTTTTCCGGACATGTATTCTTTCAACATTTTTTATTGTCATGGAAGTTTCCTCTCCTTTCAACTATTTGCATTGCTGGGTTCGTAAACCTGGTTTGCATCTATTTACCTTTAACCACTGGGATGCTTTGCTCAAGGTACTTCTTGTTTCCTTAGTTTGCGTTTGAGAAGTCAGTTGTAATTCTGATAGGTTTCCCCCTAAGGTCAACTGTTTTTTCTTTGTGGCTTAAAATTTTGTCTTGTTTTTGGTGTTCTAGCATTTTAACTATGATTGTGGCATGGGAGAAATTCTTTTCTGGATCTTGGTCTGTTTGGGTAGTTTCTATTGTGCTCTTGTAATTGTATTGTTTGTCTTTTTTAGTTTGTGTGACAGTTTTCATCTATTATTCTGTTAGAGATCTGATCAATACGATTCTCTTGTGATCTTTCTTCCTATATTCCTATGTGATTGGGGAGGTTTGACCTTTTTCATAGGTCCCACAGTTACTGTTTGTTCCACTTGTTTTTTTTAAATTTTTTCATAATCTTCTGCCTTGAGGTTTTTAGTTGTTTTCTGGTTAGTCTTCCAAGGTCTGATATTCTGTTCTGTTCTTCTTCCATTCTGCTCTGAGGCTTTTTTTTCATTTCCTTTCCTCTTGATTGGAGGAGTGCTTGAATTTTCCTTTTTCATATTCCTTTTCTGATTTCTTTATATTTCTCTTTTGGAGCTCTCAACCTCTCCTGTAGCTTTTGCTTCGCTGGTTGGTTTCCTTATCTTTTTCAGCATGGGATTTTTTCAGTGTTTCTACTTCCTTCCGGAGTTTGTCATTCTCTCTCTCTAGGTCCTTCTTGAGTTCTTCATTCTCTTTTCTTAGTTCTTTGATTTGCTCTTTATAATCTTGTAGTTCTTTAAATATGTTCCCAATTGTGTTTCTGATATCTGTGTCCTGGGGCATCCCAGAGGGATCCCACTGTAGAATCTTCCATAGGGTTGGTAGAGCTTGGTGCGGGATTATCCTGCCCCTTTCCCGTGTTGTCTCTTCTTCATGTTTTTGGCATATGGGTTTATCCTTGCCTGTATTCCAATGTGAGTCCTAAATGCCTCTTCACTGTGTTGAAGCTTGCTTTGCTTGCCTCCTTCAGATGCCCTTGTAATCCTAGTTGGCGGGGAGGGGCGGGCTCTTTAGCACGCACCCCAGTACCTTGAGTTCTCAGATCTCAGATCTCAAGACTCACACAGCCTTACCTTTAATACCAGCTGGGAGGATAACTCCACCCCCACAGCCACAAAAGCCAATTAATCCAGACAACTGGATTAACAGATTAACTAAGTTAAGTCAATCAACAATCAGCCTTGCTGAAGCACCCGGTTCCTACCTACCTTCCTGTGCTTCAGCTGGTCTCAGGAGATCTCAGATCTGTGATGGCAAATTTTATCTCTCAGGCTGTGTGTCTTTGGACACATCATGTGATTGTGCTAAACTTCTGTGAGCCCATCTGTAAGCTACTAAACTAACAGCATTCCTGCACCAGGTTAATGGGAGGATTGTATGGGATAATCCATGCAGACATGTCCAATCTGCAGCCAAGGATAGCTATGAATATGGTTCAACTCTGTCATAAACTGTTTAAAATACTGTGAAATATGGTGTGACTTTTTTTGGTAGCTCTAATGCATGGTTCTTGAACATAATGCCTATAGCATGATCAAAAGGTTGGACATATATGAAAGTTTCCTGGCCCCTGGTAAGCAAATACAATGGTGCTACTAAGTTGTAAGCGTACTTGTGCCTAGAGTCTGGGTTCTTTATTTTTCTTTTGTTATTTTATTCATACAACATAAAATTAACAATTCTGAAGTGTACACCTAAGCAGCAATAGCACACTCATATGATGTACAGCTGCCACATCTAACACTGAAATATTATCATGAAAATATAACATCACAAGAAAGCCCTATTCCACTCAGGCATCACTTGACATCTCTCCTCCCACAGCCCCTGACAACTGCTATTTTGCTTTTCTGTCTTTGTGAATTTACTTATTCTGGATATTTCATTTGAATGGAATCATATGATGTGTGATATTTTGTGTCTGTTTTCTTGTACTTAATATATTTTCAAAATTGATCCACATAGAGGCATGTAGAGAGCCTCATTCCTTTTTAAAATAATATGGTACATACTTCTACATGTATGAGTGTATTGCTTGCATGTATGTAACTGTGCCTGTATTGTACAATGCTCATGGAATCAGAACAGGGTGTCAGATTCCCCTGAAATTGGAGTTATGAATGATTGTTAGCCCCCATGTGGGTTCTGAGAATTGAACTCACGTCCTCTGCAAGAGCAGCTGGTGCTCTTAACCACTGAGCTGTCACTCCAGCCCTCTCATCCCTTTTTATGGTTAAATTATAATAGTGTATCTACTCCACATTTTGTTTACCACTCATCCAATTATCCCTGAATAAAGTGATAAAGTTGTCTCCACTTTGGGACTATTGTGAATAGAATCACTATGCACATTTACGTGAAAGTGTTAATTTCTGGGTCATATTGCCTACACTTTTTCTTTTTTCAGATCAGAATCACCTTGCCTACACTTTTGATAGCAGAAAACCAGCTTTATAGAATATGATTTTCTACTAGTTCGTTCAACTGCAGAGTCCCACAGTCTGGGACCAGGCTGCCCTCTTCTCTGCATCCTCAGCCCCAGAAGCTGATGAGTCTTGAGGGAATGTGTGTTAGATTCGATAGGAATATTAACATCATGAGAATGGATGGTTATAGAGATAGTGATGTGTAGGTCATGAGAAGAGATCATGACTTTGGCACCTTAGACTCTTAACTACATAAAACAATGACATGTTTATAAATCCTGTAGCATGACACTTCCATACACACATGTAAATATGCCCAGGTACACATAAGAAGTGAATCTTAAGAAAGTACTTACAGCCAGGTGTGGTGGCGCATGCCTTTAATCCTAGCACTTGGGAGGCAGAGGCAGGTGGATCTTTGTGAGTTCAAAGCCAGCCTGGTCTACAGAGTGAGTTCCAGGACAGCTGGGGCAACAGGGAGACCCTGTCTCAAAAAGACCAAAAAAANAAAAAAAAAAAAAAAAAAAAAAAAAAAAAAAGAAAGAAAGAAAAAAGAAAAGAAAAAGAAAGCACTTACACAATAGTGTAAGGATTGCTTAACTCTCCTGAGCTTGAGCTTCTACTTCTAGACATATGAATTTCTTCCCAGAAGTGAGGCAGGCTTTCCCATTTGTACGTCTTCACATACCTTGCCCTGACTTTTGATGCATCCTTCATTTCTCCCATGGAATAGAGGAAAAACTGTATCTAAATGTTAAAAATACAAATACCATTCTTAGCTCACCAGCTGTATAAGGACAGAGAAAGGGACAGTTTTAAATCGCGGGCAATGGCTGGAGAAACCCTCTGCATCCCATACCGTACCATACTCTGCTATATTTAAAAGTGGTAAAAATTTTACTATGAACTTCAGCTGTATTTTTCCCAGGTGCTGAACATGGATATACACTTTCATACTCCTATATACTTGGAAAAGTGTGTGTATGAGTTACAAAATGCAAATCGCTTAAACCCGGCTGTGACCAGTAAGTGCTCGGGGCAGCAGGTGAGCGGCACCTGACTGATCCTAAGTGTTATAAACAGCAATAATGAAAGAAGAAACAAATCGCTTGACTCAGGAGAGTCAGAGAATGGAGGGAGGAAGCAAGCACCCCAAGGGACCAGGTAAGATTGAGTCTCCAGAGGACAAACCAGAGCTGAAGGAAAGATAGGCCTGTCGGTCACCAGTGCCGGGGCAGACCGAGTGGAGAGGAAGTCGAGGCTGTCATGGAGCCAGGGATCCAAAGCCAGGATAGATCAGCAGAGCTGAGGAGTGGACAAACAGACGGGGTGTCCGCAACAAAGGCCATTTTGTTTTGATAACACTGAAAAAAAAGAAAATCCTGTGAGATTTTTACATTCTTCGCCTAAAATTAGATCTAAAGAATGACAGCCTATTGACCAGAACAGATTTTGGAAAGTCTCTTTATGAGATGTTTTTGTTTTCCTTTGTCCCTCTGGATGCTACTCCTCCCTGGGCAGCTTCCTGAGACCATTTATAACCTTGGCATCGGGAACCAGCTATGAATGTGGCCTGCTTCTCTGCAATTGGAGTCCATATCCACTCATTTGGTCTCCCACAAGACTGGTGAAAACCGACACATGTGGCCCATGTCAGGAATTCTCAGCTCCTTATGGGTGGTCATTAAACTTTCCCAAACCTGCTTCTCTTTCTTTTTTTTTAATTTTTATTTTATTTATTATTCTTGTACGTGTATGAATGTATTGTCTGCATGTAGGTTTGTGCACCCATGTCGTGCAATGCCGCAGAGGTTAGAAGAGGGTCTCGGTTTCCCCTGGAAGTAGAGTTAAAGACGGTTCTCAACTGCCACGTGGGTGCTGGGGATCGAACCCGGGTCCTCTGCAAGAGCAGTCGGCGCTCTTAACCGCTAGGCCATCTCTCCAGCCCCATTCTCTTTCAAATACCTCTAAACTCCTGAAGCTTTTCTCATGGAACTAATTGTCAGTCTTAAAAACATATGGTTTCTCTACATCAATTTAACAACAGAAATAAATGGATCAAAAATGTGTTCCTGGGGCTGGAGAGATGGCCTAGCAGTTAAGAGCACCGACTGCTCTTGCAGAGGACCCGGGTTCGATCCCCAGCACCCACATGGTGGCTGAGAACCATCTTTAACTCCAGTTCCAGGGGAATCCGAGACCCTCTTCTGACCTCCGCAGCATTGCATGACATGGATTGCACAAACCTACATGCAGACAGTACATTCATACACATAAAAAATAAATAAAAATTTTTAAAAATGTGTTTCTTGATGATGCTGGGTTAAGGTGTAGTACTTAGAGGAAGAAGGAAAGGAGAGACAAGACCCTTTGAGATCCCATGATTCTCAGTTCTCGGGCTCCACCTGATTTGTCCCCCCACAGAGCCATGTCCCTGAGCACTGAGTACACAGTTCTCTCCCTGCAGATCATTGTGCCACTAAGCTTACAACTCGAAATAATCTAAACAACAGCAATGCTGACAGCAGGGTCTAACTCTGCTGCCCTGTGCTCATAGCTCACAGCTGCCCTACATGGTGGGTCTGTCATTTTCTGCATTTTACAGTAAAGGACATGGAGTTTGAGCAGTTTGGAACTTGCCTGGCATGAAGCTCTGTGAGCTTCACTTAGGTCTTGGGTTCATTGTTGAATGCTATGTCCTCCTCTCTTCTCAGTCTCTGTGGATCACAATTAACAGTGCCTGTATTTGTCTGCTATGCCAAAAAGACCATGGTACCACAAACTTACATGGCTTCAAAGCGGACATTTATTCTCACAGTTGCGGAGGCTCAGTCCAAGGTTGAGCTCTCTGGTGAATGTGCTGTCTCATGGTAGTGCTTTCTCTGATTTGTAAATAGTAGCCTTGGCTTCTTGCTGTTTCCTCACATGGCCAGGAACAGAAGTGACAAGTTCTCCCCAGTGTCCTTCCCATAAGAGCAGTAATCTCGTTATGAAGACTACCCTATGATCTAATCTAACCCTAATTACAGCACATCCTAAAGACACCACCATATTGAAAACTAGACTTTTGACATGTGAAGTATGGGGCAGGAAGTACACAAATATGTGAATATTCATGAGCTTTCTCCTTGGTATGACCAAATACTGGATAAGAAGCAACTTCAGGGAGCAGAGATTGTTTGGGCTCACAGTTCAGGGAATAGATACAGTCCATCGTTCTAGGGCAGGCGTGGCCACAGGCCCAGCTCCCACCTATGTAGGAGGAGGTATGAGTCTGCTTGCTCGCATCTCAGCAGTAGGCAGCAGAGAACATTTGGTCCAGGCAATAACTTGTAAGATCCACCCACAGTGACTCACTTCCTCAAGCAAGATTCCACCTCCAAAAGGTTCCATAGCCTCCAAAATGGACCATTTGTTCAAATTTAAACCATAGCAGTAGAATCCATAACAGAGTCTCCTTGATAGTTATTCATTGAGTCTATGTTACTCAGCAAATACTTTCTTTAATAACACTTTCCTGGGGGCTGGAGAGATGGCTCAGCAGTTAAGAGCACTGGATACTCTTACAGAGTACCTGGGTTTGATTCCCAGCACCCCCATGGTGGCTAACAGCCATTCTAACTCCAGTTCCAGGGGGACCCAACACCATCTTCTGATGTCTGCAGGCATTGCATGACACAGGTGCATGTGCATTCATGCAGTTAATACACTTATACATACAAAATAAGAATAAATAAAATATTAAAATAATACTTTTCTGCTTTATCAAGGTCATTATAAAATTTTTGTTATTTCTCAGTTTAGAGAATCAGAAATACCATCGAATTAGGTAATATTTGCAGTTTCAATCAAGATGCTTTCATTATTTTCATTCCCAGTATCAAAGTTTAAAAATTTAAACTTTAGGGGCTGGAGAGGTGGCTCAGCAGAGGACCAGGGTTCAATTCCCAGCACCCACATGGCAGCTAACAACCACCTGTAACTCCAGTTCCAGGGGATCTGACACCCTCTTCTGACCTCCCCGGGCAAGGTATTTCTGCCTACATAAAAGCAATACAGTCATTGATAGATAGATGGATGGATGAATGGATAGATAGATAGATAGATAGATAGAGATAGAGATAGTGATAGATAGATAATACATAGATACATTGTGAGAGACTTACTACCTGAACTCCTTTGTACCTCTCTGTGTTTCTTTACTTGTTACAGATTGACCTACTGAGAGTGCACAGCCTGCTAAGGTCACACAGCTGGAAGTTTGAAGCAACATCCTTACAAGTAGCCTTAGGTTTTAAAAAGTCTATGCGTATCTCATTGTCACTTCTCTTTTATGTAAATAACCCCTTCCTAATCCAGAATGATAGAGGAAAATCAATCATTTTCCAAATGTTATCGGTCAGTCTTTTTTTTTTTTTTTCTATGTGTATGAGTGTACTGTCTGCATGTAGGTTGGTGTACCCATGTCATGCAATGCCGCGGAGGTCAGAAGAGGGCGTCAGATTCCTACTGGAGTTAAAGATGGTTCTCAGCCGCCATGTGGGTGCTGGGGATCAAACCCAGGTCCTCTGCAAGAGCAGTCGACACTCTTAACCACTAGGCCATCTCTTCAGCCCCAATCTGTCAGTCTTCTTGTTAATCACAATTTAGGTCTCTAACTCTTTGTAATTAGGAATAACTTTTATTTTCACTGTTTAATTTTTCATTGTAAGAGAATCATAAATGGTGCATGCAGTGTGACACCATTTACACATTTTAATGTAGATCAAACAGTAGTATGAGCTGTTTCACGGGACACTCATGCACATTGTAAAGGATGAAGACTGCCAAGTGCACTTGGACACCACAGTCAAGATAACAGTCACCCAAGGGAGAGCCAAGGCATGGGAGGAGCCACCCAAAGCCTTCGCCTTCTCTGTGGATTTGTCACTTAGCCTTGGTAATGGTTACATGCAGCTGGTTTTTATGTTATTCTTGTGTTCAAAAATTTTATGACTTTTAAAAAGAGGTTAAGAGAAAGAAATAGTGTGAGTTAGCATAATACAATAAGGGGAAACGCCAATAGTAAGGAGGTCTGGCTTCTCAACTTTATTCTACACCTAGCTCTTGATTTAAATTGAGCAAGCTGAATGATCAACACCTCTTCTACAACAGAAGAAAGGCAGTGTGCTAGACCAGGTATCAGCCAGACCAGGTATCGGTTTCATAAAGTCTTACTAGAACACACACCTCCCTGTTCTATCATGTACTGTCCATGACCACGTTCATTCTACAAGGGCTGAGGAGCAGCTGGAAAAATCTGCATGACCCAAAAGGTCTGTATGGAACTATACAAAGAATGTTTGTTGAACCTACCATAGAAAATCATCCTCCTTCATTTCTAATGTTCAATCATCCCAGAATATAGCTACACTACCAAGACTTCTGCAGCAACAGTGGATCATGACCCCTAACCATTCCCACATACGAACTGCTCTCAGCAAGCACATACATTTTTATGTAAGACCAAGGAATCGTTAGGGCTTAGAAATCATGCAGCAAACTCGCTATTGTTCTGGGAGGTTGTAGGTACAAACTCTCCCCTGGGAAGGATACACCCTGAAAAGAATGGAAGGAAAACCCATAGACCCCGAGCACAGATTCTAACAGTTTACAAATGGTTCTACCTTGTGGATTTATAGAGACAAGCTGTAGAATACAGGTGCTGAACATTTGAATAAAAGTTCTAGTGTGGGGGCTGGAGAGATGCCTCAGTGGTTAAGAGTACCGACTGCTCTTCAGGAGGACCCGGGTTCGATTCCCAGCACCCACATGGCAGCTAAGAACCACCTCTAAGCCAGGCGTGGTGGTGCATTCCTTTAATCCTAGCACTCAGGAGGCAAGAGGCAGGTGAATCTCTGTGAGTTCAAGGCCAGCCTGGACTACAGATTGAGCTCCAGGCCAGCTGGGGCTATAGGGAGACCCTGTCACAAAATAAAAGTTCGAGTGTGAACAACAGCAATTCATCCATCCAAAGAACAAAACGTATTTATAGTCATGACCAAGAATTCAAGTGTTGGCTGGCTATAACTCTAGCGTGTACCCTTTTCCCTTGTCCTCTTGGGCAAGTGTATAACCTCTCTGCACCTCAGTTTTCTCATCTCTTATTAATACTTACCTTATTGGGTTGCCGTGAGGTTGAGTGATGTCACACATGGTACACCATTGGGTGTGAGGTTGAGTGATATCACAGAGGGTACACCATTGGGCATAGCTTCTGTCTATCTCAAGTCGGAGCCAGGTTCAGAATGACCTCATTGGGTTTCTGCAAGGACTAATGATATTACTGTAGTACACCACTTAGCATAATACTAAATACATTAGCAGTGTGAATAGGACATAATTCACATTCTGAAATAGCTTTAAATCATAGCATTTTGTGTTGCTTTCCAGACTGACAATACATGTGGGAGAAAAGTGAAAGGTGAAGGACAATGTAAGCATGTCTGTCGTAAATGGAATTTACAGAGTAAATAAAGCATGTTGTCCTGGAGGCTGCCGGATGGCAAAGGTACCCAAGAGTCACAAGAGAAAGCACTCTGAAATGGACCCAGCAGCCACAGTGTGTGCGCGGCTCCATGCCGCAGAGCTCAATCTCCACCACAAAGGGTTTTTTTTTATTTATTCATTTATTTGGAGGAGCATGCATGTGTCATGTCATGCATGTGGAGGTTAGAGGACAACTTGTGGATTCAGTCCTCTCTTTCCACCCTATGGATCCCGTGAATCAAACTCAGGTCTTCGTCCCAAGAAGCATGGAGATCTCTTCCTGGCTTCGCAAGTTCAACACAAAGTCATAACTGGTTTGTACATCATCTCATCCAAAACGTCATATTGAAGCATCATCCCCATGGGACAATGCTGGGACCTAGGGCCTAATGGCGGTGTTTAGGTAATTAAAACACATATAATCTATTTTACCATGCAGCAATGCTACCGTAAAGAGGGTTTGTGGGAGATTTGCTTTCTTGTGCTCTCCTTCTATGAAGGACACACATGTTTCTGTCCTCTGGGGATAAACCAGAGAGAACACACTGAACCCTCTGGCACCTGGACCTTAGAATGCCCAGACTGTAGAACTTAAGAGAATACATTTCTGTTCTTGGTAAATTACTCAGTCTCAGGTATTCTGTGATAGCAGCATCAAATGGACTAAGACAATGACAGCAGTCATAGCCAGTCAGGCACCACTGAAATAAGAGCAAGCAGGCTGGAGAGATAGCCTAGCGGTTAAGAGCACCAACTGCTCTTGCAGAGGACCCGGGTTCGATCCCCAGCACCCACTTGGCAGCTGAGAACCGTCCGTAACTCCAATTCCAGGAGAACTCCAGTTCCAGGGGAATCCAACACCCTCTTCTGACCTCCGTGGCATTGCATGACACTGGTGCACAAACCTACATGCAGACAGTACATTCATACACATAGAAAATAAATAAAAAATTTTTTAAAAAGAAAATAAGAGCAAGCATTAACATCACATGCTCTTATAGCATGATGTTGGAAAATTCCTCAGCTGCCCTGGACTTCTATTTCTTAACTGGATATTACCATATCATCAAAAATTAATTTATCTACATAATTTTACATTTCCTATTAGCTGCATTAAAGAAAATAAAAAGAAGTGGTAAAGTTAATTTTAGTAAGACTGGAATGTAGCTCTGTGGTAAATTGGGTCCTGAACATGTGCAAAGATGCTGGGTTCAGTCCCCAGCACAATTTCTTTGGATTTACTTATTTGGGAGGAATGTGTCATTGCATATGGAGGTCAGAGAACGACTGGCAGGAGTCGGGTCTCTCTTTCCATCACATCTATGAGTCAAACTCAGATCATCGAGCCTGGCAGCAAAGGCCTTCATCTACACGGCCATCTCACTGGGCCCCCAAATACTAATTTTAATGTTGTACTTTGTTTAACACAATATATGCAAAAGTATAGTCATTTCAACGTGTAGTCAATACAAAAATACACTGACATACTTTACACGTTTTCATTACATTGTTTTTGTAGGAAGACCCCAGCTTGTGTGTGTAAGTAATCACACTCAGAGCACATCTTGGACTTCTGCCGGAGAATTGCCACATACGCCTGGCAGCTCCCGTGTAGGAACACACCTAGCTTGGATCCAAAAATTGCATCTGAGGAACAGGGACAGAGGCATGGACAAACAGTGAACACCACTGGTCCGTGTATGAAGAGTTGATCCCTAATAGCAAGTGATAATGTATTTTGATATAATAAAAGGTCAGAACTCAAGATGTGTGTCAAGAATTCACACGCAAAAAGAGCTATTGAATGAGCTTAATGTTGGATTAAATAATTAGCATGAAGCTGAAGAAATTGAGTTGGTTCTCTCTCTCTCTCTCTCTCTCTCTCTCTCTCTCTCACTGGCTCTTTGATTTCTTGTAGTAGTACTTTGTACAGTGAAAATCTGTACACACGTGTTCATAGCAGCCTTTATTCATAACAGCCAACCCCTGGAAACAGCCCAGTGTGCTTCCTTCCACAGAGGGATGGCTAAACCAGCTGCCTGACATCTGCACCATGAACTATAACTTAGACATGAACGAAAAAGAACTGCTGAGCTATGCGACACTTGAGCAGATCAAGAGAATTATAAGTAAAAGAAACAGTCCATCTCAAAGAGCTGTGACTCCATTCATACAACGCATCCAAAATAAAATCATAGTGACAAAGAATACATTAGTGATTGCTATGTGGTCAGGATTGGTGGGAAAGCTGGTGTGGGTGCACAGTGGCAGGGTGAAGAAGGCACAGTCATGCATGTGGTTGTGGTGAGATGGACACCTTGTGTGGTAACCCTGCACAGAACCTCCTAACACTCACAAACACACAAAGGAGTGTATGTAGGGAGCTGAGTGCTGCCTAAAGCCGTGTGGGCTGCCCTGAAGTCCATGTCTTAGCTTTCATTGTGCGCAGTGATTATGTAAAACATGACCACTGAGAAAGGCTGGGGCAAGGGGCGTGGCCTCTTTGTCTGCTTTTTCTTTTTTGCTTTTGCAAATTGCTATAAACCTATCATTTCATTTACAACAGAAATACATCCACAAAGAACAGATCTTTAGGAAAAGTACAAGCTGCCTAGCCAAGCTAGGCCCTACAAAAAGCAACTCAATAGGAAATCAAAGTCAAGCTTCTTAGTAGCCAATGAAAAGGGAGAGATCCTTGTGGTTCTCATCCTCAGCCTTTCACCACTGTGCTATCCTCACAGCCTAACGTGGTGGCGCACGCCTTTAATCCTAGCACTTGGGAGGCAGAGGCAGGCGGATCTTTGTGAGTTCAAGGCCAGCCTGGTCTACAATGTGAGTTCCAGGACAGCTGGGGCTACAGGGAGACCCTGTCTCGAAAAGACAAAAAAAAAAAATAAGAAAAAAAAAAAAAAGAAAAGGGAGAGATCAGCCCAACATCCATTTATGAAATCCCAAATCAATGCAGGATTCTGCATGAACCAAGCCAGTTCCCATCCCAGATTCCTCTGCTCTGGCTACAAGTGCTTTCTGCCTTCCCAGTCCATACACAAGGTGTCATGGCCTTCACAAGCCAAGCTCTATACTGATCATGTAATGACTAAACACCCTTCAAAGCACCTTAGAACCGTTAGCAAACTGTTATCCAGTGTGATCACGGCAGTCAATTATTTCAGAGCAGGTCTTAAAACATTACTTTCATGTTTGATCCTTTTCCTAATGGCAAAACATTGGTAGAAACAGCGTTAAGGTTTAAAGTGTCAGTCTAGTTAAAAACTAACTCCTGAATGCCAGGCGTGGTGGCGCACGCCTTTAATTCTAGCACTTGGGAGGCAGAGGCAGGCGGATCTTTGTGAGTTCAAGCCCAGCCTGGTCTACAGAGTGAGTTCCAGGACAGCTGGGGCTACAAGGAGACCCTGTCTCGAAAAGACAAAAAAATAATAAAATAAAATAACTCCTGAAATAGATTCGACAGGAAAGGCGGCTTGCAATTTTTGAACTGGCCACGAGGGGGCTACTTTCATTCTCACTGGTAAAATTACACAGTGCAATCTTTTTTTAATTTTATTATTTTTTATTGATGCTTTGCGTATTTCATACATCATTTTCCAATTCAGTTCAGACATATTTCCCCTTCCCTTCCCCCCACCCCACCCCATCCCAGATCATGCATTCTGCCATAACTGTCCTGCATCTTTCTCTCAGTTTTTTTTTTCCATTTTTTAGCAATTGATAATTTATGAGCACAAGCATCCTTCATGTAAAACCAATTTGCAAGCAATTGTGTCCAAACCCACACAGCCCCTTGGTCCCACCATCCAGCAGGGGGGGGCTTGTATGTTCAATCAAGTTTATCAAATGAGTGTCCAGGCTACATTGCTGTAGTTTCACCATTCACCCCAATCCTAGCCCTTACATTCTACCATGACCCCTCTTCTGCAGATTGTTCCCTAGGCTTAGAAAAGGGGCACATGTGGATGAGAAGCAAAACAGTCTACTTTCTCTGGAGCTGTTGTCTTGGACAGTCCAATCTTCAGTTTGGAATTTACCAACATTTTTTTAAAACTATTTTTTTAATTTTATTTATTTATTTATTTATTTATTTACTTTCGTATGTGTATGAGTGTACTGTCTGCATGCAGGTTTGTGCACCCGTGTTGTGCAATGCTGCGGAGGTCAGAAGAGGGTGTCGGATTCCCCTGGAACTGGAGTTCTCCTGGAATTGGAGTTACAGACGGTTCTCAGCCGCCATGTGGGTGCTGGGGATCGAACCTGGGTCCTCTGCAAGAGCAGTCGGCACTCTTAACCGCTAGGCCATCTCTCCAGCCCTTACCAACATTTTATAAGGAGTTGAAAACCAAGTCCTGCGTATCTTGCCATCATCAATACTTGAGTGAATATACAATATACAGTTTGTAAAAATGCAAATTTGATCAAGGAACCTCCAATGTATACTTCAAATTTGGGTTTCCTAATTTTTCAATTTGGCGTTCTCCCTGATGGACACTAGCCATGCTTAAAAAGCATGCCCACAATTTCCTTTCTCACGTGGTGGATGAAGAAGATGAAGTGTCATCTTTGTTTCTGTCAGGTTTGTTATTAACATATATAGATCCGAGTACTGTGTCTTCGTGGGAGTTCTGAGGACAGCAGCTCCTTAGTCATTGTTTAGGACAGTCCTGCCGTGCTACATATTACATTTCCCTAAGATTGCATCTACCCCCACAGCGATCCCTGCCTATGGGTTTCAGTCCATTTTACTGTCATGTTTAGGGAGAACGATTCATATTCTCCCTGAGATGCAGTGGCCCTTTAGGAAAATAAGGTTTGTGTAAAACTGGGCATGGTGGCACACCTCGTATCCCAACATTTGAAAGATGGAGGCAGGAGGATCAGGAGTTCAAGGCCATCCTTGACTACATATCATGTGTGAGGCAAGACTTGGATTCATGAGACTGTAGGGAGCACAATAACATTAGTAAATGGGTGGATTTGAAATGCAGTAACTTTAGAGAATAGAAAAGTTAATTTAGCTAAGTCAGAAACTGCACTAACCCAAGGCTGTTCAGATAACCAGCCCAGAGCACAGCAGGGGCCCTGAACCCAGCAAGGGAAAGGGGACCCCGGGAAAGCCCAAAGCTGACCGTGCACAGCTGATTCGGTGGCCAGAGAAGGCCCAGAAGCCAGACCCCGCCTGCCTATACCTGGTCATAAACTCGGATAGCAGATAACCACTTGACGACGGATGGAGACCCGGGTACTAGTCGCAGATAGACATCTGGGACCAAGTCCATTCCTCCTGCCTGGCTACCAGCTCCTTAAGCTGAGAAGTACAGAGCAACTTTGCTCTCACTCCCCCTTGGGGGACCTGCTGTGAGATGCCTCCAGGAAACTCTCAGATCACAACCCACCCTATCAGCCGTGTGACGCCTGCAACTAAGACTACCAGGACATGCTGCCTGTCATGGATTCCAGACGCTGCCCTGGACGGGCCTGCCTGAGATACCACAGCCCCCAGTCAACTTGCTTCTTGGAAATCCCCAGCATGGACCCCTTGTGCCACTTCCAAGAGGCTAAGAGAATGCCCTAGGTGAGCAGCCTTGGGGAGATGGGCTAGAACAGGACAGGATTAGAATGATAGAATTAACCTGTGTGGGAATTAATAAAATTAGATTTTACTATAATATTTGTGTCCTGGATTCCTTTGGACTTAGCCCATGCTAGTCCATGCTCATGGTAGAGACCCTGTGTGAAAAATAAAATAAATCAATGAATATTTGTCACCTATAATTTGTCAAAAGAACCAGAGTGATTCATTGTTCTTGACCGGTAGTCAATTGTGTGAGAAAGTTGTAATAGAGGCAACTATGTGTGTGCCTCCCTGTCTGCAGCCCTGGAGAGCACAAGGCAGAAGACAAATCAGTTGGAGGGTGGAGCTGAGCAGGTCTGTTGGAGCAGGAGTTCCAGGGATCCTTCGAGCAGCACCCTTACATTACTGGCCAGAACTTAGCATATGCAGTCAGATGGCTTTATGATTGGCTGTGGGAAGCATGGTCCAATGTGCCACCAACAGAAGCTGGGGGCCTGTGCAAAGACACCAGACTGGGACGTTAGAGTCCCTGCTCCCATGCCCTCGTCTGCCACCACAAGGCTTCGTGACCTAAATTCCATGCCAAATACTATTTCCTTGCTATTGTGACACACAGCAAATATATGAAATTATACCAGACATATAATTAATCAAGATCGTCTAGGACTGAAACTCAAGTTTGTGCTCTGCTTAGGCCAACAATTATTGGGTCCTCATTACTATTGGGAAAAGCAGAGGCCTGAAGCCAATTCTATGCCCATGTGATTAAAAAGAATAGTTTGTCCCCAAAACTGAGCAGCCTCAGCTAGAATCTACAGGATGTGATTCTTTTTTTCCACATAACTAATGACTAGCATAAATCCAAGAGGTCCTCCCTGGAGGCACATAGTTTGATACACGGGCCCAGAAAGAACAGAGTTTTGACGTTTGATATTTCCAAGGAAACATTCGAGTATCTCAGTCAAGTTCAGTCCCGCCTAAGTGAGAATTGTTGGAGTTGGTTTTTCAGCCTGGCCTGACTTCAGTGGGCTGTGTGTATGTGTGTATGTGTGTGTGTGTCTGTGTGTGTGTGTGTGTGTGTGTGTGTGCGTTTTGCACAGCCCTGTGTGCAGTGTGCTCTCTCTTGGAGCCTCTGGGCTCTATCCTGACATGAAAAGCAGCAGCCACTGAGCCACCTGCGGCAGGGATGCACGCACTTGGTCAGCTACAAGCTGATGCATGAAACTAGACCACTGTGAGGGGCAGAACTACAGCTGCCGTCAGCCTGGGGATGCGGGGATGTCGCTCTGTGGCTTTCTCTATAGGGAAAGATCCTTGCTTGGCCCTGTATTCTCACATCCTCTTGCAAGCCCTGGGACTTAGATGATGGGAAGCCAGGCCAGGGTACACATCCATCACTCTATTCTCAGCTGCTTGCTTTTCCTCCAGAAAGTCTACAAGAACTTCTATTTGGTTTGGGTTAGTTTGGACTGTTCTTTTTGTCATTAATGCCTATAGTTGCCTGGGCTACAATCCATGGGGTGCATAACAGTGCACAACAAAAGAAAAGGGACTTTTGAGGGGACAAGGCACATTTAAAATAGAACCCTCCCTGAACTAAACATTAGAGGAGCCAGCATTCAATCCCTTTAAACATCAGACTCTCCATATTGAAACGTCTTCCAGGTCATCTGATAATCAATGCAAGAATCTAATGTTAGAGACCTCAAAATTTTCCAAAAAAGCATGTGTAAATAGTAATAATTCAAAAAAAGACCAAAAAAGACAAAAAAAGTAATAATTGTTTCTTCATGTAGTTCATAACTTTGCAAATGAAACTCATTTTTCTTTTGAAAGATTTTCATGTAGGCACACACCAAAGTGAAAGGATTTGCCAAGCAGGATGGAAAATCTACTAGAAGAGAAAAGATGTGCACCTTTTCATACGCTTTCTTCAAAGAAAATATATCTGGTTTCTTTGCAATATACTGTCATTTTTTAATTTTATTTATTTATTTTATGTGTATGAATGTACTGTCTGCATGCAGGTTTGTGCACCCGTGTCGTGCAATGCCGTGGAGGTCAGAAGAGGGCATCGGATTCCCCTGGAACTGGAGTTAAAGACAGTTCTCAGCTGCCATGTGGGTGCTGGGTCCTCTGCAAGAGCAGTCGGTGCTCTTAACCGCTAAGCCATCTCTCCAGCCCCAGTATGTCATGTTTATAAGATTTATTTTCTTACTGGACCAAGAGTTTGCTGGGGATGGGAAAAAAGAACTTGAGGGAATTTTAAAAACTCTAGTTAGAGTCATTCGTTCTCACAAAAGTGCTTATTTAAAGAGCTGATTCATTACATCATAACCTCATGAATTAACACGCCAGGAGCTTGAGTATGGGAATAGAGTTTGGAAAAAGGTTCAGGACATGCAATTTCATTCAGTCTCAACCATAGGTCAGTACTGTGCCATTTTATAGGTATGGAAACTGAGGCATATAGTAACTAGTTTAGTCTATACAGGTAAAGGCATGAAAGAGCAAGGATCAGAATTATGAGCCCCAAAGATCTCCTGCCACACAAAGGGAAAGCTGGGCTTAGATATAAAGGGGCGCAGAGACTCAGCTGAGCTTTAGACCCAGTTCTGCTACTGATTGACTGTGCCCTTCAGAATAATATATTGATTCATCTGTGCCTCAGATTCCCGATAAAGCCCAAACTTCAAGCAAAGTGGAAACCCCACTACTTTTCTGAGAAAATAACATTAAGTCTCCTTATTTAGGAACTTGACTGCTGAACCATCTTAAGACTCAATCCCCCACTGTTCCTGGGTCACTGCTGGTGTGGTGGGGAGTTCACAGAGCATTGGAATCAGGTCAGGGTAAATCAGGACCAAAAGGGAGCAGGCATGTTTAGATAGATGGCCACTGTCCACTAACTGAGGCCAGCTGAAGATCATGAAATCCGTCGCCTTTATGATTCAGTGGAGTTTGATGATTGCTGACACCTGTGTTAACTGCTGCCTTAACCAAGTTTTAAAACTGTACCACTCCAGAAAGCTTTCTTGTGATTCCTTCCAATCAATTCAATCCCCTCCCTACCCAAGGAGACAACTACTGTCCTGGGATCATGAATGTTTCCAGGAGGCAAGTGGCACATTATTTTCCCATTGACTGGAGAATCCAGATCTGAAGACCCTTTAGAGGGCAGAACAAAGGGCAGATGTGCTGTCAGGATTTGCTTCTTCTCCCAGAAAGCTTATAAATTTCTTAAAAGCAGGTCAGGTTTCTTTTGCACACTCTGACCATACAGTATGTTTTCACCTTCCCCATCTATAGTTCCACGCCAAGGTATTTCTACATCCTCTGCATGCATTCATTCATTCATTCAGTCAGTCAGTCAACAAAAACTTATTATCAGCTAGCTATGCCTCTAAGCCTGTCTAGGAGCTGCTAATTAATAAGACCGACAGAGCTATGCCCTCGGGGCCCATACTCTTTACTGAGGAGACAACTTCCTGTCAGTTGCAAGGCTGCAGGATTAGCAGAGCTCTGTTGGCTGGATGAAGGACCTGAACTCGAGCCCAGAGCCACATTTCACTGCTCACCTCATTATTTATTCACAGCCACTGTGTGCCAAGGCACAGTTCAATACTGCAATAATACAGAAATAAACGGAACATGGACGCTTCAAGAAGCTTCCCTTTGAAGAGTTATTGATCTCTGGCAAAGTGTCCCCTCTTTTTAAAAGCTCCGCTTTCCCCAGTGCCTCTGGACATGGAAAACACTCACTTTTCCATCAAATCCTGGTTTCCATCCCTGTACAAGCTGCGCTGAATGGGAGTTGTTGGCCAGCCCTTAGATAGGAAAAGAACTGGCTTTGCCTGCAGTATTTCAGCCTTTACATGGTCCCCTGATCAGTCTGCTGCTAACAGAGACTTAAGAAAATAAAGTGCACACTAGCTGGTATTCTTTGGCTGATTTGGAAGTTCTTTGAAAACCCAGAATAAAGAGTGTTCTAGTTTGTCTTCCATTGCTGTGACAAAACACTCTGACCGACACAAACTTGGGGAGGAAAGGGTTTATTCAGCTTACATCTCCTGGTTCACAGTTCATCACTCAGGTAGCACAAGGCAGGAACTCAGGGCAGGAACCTGGAGGCAAGAGCTGAAGCACAGGCCATGGAGGAATGCTGTCCACTGGCTTGCTCTCTTGGCTCATGCCCAGCCTGCCTTCTTATACAGTACACAACCACCTGCCCAGGGTGGCACTACTCATTGTGGGCTGGGCCCTCCCACACTGCTCGAGCATCAAGACAATACTCCACAGATGTGGCCACAGGCCAATCCAATGGAGCTAATTCCCCAACTGAGGCTCCCTCAACCCAGGTGTATCAAGTTGACACTAAAGCTATCCAGCACAAAGAGTCTCAAGCTCATAAAGTCAACACTTACTCCCCAAGACACAATCAGGCACACACTCTCCCACTCTTTCTCAAGGTTAACTACTCTAGCTGCTGGTGGACAAAAGGTTTCAGATGTGTTCCACAGATGAATGTTTGATATCACGGGACAGGACAGAGCCAAACAATCATCTCCTCTTTGGCCAAAACTTTCCCATTAGTGTGTCAGAACAACACAGGCTCTGATTGCAGAGAAAGTAAACAGGACATAATGGATTTTCAATAAATGCCGCTAAGCCAGGCCCCAGGTCTGTTCGGAGAGGTTTATTTGACACACAGAACCTGCTGGGGGAATTGAGGACAGAGTGGTAAAGGGAGTTGAAGCTCACAAATGAGCTGGAGGAGGGTTGTGACCCACAAGGGAACTGCAGACATGAGATTTCTGACTAGAACACCCCAACCCTGTGAACCATGCCTTTGCCTGAAGTATGCAGGTTTGTTTGAACAGTCACAGCCATAAGAGGGTCTGAAGTCATACAACTGGTTGAACCAGAGCTGGACTATGGGTCTCCTCATTCCCAATCCTGTGTGTCTCTAACCTATGTGGTCCCTTCCATGTACACACTCATGGAATACCACCATGCACTTGGCATGGAGAATTAAGAAGTAAAAAAGAAAGACATTTGTGGGGCTGGAGGGATGGCTCAGGAGTTAAGGACCATTGGCTGTTTGCTCTTGCACAGGACTTGGGTTCAAATCTCAGCACCCATAGGGTGGATAACAAATGTCCTTAATTCCAGTTCCAGGGGAATTCTATGCCCTCATCTGACCTCTGAGGGCATTGCATGACATGGGTGTCTTTACAAACATGCAGGCAATACACTCATAGACATAAAATAAAAATAATAAATAAATTTTTTAAAAAACAAAAGACATTTGTGTTCTAATAAACTGAAATATGTTTTATGACATATAAATTTATTTCTGAATTAATCAGAAACAAATTATTTGGTCCATTCAGTGAGGCATCTTTTTATTCTATTTTATTTTGTTGGTATGGAGGTGTTGGTAGGCTGGTCTCTCCAGAGGCATCTTTGATTTGCAGTTGGCCATACCTGCTGCATCTGCACAGGCTTTGCTCTGTTCTGTAGTATCCTAAGTCTCTTCTTATAAACACAACAGTCAGGTTGTTTTCCAGGCTGGTACATAGGGCCTTTGTGCCATCAGTCAAAACACCCTGTGGAAGGAGCCTAAGACTTTCCAATCCTCTGTGAGTTCACAGGCCATTACCAGTTGGGGGAGGTATATACTGACCAGGCGGGGTGGCTCCTGGGAGTCAAGAGCATTTTTTAGAGAGTGACATGGTATGAACCACTCCAGTGCTCCAATATCTGCAAACAGTCACCCTCATTCAAGGGGACACCAACACCATCCACAGTGTAGACGCAGTGTAGACCTGGGCTCCTTGGTGCATAACAAAAGCCCAGGGGCCTTCTGTTTGCATGGGATAAAGGCCACACTTCCAGGTCTCAACCTGAGACAAATGGCTGCAGAGGAAAGGGTGGCAATATTTGCTAAAGGAAGGAATAGGCCAGACCCCCTCGTTCCTCACCAGTTATCACTAACTTCGGTCATCACTAAATCTATGAACCTGCCTCTTCGTCAGCTTTTAAATTCATCCTCTCTCCATTCTCAATGCCACTGTCTTGGTCTAGGGAATCCAGTCTTTCTTTCCCCTGCAACTAAAGTGTTTCAGAGATTGGATCTCAGATCTCAGATCCAAGTCTCAGTTCACTCTGTGTTTTAGAGAAAGCAAAGACAGAATCTGTCTTCTTAGTGACTAGTCTTCCAACTTTGACTATCACTATAATAGTGTAGGGGTGAGGGGGAGAGAAAGAAGAGAGAGAGAGAGAGAGAGAGAGAGAGAGAGAGAGAGAGAGAGAGAGAGAGAATGAGAGATTTGGCTGCTTTAAGCTTTCTGTGCTGTGTCTCCATAATCCCATGACAATGTGCCAGTCAGTGAGTTGGGTTCAGTGACACATTCTGACAGAATAGAATTTGCTGTGCAGTAGGCCCACATGAAGGCTGCAAGTGTCAGGGAAGCACTGCAAGTATCTGAAGCAGTGATCAGAGTGCTGGGAACTTAAGTTGGGAAGAATGGAAGGTGCTAGCAGTGTCCTGGCAGCCACACTGAATTCATGGCGCCATTATCCCCTCGGATAGCTTTGCAGACGCTAAAGCCATGAGTTCCAGTGATCTTCGTTTTGTCCTTAACAGGAGACTCTCCTGACTTCTAAGGTAAATATTGAAAGTTACTTTACAGTTGATACTAATAGAATGCATTGTTAGATAAGAGGTGAAGAGGTGACTGGATTGGAGCAAACTGCAAGCCCGACGGCTGATGCTTAACTGTTTCACAGGATGAAAAAATCAGCCAGGGAGGCTTTGCTATTTCCACCCAGCTATCGGACAGCCCACAGGAACGAGCCCTGTAAATGGCTGTGTGTTCCCGGGACCCCGCAGTTTTCTGCACTGCACCCAGCTGCGGGTCTCCATCACAAGACACATCTCCTCTGAGTGAGCTGCTCTTTGCTGACTCACCCCTCCCCCACTGTCACTGGTAGACACCCCGCTTCTCCTCTCTTTCTCTACCTCTGTCCTCTCATTTCCCTTTCTGTTCTCTCTGCCTTGTTTTTTCCTTCTTCCCTCCCTCCCTCCTTCCCTCCTTCCCTCCCTCCATTCTCCCCTTCTTTCATTTCTTGACCCCTCTCCTTTCTTTTTAAAGGTTTTTTTTTTATTTTTTAATTGGGGGAGTGTGCACATGAGTGCAGATGCCTACAGAGGCCAGAAGGGGGAGCTGGAGCCCCTGAAACTGCCAGATACGGTGGCGGTGGCGGGTCCTCTGCAAGAGCAGTGAGTGCTGAGTGCTCTTTACCGTACTCCGGTCCCTTCTTTCTTCGTTCCTTTCCTCCCCAGCTTGCTGTTTCAGCTCAAATCTTAATCTCATCTCCATTTCCTCACTGAGTCTTGGATGCTCTATAAACAGCCCACATATTAAAAGCAGCCATAACCAGACCCACTGAGTGGAGCTGCTGACCCCAAGGACAGGGTTCTGGGGAGTTTTGCCTTCCCCAAGCTCACAGACACAGGAGCATGAGGCATTAATGAGACACGGCTCCCACTGTCTTTCTCTCCAAACCTCTTTTGAAAAATGAGGAAATGGCCTCTGACTCTGGAATGCAGGAGCAGGTGCTCCACGCAGCGCAAAGCGGGAAGATTCTGCCGCAGACTGCTGCAGAGGTTGCAGGATGCTGGTCTTCAAACTTCAAGTCTGAAGAAAAATGTCACTCCCAGTATGATTGGCAAGAAGCAGCATAAGGACCAATTCAGAAGAAAACAATAAAGGCCAAGTGGTAGTAATGTCACATGGCATCTTTAACTTTAAAAATAATTACAATTTTAGCAGGGCATGGTGGCACACGCCTTTAATCCTAGCACTTGGGAGGCAGAGGCAGGTGGATCTTTGTGAGTTCAAGGCCAGCCTGGTCTACAGAGCGAGTTCCAGGACAGCTAGGGCTACAGGGAGACCCCATCTCAAAAAAGACCAAAAAAAAAAAAAATTACAGTTTTTAAAAGTAATGCATTGGGGCTTGAAAGGGTGGAAATTTAAAAAGCTATAATTGCTCTTAAGTCCATAAACAATATTATGGGAGAAAGAAGATCAATTAGCCACACTGTTAATAAAGCTACAATCAGATGTAATTAAACTAGTTCAAAGACAAGTTTGATTACAAAAAAAAAAACCACAAAAAACAAAACCAACTCTCTAATAATAAGGAAAGAAAAGGAGACTCTCAGGTAGTGCTGACAGAGGAGGCTACGAACTTGTTAGTCCTGAAGATTGAAATGACAGATCCAACAATGCTAAGTTTAACAGCCAACACTGGACAAGCTAGCCACAAGCTAGCCACAAGCTAGCCACAAGCTTGCCCAGCTCCCTATCCAAGATCGCCTTGCCAGCTTTGAATGCTTTAATCGTGTTCTCTTCAACTTTCTGAGAATTCTTAAGAGCGGCCTGACCTCTCCAGGCACTGCGATCCACTAAGCAAGGACAGCCATACCTTGGGTTCCTGGGTCTTAACCTTTCACATCAAGTCCCTTGCTGCTTCGGGAAGAGCTGGCCTTTCTGGAACTGGGCCTAAGCTGGCGTGTGCTCTGCTTATGTAGAAACAGGAAGCATGCTTCGGAGAGCAAGCAGTAAATACCCCCAAACAAGCTCTTTCAATTAACCAGTGTGCTTCTGCACTGTTATGAGCTGTGAGCTGTGAGCTGTGAGTAATGAAACCTCTGGCATGTATGAATTTGCATTTGAATTCTCACTAGGGAGGAAGGCTGGAAAACCAATTAACTAATTAAACCAATTAACAAAACCTGTAATTAACCTTGAAAACAGAGGCGTCAACAGAAGCACAACAAAGCAGTCACCCTTAGGGGCCAGGCAGCCTCCTCTATGGATGAGGGCAACCAAGCCAAGGGAGCCTTTCCAAACCCATTATTGGCAGGTATCTCCAGGAGCTTTGAAGAGCATGGACCACAAGCCCTGGCCAACTCATTCTCTTCTCTCTTGAGCTTATCACATAAGTGAGAACAGATAGAAATTTCCAAGAGAGACTGCTACTCGGAGATAAATAAACATCTGCTAATCCAAATAGTTGATTCTAAACCATGTTAAGCAAAGTTATGGGAGGTCCATCATTCAGACTGAGTTCCTACCCTGGGCCCAGTGACTGAGTCAACCCAGACTGGAGTTCCCTGTGTCAGCCAACAGATTATCAAACTGAACTCCGAAATAGGCCAGTTTTCCAAAACCCAGTACTCACAGCAGCCCTGAATCCTCCTGACAAGGAAGTCTCGCTGTTTGAATCAAAATGGAAAGTAACTGAAATGAGCGAGTCTCTGCTTCTCTTAGATTCTGATGCTGTTGGCCCTTCACTGCCTGGAAAGGACTCCGTTGCACCTCATGGGAAGAGTTGATGTTATAGAATGAAGTTTTGCCCAGTCTAGAACTGCAAGCGAAAGTCAATTTAAACTAAAAATTACTGCCATTTTGTCTTTTGACAAAAACTCCATCATGGGACCAAGAAATCCCAGGACCGCAGGAATCCTGTAGCACACTGTGCAATGTGCCTTGATAATTCAGCTCTGCTGAGACAATGAATGAATCCCTTGCCGTAATCAATCAGAAATTACAAAAATTAGTAGTGTTTTTCAAGCAGCTTCAGGAATGTTACTTAGAACAATCGGTGTGGAGCCAGTGAGACAGCTCAGTGGATAAAGGCACTTGCCACCCAAACTGAAGGCCATAGTTTCATCCTTGAAGCCATATGCAGAAGAAAAACTGATTCCCCCAGTTAGCTCTCTGACCTCCACACGCCTATGCCCCCACAAACAAAAGCTAAAGAAATATTCCCCCAGTTAGCCCCCTGACCTCCGCACGCCTATGCCCACACAAACAAAAGTTAAAGAAAGATTTTAAAAGTTAGCATGAACAATATGAAAGATAAAAAGATGGGCCTGCTGCCTCAGGGTTTAAAAAAAACAGGACTAAGAATATGGCTCATCATTGATAAATCACTTATCTAGCAAGTGTAAGGTCCTAGGTTCAATCCAGAGCACTGTAGAAACAAGTAGTCAATTAAGTAACAACAAAGAGCAAATAGATAACACAGACTAGAATCAAATGCCTATTGACTAAGGTAGGTTGAGGTTGAAACCTATTTCAGAAAAACCAGTCTCAAAGGCGAGGCATGAGGAAACGTGGGGCTGATCAGAATAAACAGGGAGAAACCTCATGCTGGATTTTCCTGTTCCTCTTCGGCAAAAGGCACTGCTTTTGACGTTGACCTTGGGCGAGATCAAAGCTCACCTGTGCTAAGTCAGCATGCTATTTGATTTCTAATCCTTAAGTAAAAAGATCCACTGTGAACAGTAACACTCAGCCAAGCTCACAGGTTCTCACACAGGAAAGGACTTCAAACCCAATAGGATCCTAACAAGGATGCTTGCAGAATCTCTTTCATCCACTACAAACCTACAGGTCCCACCGGCAGCCCTAGGACACAGTAAGCCCATGGTATTGTTTCAGTTAGCCTCTGGGCCTCAGTTGGATTCGCACAGATTCTTTCCCACCGACAGAAGAAGAGAGTTTACTGACAGCAAACATTTTCAAGGCTAGTATTTTGCATCAATTATTGTAACGATTTGGTATGAAAAGCTTTTCTTAGGAAAAAGATAGCATTTCCTGAAGAATAATTGCCAGTCCTGTTGAAACTTTAGCCAGGGAACTTATCAAAAAGAAGAAACAAGAAAGAAAAGAACCACCTTCTTCCAGACTGTGGGCTGAGCCCAAGAAAGGCAAACACCCAGCGCCTCTGGGGACTCTAGAGTTACACCGTGGACGATCATCCAGAATAAAGAATGTGAATGTTTTTCTGAAATTCTCCAAGACCACAGGAGCTGAGGCTCAGTTTTCTTTAAATTGTGTAATTGAAGGAGACAACTTTCTAGAGAAACGTGTGTCAATCATATGATTGAAGAAAACAAACTTCCCAGAAAGAGATGTAAATCATCTTGATGAGACTAAATACAGCCAAGCGAGGCCGGGCACGTACTGCGCACGCTCCCATTCTCTCGCTCCCTATACACACCACCATCCTCACAGACTCGGCATGGAGACGGCTAGCGGCTGCAGAAACCCCATTCTCCTTCATCCTAGACATAAATCTTATTCTGGTGACATCGGTGATGGTTTGAATTTAAATGCCTCACCCCCCATTGACTTCAAGTACTAGAATACTTCGTCCTAGTTGGTGGCACTGTTTGAGGTGGTCACGGAATTCCTAAGAGGTGCAGCTTTGCTAAAGGAAGCCCTCAACAGAGGTGGGCTTTGAGAGTTCATAGCCTCAGCCCACTTCCTGTTTATGTCTCTCTGCTTCCTGTGCAGCTGCTCTCGCCATGAGGGCTTTATCCCCTGGAACTGTAATCCCAATAAACTCTTCCTTCTGTAAATTGCCTTGGTCATGGTGTTTAGTCAGGGCAAGGGAAAGGTAACTAACTCAGCATCAATGCAGGTTAAGCAGTATGACATGAGTTGTCAGTAACTGTAATGTCTAACAGGCCTTTAAAATGAAATAAAGACATCAGTGTTAAACATTAAAGACAATAATAATATTAAATGTAGGGGTTTAAGATTTAAATGTCTTCATTTCTTTGTAAAATATTTATTATTTTGACTTTATGTGGCTAAACATTTTTTCCTGTATGTCTGTAAGTGCATCATGTGTTTGAAATGCCTGCAAAGGTGTGAGATCCCCTGGAACAGGATTGTTAACTGCATGGAACCAAACCCAAGTCCTCTGGAGAAACAGCAAGAAGTGCTCTTAACTCTGAGCCATTTCTCCAGCCCCCGTCTTAATTGTTTAATTCCACCCGATAAATTCTGAGGTAATCTGTAAGGAGGTGAATCCAAGACAAATGGCTTTTAAATGTATTTAAAAAACAAACATATCTTTTCCCGTGGTTAGTTTTAAAATTTGAATTGCAAGGTTTTTGACGAAAAGGTTTCATGTCTGTCTGTATCCCCCCCCCCTTTTTTTTTTAACCCATGAGTCTCCAGAAGACAGTTGTATTATACATAACTATAGGGTGGAATCAAGGCACAGATTTCATCAAATTCACCCATGATTCATCAAATTCACCCATGTTGTTTTGGGTGACTATATATGATTAACTTGGGAAGCAAACTTAAATTTTACATTAAATCATCTTAAAGAGAATGCTACAAGGTGATACTGTACAACAGAGAAATTATAGAGAACATTTGTATGTGCCAATCCCAAAGTTATTGCTCTACAGATTTATGTAGCATGTAAAGGCTCCTGATTGGGGTGAGGGATGAAACTTACAGCGATGTTGTAGTCTGGACACTCATTTGATCACTTATGACCCCTGCACCCCCATGGATGGTGGGTGACTGTGGGGTTTGGACACAACAGCCTGTAGATTGGTTTTGCACGAACGGATGCTTGTCTCATGAATTATCACTTATAGCTAAAAAAGGAAAAGAAAAAAAAAAAAGAGAAAGATGCAAGCCAGTTATGCGAGAATACATGATCTGGGATGGTGTGGGGCTGGTTGGGGTGGGAAGGGAAGGGAAAAATGCCTGATCTGAATTGGAAAATGATGTACGAAATGCACAAAGCATCAATAAAAAAAATTAAATAAAAAAAAAAAAAAACCTGTGTTTTGGGGCCAGTCAGATGGCTTGGCCACACAAGTTTAACTAACAACTTGAGTTAAACTCCCAAAAGCCAGGTGAAGCAGTACAAGCACCCGTAATGCAGGTGTGCCCAAAAATGCATGGGGGAGGGGGGCGGGATAGGAGAATTGATCAGAAGCCTGGACCCAGCTAACCTAGAATTCATGTGGAATGGGCAGAAACAAGGTGGACCCCACCTCAACAAAGTGGAAGATCAAAATCAACTCCCAAATGTCATCCTCCGACCTCCCTCCATACACATGCATGCACACACCCACACAGGTTATGGCATATGAAGGGTCATTGTAGTTTAGACGCCATCCCCTTACCTGCTGTCTCCTGTGTCACACAAAGCTGTTTTCTGGATGCTGGTTAGCTGTTGTCAAAGAAACATCAAGAGAAAGTTCTCTGCAGACGGCATCAGTGTATATTTAAACATCCATGACAATGATTCCAATGGTAAAACATCCACACATATGCACACACAGATAGGACTGTTAGAGTGCCTCATAGCTTCAGTTGGCCCCTACGTAGCAATACATTTTTGAAAATATCTCTCAGATGAGATCTCACATCCAGAAAAGATGCACTGATGGATTAAACAGTTTACTTGAAAATAGATTTTTTTTTTTTAGTCATAGGATTTAGGAACTAACATAAGTAAAAACACTGGTAAACACAGCTTGAAATAACTTTTCCTCCTTTAATCTCTTTTAAATGGACCATTTCATTTCTGAGTACAGAGATCCCAGTGCACACTCTGTTCAGGAAAGAACATACGTACATGGTCAGAAACTCTGCTATATGGTAGATTCATGGCAGCTACTATGCGGGTATCCCTGCTTCCGAGGGGCTATTTTGTATGAACTCTACAACTTAAGGAATGGTCTTCACATATAGAATTGAATGGAATACAGTGTGCAGGGAAAACATCCCTCAGCAACAAGGCCCGGTGCCTGCGGGGAGGAAGCAAATCCAGGGAGCACTGGGGCCATAATTACTGCCACAGGCAGGTCTAATTATTAAAGAAAAGCTTGCTTTCTTGTTTCTTTTTCCTTAATTAAAAATAAATGCATTCTGGCCTCGGAATATAGCTCAGTGATACAAAACCTGCTTAGCAAGAACAGGCAAGCCCTGGGTTTAATCTCTAGAACTGAAAAAAGAAAAAAAGAATCCCATCCTAACCAAGAGTCAGATTCTACTGACCAAACAAGAAAAGGAGTTTGTTAGCCAAAATATAAACTTCCTAGAAAAGCTAGCAAGGCTATCTCACACTTAAAATAACATACAATATACAGAAATAGCTTTCTGGTGTCTTTGTTATGGGGTGTATAGTTATTTAGCACAGAATATAATTGCCTTTCCATGGACAAGTTATGAAAATTAAATTATTTTCTAAAATTATAAGCCAAAATTATCAAGTTGGAGCTCTACAGAGTTGAGTCCAAATAAGTAAACTGTGCTGGAACTCGTTGGATTGCTAAGCACAGGAGGACCTGCGAAACTCTTTCCAGCCAGTCTGTGGGCCTCCAATGCAGCAAGTGACTGCTGCCAATGCAACTGAACAGATAAAAGTTTCCCCAGAGCAAGCACCCAGTGTGGAAATGAATCCTGTTCCTGTTCATCATTTTTGCCTTTTAACTTAAAGGGGCAAAATTTGTTGCCTTTATTTTAAATACTGCTGGGTCAGTGCTGGCTATCCTCACTGGCATAAAGACCTATCAGCTTGAAAGGAAAGGTAGAAACTTCTGAGACCATGCCATATTGATGAGGCAGTCTCTGCATCTTCTGAGATCTCTCCTTCCTCGCTCCCTCGCTCTCTCTCCCTCCTCCTCTCCTTCTTCCTTCTCCTCTCTCTCCCTGAAGAGAAGGCATCTAGGTGCGAAGTTTCCTCAAGCTCTGCCCAGGCCCTGACCGCAGTCCTGGTGTCCATCCCTCCCAGCCTCACTGGCTCCCACTCACCGTGTGCCAAGCCAAGTACCTACAAGACGTGGCATCACCTTCTAGGGCCAGCTGGCTTTGACTGTGCTAGCAGGGCTCAGGTCTGGCAGACACACAACATAAGCATGTGCACACCTCACCTCCTGAGTATTCTGTATAGATTTGCCCACTACTTTTTCCTCCCTTGAGTTGTGGGAACATCACACCAAATTCTGTTTCGCTCATCTGGACTCTTTCACAGCAATCTCTGAGGGTGATTATTCTCACTGGTGTTTTGCAGGACTGGAAGAGGCTCTGGTTCCCAGCATCCACCTCTGGCAATTCACAACCCCCAGGAACTCCAGCTCCAGGGGACCTTATTCCGTTCTCTGGCCTCTGGGGTCTCTTGTACTTACAGGCACAAACCCATACAGAGATCCACAAACATGCAGGCACATAAAAAAAAAAAAAAAAGGACCTGGTGTGATTGTCCACACCTCTCATCCCAGCACTCAGTAGGTCCAGGTAGGCAGAGCTCCTTGAGATCAAGGCCAGTCAGATCTATGTAGTGAGTTCCAGACCAGCTAGGGCTATAGGAAGAACTTGTCTCAAAAAAAATGAAAATCAAAAAATAAATTTAAATTTTTTTTAAAGAATAAATTGATTTGGAATCAACTTCACAGGTGGCCCTTCCCTTGTGAGGGTCCAGGCTCACCAGCTCATAAAGTATCCTATTTTATAGATTTGCTAATTTTGGTCCATGGGGAGCAGCCCCTCTTTGGACTGTGTCCTAGCTCTGTGGTAAAATACACTGCCTACAAGGTAACTGTGAGCCATCCTGCCTTCCTGAGGCCAAGAGGTAAGTGCTTAAATGAGTTGAACCTTATTTTCCTGTTTGTGATGATTAATACTGGATGTCATAACAGGATCTCAAGTCACCTAGAAGACAAACCACTGGGCATGTCTGTGAAGGAGTTTCTTTGTTTTTCCTTTTTCTTGGGGGTGGGGTATTTTTGAGACAGGGTCTCCCTTTAAGTCCCAGCTGGCCTGGAGCTTACTCTATAGACTAGGCTGGCCTTGAACTTACAGAGATCTACCTGCCTCTGCTTCCAGAGTGCTAGGATTAAAGGCGTGCGCCACCGTGCCTGGCAAAGGAGTTCCTGCACTGAGTTAGCTCAGGCGGGGAAAACTCACCTTAAATGTGTGGCCTCAGTCCACAGGCCGGGATCCAGGTCTGAGGAATCGGGAGACAGGAGCTGAGCAGCCCCTATTACTTACTCTCCACTTCCTGACCAGCTGCCTCAAGCTCTCGCTGCCATGCCCTTCCCTCCATGACGGACTGTGTCCATTCTTAAATTGGAAGCCAACATAAACCCTTCCTATTCTTAAATTGCTTCTTGTCAAGTATTTTGTCATAGCAATGAGAAAAGTGACTAGCAAACAGTTCCTTCTTAAAGCTTTAACAAAGCAAGTCAGTGGCCATCATGGAATTCAAGTTTCAGTGAGCATGATAAGAGGGGAACAGAGTGAAAGAGCTGACGGGGGTTTCGGTGCTAACAGGAAGAATGCTGGACAGAGAAGTATGTCCTCAGCACACTTTCAAACAGTTACAGTGATAACTCCGTCGGCAAGAACGATAAGAACAGGGAGCTCTGAGAGAACTGAAACGATAGAACAATGTTGACTTTATTCATTCATCACCATGCTAGGCAGCACACCGCAGGTCTAACCCAGAATGCTCCTCCATTTCCTGTTTCTTCCCTTTCTATTGGCAAGACTGCTTTGCTGGTCTAGAACTGCCTCACCTTGGGAAGGAGGGAAAAAAGGCATGGAAGAGACACTTGATCCCTTGGGCCACTCTGGGGATCTCTAAAGCAGGTTCTGGGTGTCTTGGCTCTAAACCTGACTCCGAATCCTACTTGCCCTGTATACTTGGGCAAGCCAACCCAACTTCTCTCTGCCTGAATATTCTCCCCTGTCAGGTGGCAACAATGTACCACATGAGATGCTTCTGTTGCTAACAAATCATATCTGTGATGGTGGTCCCACAGGACTGTAAAGAGCCCTAAGCCTCCTGTCACCTACTGGCACCAAAGTTGTCGCAGCACAGTGCAGTACTCACAGGGTCTGATGATGCTACAGATCCACCATGCTGCCCATCATATAAGATCACAACACGTGATCAGTGTGATGCACTGTGTGATACTTGGAAACAGCACTAAATGACTGTTGCTATCTTTACCAGCAAATGCTTTCTATCATTGTTAGCATTCACTTTCTACTCACAAAAAGGGTTCTGTAAAAAGTGTGCCATTTGCAGGGCAGCATCCTCGGGTGCTGAGTGCTTACCATGTCTCTCATTTGCATAACTTTCTCTTGTGCTGAACTTAATCTCATATTCTTTTGCTCATTGTGGCCCCTAAACATTCAAAATCCACTGTTAATACGGTCAGTTAAGAGGCCTGTGTTGAGTGACTGACCCAGCAATGAACTTAAAGTGGTGACGGACGCTGAAGAGGAAATCAGGGGTGGTTATGGCTGGCCGGCAGGGCATGTCCCTTTTCATCATAGTTCGGATCTTGAAGGGCAGCAACCATGTGATGGAAGCTGTCAAAAAAAAAACCTGTTTTACTGAAGGCAGTGAGACCAAAAAGATCAGAGAAGCATCTGCATTAGACGCTCTGATGGTCGACAGTGATGGAATTTTATAACGAAGTTACATGCTGCTGCTAAATGGCACACGACTAGAAGGAGTAGGATTCTGTGAGTTGGGGTAGAGGAGGCGTTAGAACACACTCAGCATACTGAACGTGGTCGAGAACAATAGAAGTAGTGCCAGAGCTTAGGAAGCCTTCATGTATCGTTGATAAGCTTAAAGTCAAAGACTTGATATCTAAATTGGTTTGAGGGTTTCCGCAAGCTGTGTGTGCTGGAACCTTGACCTCCGCAAGCTGTGTGTGCTGGAACCTTGACCTCCAGTGTGACAGTGCTGAGGACCTCTAGGAGGTAGGGCTGGTACAGGGTGATTAGGTCATTCCAATACTGCTCTAGAGGAAGAAGGTGGACAGAGCACACCTGGGTCCACTTATGCAGGTACAGCAGGCTTGAATCCCTCTGACTTCCTATCTGCCTGTAATACCCACCCTGATGCCCCAAC
Source organism: Rhizomys pruinosus (assembly GCA_009823505.1). Classification (NCBI taxonomy): domain Eukaryota; kingdom Metazoa; phylum Chordata; class Mammalia; order Rodentia; family Spalacidae; genus Rhizomys; species Rhizomys pruinosus. The sequence goes on from VZQC01012421.1 coordinate 3,053,246, forward strand.
GAAGTCAAACAAATGAGGCTGGCTGGTCTTCAACTTCAGCCTCCAAAACTTTGAGCTAAATAGATCTCTTTTCTTCATAAAATAGTCAGTGTTGGGTATTTTGTTTTAGCAACAGAATAAGCACTAATACAGAACTCTTCTTGAAACCCTAAAATCATGACACAGAGTGAGAGGGAAACTTTAGAAATCTGAAATTAGGGGGCTGGAGAGATGGCCTACTGGTTAAGAGCACCGACTGCTCTTACAGAGGACCCAGGTTTGATCCCCAGCACCCACATGGTGGCTGAGAACCGTCTGAAACTCCAATTCCAGGAGAACTCCAGTTCCAGGGGAATCCGACACCCTCTTCTGACCTCCGCGGCATTGCACGACACGGGTGCACAAACTTGCATGCAGACAGACATTCATAAACATACAGAAATAAATAAAATTAAAAAAAAAAGAAATCTGAAATTAAATAGCACTTTCCTCTAAAAATACATTAATGCTGTCTTTCTGTTGTATAATGATGAATGTATCCTGGAATTTGGCACCTCTGCCGGCACACCATGATATAAGAAGGCATGTAGCTGGGAGTTGGGCTGCGTCCAAGCTCTTGAGCTGTTTTTACCAATGTGACCTTGAGCTAGTCATTTTCACCCTGCAACATGCAGCAATGGAACAAGCGCATGATCCGCAGTCTCCTGCTTTGTTTTTTTTCCTAATTTCCAAATGTCACTGGTTGAGTAAGGTAAGACCAGGAATGATAGGGAGGCTCTGAGTGGGTCAGCTCACAGGGCTGTTAATCAGTGCTGTGGATGCCGCAGGAATCCAGCTAAAGCAGACAGCTCCTTCCAGTTTTTTTGATCACAATTAAATTTATAGACCTGGAGGTGAAAGGCAGGGTAGAAGATGAATAAAACTTGCTAAAGCAAATAATGAAAGGAAGCAAGAGCCTGGAGACTTGAATTCAGAGAGTAGGCTTAGATGCATTCCCAGCAGTAAATCCCATAGGCAGACAGGAGAGCAATCAGTGTGCCACTGAGTAGAGGCTGGGTTTGGTACGTGTGTCCACAGAGGGAGCATTCGTGGGTGGAAGCTGTATCCCAGACTCAACACTGAACATTGATTCCCCCATGGACTTCCCTGAGGTTCAGGGGTACAGGGAAGAAAATGGGGAATGGGAAGCACAAATGTTTTTCAAGTCGTTTTTCTGCAACTTAGAGAGTAATGGTATGCTTCATCACAGGGCAGGAAAGAGTGGCATGTCTGGAGCAGAGGGGCATGACCACTAATGCCTCTGAACCAGGCTGCCCAAGGCGTGGTGACTGCAAAGAGCATGGCCACTGTAAAATGAAAGTCACCCGAAGCATATGTCACATGAGCCACATTTGAAGTGCTTAGTAGTCAGCTGTAGCTGGTGGCTGCCAGCTGGCTCCACACAGACACAGGGCATCTCCATCACTATGGAAAGTCCCACTGGGATGCTCTGACTCCTGAACATTGTTTGAGATCTGCCTCCACGTTCCTATCTGCTTCTGGATCATCTGAAAGGCTTCCTAGAGAGAGCACTGTGACTCAGAAAAGGGACATGGAGAAGGAGGAGATTGAGAGGGGGATAGTAGGAGACAGGTGTCATCAGGGGGAAGTGGGGAAAGGAGACAGGTGTTATCAAGGGGGACGCAGGGAAAGGAGGGGTTACTTTAAATGGGGAGGGAGTAGCAAGGGTTATACAAGAGGAGTGAGAAGAGAGATAAATAATGCTTGGTTAGTATGAAAAACCAGAGGAAATATGTTAGTTCAAAGTCCTCCTGAAAAAGACACCACACACACACACACACACACACACACACACACACATAGCTGAAGGCTATATAACAAAAAACACAGTGCCAGGCAGGGAAAAAAAAACTCCCTTCTAGTTATTGGTTAGAGTAGTTCAAGAGACTCCCCAAGAAATACAGGCTGTCGCCATGGCCCTTGATTGCCTCCTAGAACATAACTGCTGAAAGCAGGCCATACTTTGGAAATAGGACTTGGAGCAATGGAACCTGTAAGCGCCTCCCCGAAGACCAGCTCTCATGGTTCTGGAGGACAGTATGCAAATTGCCAAGACAGAAAAACAAATCAATGGTCCTACCCTGCCGTAAACCCTAACAACAACAACAAAATGCTGACCCAGAAAATGATCTCTATTGCAGTAGTGTCACTTTTACCTTGGGGATAATCAACAGCTGTCTCACTGGAATTAAAGCCAGCTCAATGGGAGGGACATATGTGTGATACTTTTTTTTTTAACCACTGTACGAACGAGGAGTATGTGTGATACTTTAAACACGGCCGTATATACATGGCTGGAGAGGTCATAGATCCTGGAGCAAAATCTACTTTTACCACAACTCCTAGACCAAGGTAATTTCTTACTTTATTCTAAATATGCTTACTCATATTTACAGACAAGTGTACCTCTCACCACTCAAAGAAGCTTCTTTTGCAGCAGATAGAGACAACTACAGGCCAGTTTCACAACTGGTGAAATGCAGAGAAGAAGTGCCTGTGAGATCCTTTGCCTTGATGCACCTCTTCAATGAAGCATCTACATGTAAGATGAATGTACCTCTCAATTCTCACCAGAGTTTTCTTATGCAACAGATGACAATTAACACAGATACCCAGTACCGGCCAATGTGCAGAGAACAAGAGGCGACAGAGTGCTCATCCCTGAGTAGGACAGCCGTATCAAACCTGTGCCCCGGAAGTCCCAGGGACCGTTGTGGAAGAGGGGACAGAGGTGGTGGATGAGTATGAGGAACAGAGTTTTCCAGACAGCTGGTCAGTTACACACATGAACTCACAGCAATGGTGCAGCGTGCACACATCCCATACAAGCCCTAACCAGACAGAATCCTAGCAGAGACACAGGGAAGTGCGTGAGAAATCCCAACCAACTTAAAGAAGTTTTGACAACTCATGGCTGCTGCGAAGGGGAAGAGTTCCTCACAGGGACGGGACCGTGGGAGGTTGACGCAGTTCCAGTGGACGGCTGTCCTGAAGTATGCTTGCGGATGCAAATCAGACTCTACAGCCCATAACTAAATATTTATATCTATCTTTCTATCTCTATCTATCTATGTGTATATGGAGGGAAAAAGAGAGAGAAAGAGAGCATTAAATTGGTGGAGAGGTGAGAATAGGAAAGGGGATATAAATGCCACCAGAGTATGTTGTGTTGTATTGTATGAGGTTGCAAAGTGAGACTGCAAAATGAGACTGCAAAACTTCAATAAAGTTTTTTTTAATTTTTTTTTAATTTTTTATTTATTTCTGTATGTGTATCAATGTACTGTCTGCATGCAGGTTTGTGCACCCGTGTCGGGCAATGCCGCGGAGGTCAGAAGAGAGTCTCGGATTCCCCTGGAGCTGGAGTTCTCCTGGAATTGGAGTTTCAGACGGCTCTCGGCCGCCATGTGGGTGCTGGGGATCGAACCCGGGTCCTCTGTAAGAGCGGTCGGCGCTCTTAACCGCTAGGCCATCTCTCCAGCCCAAGTTTTTAAAACAGAAAATGGACATGGGGCTGGGGATATGGCTTAGTGAGCACGAGCCATGCAAGTGTGAGGACCTGAGCTAGAGCGTGGCACCCTGTGAATAGTCGGGTGTGGCCATGCACATCTGTAACTTCTGTGCGGAGCCGCAGAGACAGGGGAACACAACAGACACCCTCCCTTTGCACATGCTAGTCTGCACACATGTACACGCGCACACACACACACACACACACACACACAAAGGAACACGGTTAGGTATGGCCGTGTGGCTTCCCCGTCAATCGCGCTGAGCTTTCCCTCCACCGTTTTCTTTCTCCCCCAGTTCTGCCGGTCACTTTCCAGCTTCAGTAGAGCATGTCAGGCACTTGCAGGCTCCTGTTTCAGGTACAGCTTCCTTTCAGAGTCGAGCCTCCTCTAGGCTGTGACTCCCTCCACTGCCACTGCCTTCTTACACTGTCTGAAACTTGAAGCCGAAGGAATTCCCCAGGAAGGGAGTCCTAGAGGAGCTGGAGTGGGGCGGGGGCAGCTGAGGTTTCTGATGGCTCTCAAGTGAGCCAGCAATCACGCTCCGGTGCCCTCCTTCCCGACAGGACAAAGGGCCTTCCCGGTGGGGCGAGGGACGCTCGGGTTTATGCAGAGTCCACATGTGTGCACTGTGTGTGCTGACATGCAAAGCCCTACGTAGCTCCACCGAGGGAGGAAGGCCTCTGAGTCCACCAGCATCAGTCCCCGGGCCATGAAGGATTCTCAAAGCACCATTCTGCCAAGTGCAACTAATATGGGAGTCAGGGCAATAAAAAGATGGGCTATTTCTCCTTAGCAAACCCTCCTCTCCAACCTGGGAAACTCCGGCAGAGCCACACGTTTGAGATTAAATCATCAAATGGTGCAGTGTTCTACCAGAGAAAGCAAAAGGCCACAGATTTCACGAGAGCTCAGATGTGCAGATCAGACTTACTTAGAATTTCAAGTTGCTTTGTGATTTAAGGAACATGAAAGAGAATGCATACAAGACACAGCCAGGCCCTTGGCAACTTGGGACCAAAGGCTAGCCCTGAGCAGAAGTCCTAAATTCTCAAAGTAGAGCAGTGTTATTTAGCCCGAGTCCCCGCTGAATGCAGGAGTCCCCAAGTCAAGCTCCCTCGACTCTGTCTCATCCCTGTGAAGATGAATTTCATTTTGTCAGTTCGAGCACCGGGGCATCAACTTGCATCTGCTCCATCACTATCTCCCCCAGGTTAGTACATAGCACGCGTCTCTTATCCTGCTCAGTCACCAAGTACAGATTCACTCTTTTGAAGGATTTATAGTTTTATATCTCTCCAGGTTTTCTCCATCATAGCTAACGTATGAACATTGCCATCTATGCATGGCTTTAGAAAATAGTTGGCTTCTCTCTGCTGCCAGTTGTGGCAAGCGTGGGAGGCAGAGAAGAATCTAAATGGGATTTCTCTATTGGCAATGACTGTAATTTGTATTTTAGAAGCCAACACTCATCAGATATAGCCTCCAGAGCCAACTGCCTAACAGATGGAAAAATGATGAAAGCAAGTCAAAGACAGGATGTCTGAGTCTCCCCCAGATTTGCAAATGCTGGTTCACTGCCCCACTGTGACCATGTATAGGGTGGGGACCTCAACCACGTCCCAACGTTGACAACATCCCTGCTTTCCTGACTAAAACAGTGGGGAAAAAAAACAGTGAACACAAACACCTTCATGTTCCTGAAGAAGAGGTTAAAGCTGCTTCCATGTGATGCACAGTAAATGAGAAGAGTCACAATAACAAAAAGGAATGTATTTTAGTGTAGAGAGTAGAAGGACATCAAAAAAAAATTACAAACGGCCATAGGGAAGCTGCCACCGTGGAGAAACCGAAGGACGAATCAGAGAAAAGCAAGACGCTGCAGCTGACAGGCAACTCCCAGTGAGGACTGTGAGAGCAGAAGCTTCGTCCCAAAGACAGGCCGGCGCCGGCCGGTGGCCCTGGTGAGGAGAGAACGACAGTCCACCCACAGGACAAGCACACAGTTCTCACAATCCCTGTTACCAGCGGGGATTCTCTGAGACAACAACTACTCCAGCCATACTGAGGCACCTATTATTTAAAATGAGCTACTCTGATATTAATCCAACTCCTAATGACTTATCAGCATACCCATAGATCAATATATCTCTCAGTTCTCAGCAGGGAAGCTTCCCTACGCAGCAGATGGTAATTAACAGAGAAGCGCAACTTGCCAGTGTGCGGAGAACAAGAGACTTCAGAGCACTTATCCCTGAGCAGGGCACCTAGCTCAAACTTCTACCTCCAAAAGCTCAGGGGTCATTGCAGAAGCGGGAGAAGAGAGATGATAAGAGGCAGAGTGGATGACCACAGGGCAACGGGTTTGCCACACAGCTTAGCAGCTGCTTCTATGAACTCAGCAGTGGCAACAGCATGCCCGAGACCCGCATGAGCTCAGACAGACATAAACCCAGCATGGACGTGGGGAGGGGGTAAGAAACCCCAGTCCTGTGTGAGGAACTGCTGGCTGCTAGAAGGGGGACAGTCAGTCTTCTTTACGGGTGCGAACTGGGAAGGGTAACCAGGCTCCAATAGGTAGGCTCACACTGCAGGACACTTAGGAACACAAGTTTGACTCAATAGGCCTTTTAGAAAAAGTATACATACGCATATATTTTTTATTTTATGCATATGAGTGCTTCGCTTACATGTATGTAAGTTCACCCATGTTGTGTACAATGGAGGTCAGAAGAGGCTGAATAATCCCCTGGAATTGGAGTTATAGATGGTTGTTAGCCAACATGTGGGTGCTGGAAATCGAACCCCAGTCCTTTGTTGTTGTTGTTTTTTATATTAAAATTTTTTTTTTCATTTTTTTAATATTTAAAATTTTTTTTCATTTTTTAACAATAAGTAATAATTTATGAGTATAAGCATCCTTCATGTAGAACCAATATGCAAGCAGTTGTGCCCAAACCCACACAGCCCAAGGGTCCCACCATCCAGCAGGGGGGCTTGTATGTTCAATCAAGTCACTTATTTGAACCCCAGTCCTTTGTAAGAGCAGCCAGTGCTCTTACCCGCTGAGTCCTCTCTCCAGACCCAGCCTCCATTCCCATGGGAAGGTTGTGTGCCCCTAGTAGGTAATAAAGCTATATGTATCTGTCCAAAAATGTATATATAGGTGGGTGTGGTCAGGCACACCTTTACTCCTATCACTTGGGATGGAGAGGCAAGTGGATTTCTGTGAGTTCAAGGCCAGCCTGGTCTACATAACGAGTTACATACATACACATGTACATGAAATCAGGTGGCATGGTAGGAAGTTATAGATAGGGAAGGGGGCCCAAATATGATCAAAATGTATAAAACTGAAAAAAACGATAAAAACAACTATTAAAAATGAGCTACCCTGGGGCTAATAATAAATAACAATCACAAGACAGGGAGCCTGCACAGCCCAAGGGTGAGAGACAGCTGTGGGAGCCAGTCATGGAGAGGGGTAGGCAGACACTGAAAAACTGAAGAGTTCAGTTACCAGGAGACAACTCAGCCAGTGCAGGGTATAGGTTTGGAGCTGAGCCTATCACCCAAGGATAACCAGAATCTGACGGTCTTCCTGCAACCCAACCCCTGAAGTCCCTGTCAACCATGAGGTTCATGGCTGAAGCTCCAGCCGAGTGAGTGCCTGGCTTCCACTTCCTGCAACCCAACCCCTGAAGCCACCTGTCAGCCATGAGGTTCACGGCTGAAGCTCCAGCCGAGTGAGCGCCTGGCTTCCACAGCCTCATCCTTCCGATGGTTTTAAGTGTGTTTTTCTCCATTTTGAGACTTTCAGAGATATATGATGAAATATGATCACATATAACTTCCCTCATGTCCCCTAGCACACACCCTCCCAAATTCCTGTCTTTTTTGGACCCCAGTAAGTCCAGTTTGTGCTGCCCCTATGTGTGCATAGGTGTGGGGCCACCCACTGGAGCATAAGAATCCCACCAGCAGCCAAAACCTCAAGGAGAATGATTCTCCATCCCTCAACAGCAGCTTCTTAATGGTTCCTTAGTGAAGGGTGGGGCCTGGAGAGCGCCTCCCTGTCTGTGGTGAAGTTTGGCTTCATCTCCTGCAGGTCTTATTCAGGTAGTCACAGGGGTTGCAAGCCAATGGGTGCTATAGCCACATCACCTCCAGAAGACAGCACTTCACAGTACTCCTCTCCATCCTCTGGCTTGGACATTCTTTCTGCCTCCTCTGCCATGGAATGTTCCCTGAGATGTGTGTGTCAGGATGCTTCAGGTAGATGTCCCATTTCGTGTCGAGTGCTCACTCTCTTAATCTCAGCCCTTTGACCACCTCCACATCTTCCCGACTGGTGCCCACCATTAGGATGTTTAATGGGGAACAGTATTTAAAAGTTTGAAGACTGACACTCCTGTACAAATCTACATGTTATTTTTGCTTCCCACACTCCTAATGTACTTGGAGAGTGTCATTGATATATATTTTGAAAATCTATATTCAAAAAAAATATGGCTTCTAGAAGGAATTATAAATTCCTAGATACATAAAACCTACCAAAATTAAGTCAAGAGATGCAAACATCTTAAATATATATGTAATATATATAGACATATATATGTATATAGATGTTGTGATGGTTAATCCTGGGTGTCAACTTGACTGGACTAAAGAACAAATAAGAGAAAAAGGATCTTTGGATTGGACTACCTCAACCTGGATGGCCCACCCCAAATGTGGGTGTTACCTTCTGCTGGCAGGCAGTATTAAAGGCCATGCCAGAGGGATCTGGTCCCTTTTTTCCTGCGGCTTGCCTCTCTTTCACTGGTGAGTTTGTCTTGCTGCTGTGACCAACCCTTCAGATCCCAGTGTGTACTGAAACCAGCAGATCTCCTGGAATCCACCGAGCCTTCAGCACCAGACTGGGACTACTGAGACATCCAGCCTTGCAGACTCAGCAGTTCCCTGGATTCTCAGCCTCTCCAGCTCAGCGCAGCTACTGTTGGACTCCTTGAGCTCAATAAATTGTATATAGTTATATATTCGTCCTGTTGCTTCTGTTTCTTTAGAGAACCCTGACTAATACAGATGTAATAAATAAGTATACATGTAATATATGTGTATATGTATATGTATACATGTAAAGAATTTCCTGAAAATTTCTACCACACTTTATAGAAATAACATTAATGCCCTTCAAACTACTTGTTAAAATGGGGAAGGAAGGAACACTACTAAACTCTATTTTATGATACTATTAATACCAGATGATGGTCAGCACAATGGTTCAGTGGGTAAAGGCATTTGCCACCAAGTGTGGGGACCTGAATTCTGAATTCAATCCTCAGGACCCACATGATGAAAGGAGAGAATTGATTTCTGCAAGTTATACTCTGACCTCCATATGTGTACTGTGGCACAAGTACACACACACACACACACACACACACACACACACACACATGAGAAAACTATAAACCAATTTCCTGATGAATACTGACATAAAATATCTATAATAAAATCTTGCAAGCTGAATTTAATAGCATGTTAAAAAGATCAGATACCACAAACATGTTAGATTCATATCAGTGATTCAAGGATGATTTAACATGTACAAATCAATACATATAATAATGGACACAGGGACAGAAAGCACATGATCATATCAATAGATACAGAAAAAGACAAAAAGATGTGACAAAATTCAACATCCCTTCATGCTAAAAGTCCTGAAAAACTAGGACTAGAAGGAAGATGATGCACCATAATAAAGGCTATTTACAACAAACCTACAGTCAAACTTACACTAAGTGGGGGAAATGGAAAGCATTTCCTGTAAAATCAAGAATAAGACGAGAATGCCCACTTTCCATTGATATTCAATACAGTGTTTGAAGTCTTAGCTGTAGCAATAAGACAAAAGAAAGAATCAAAAGGGGTAAAAATGGGAAATGAAGACATCTAAGTGTCCCTACTTTTAGATGACATGATTTTATACTAAAAAGCTCTAGCAATTCCATCAGAAAACTCTCAGATATGATAAACATATTCAGAAAAGTATCAGAATATAAAATCAACATACAAGATTCAGTAGTTTTTCAGTATATCAATAATAATCTTGCCAAGAAAGCAACTGGGAAAAAAAGAATACAATAGCTTCGAAAAATACGTAGCCTGGACACTTGGGAAGTAAAGACATGCAGGCCTCTGTGAATTAGAGGCCATCCTGGTCTACCTAGGATGTTTCAGGACAGCCTGGCCTACATTGTGAGAACTTGCCTTAAAGAGAAAAGTTTTGGCGTGCACAGAGCTTGGATCATGAATTTGCCAGGACCACCTGAAGCACAGGTAGGAGCTGGGCAATTCAGAAAGGCGAATTGTTTGGTTTGACTCAATCATCTTTGGTTTGATTCAATCATCTTGCATGGCTGTGGGGGAGGAGTTGTCTTCCTAGCTGGTATAAAAGGTGGGCCTGTTGCCACTGTGAGACTTGAGTGCACAGAGCTTGGGTCAGGGATTTCCCAGGACCACCTGAAGCACAGAGTAGGCATACCACCCCCCCGCAATTGGGATTGCCGAGAGAGTGTCCAAGTGGATTCTTTGGAGAACCTTCAGAACAGAAAGGGAAGACTGAGTTAGATTTCCAATAGAAAGCCTAAAACTTACACAAGTCAACACTCCATAAGCAAGGAGAAAAAACAAATCAATCAAACAAACAAGCAAACAACAAAAGCATATGAAGGAGGCAAGCAAAGCAAGCCCAACAAAGTGAAGAGGCATTTGAGATTTGCATTGGGATACAGGCAAAGAGAAACCCACATGCCAGGGACATGAAGAAGGGACAACATGGGAAAGGTGCAGGATAATTCCACACCAAGCTCTACCAACCCTATGGAAGATTCCTACAGTGGGATCACCCTAGGGATGGCCCAGGACACAGATATTAGAAGTACAATTGTGGACATACTCAAAGAAATCAAAGACTATAAAGAACAAGTCAGAGAACTAAGGAGAGAGAATTAAAAACTCAAGCAGGACCTAGAGAGAGAGAATGACAAATTCCGGAAGGAAGTGGAAACACTGAAAAGATGCCATGTTGAAAAAGAAAAGGAAACCAACCAGCAAAGCAAAAAGCTACAGGAAGAGATTGAGAAGCTCCAAAAGAAAGAGGAAATCCTAAAGAAATCAGAAGAGGAAATGAAAAAGGAAATCAAAAACTCATCCAATCAAGAGAAAAGGAGTGGAAAAAGCCTCAGAAGCAGAATGGAGGAAGAAGAACAAAGAATATCAGACCTGGAAGATAACACAGAACAACTAAAAACCTCAAGGAAAGATTATGAAAAATTTAAAAATACACAAAAGTGGAGAATCAGGAACTGTGGGACACTATGAAAAGATCAGACCTCTGCATCATAGGAATAGAGGAAGGAGAAGAATCCCAAGAGAATGGTATTCATCAGATCTTCAACAGAATCATAGATGAAAATTTCCCCAAACTAAAAAAAGACAAACCAATACAAATACAAGAAGCACATAGAACTCCAAACAGACAAGATCAGAAAAGAAACTCTCTATGTCATATCATAGTTAAAATGCTAGATGCCCAAGACAAAGACAAAATTCTGAAAGCCACAAGAGAAAAACAACAAGTTATATATAAGGGGAAACCTATCACAATTACAACTGACTTCTCAGTGCAAACTATGAAAGCAGGAAGAATGTGGAGCAAAGCATTCCCAATGTTAAAGGACTATAAATGCCAACCCAGGTTACTATACCCAGCAAAAATGTCAAGTATACTTGAAGGAGAGAGAAAAATCTTCCATGACATAAACAAGATGAAAGAATACATGTCCAGAAAACCAACCAGAGAATACTTGAAGCAATTCAAAGGACTGAAGAAAGGAGCAACTATCCCCAGGCACCTAGAAAGAGAAATTAATAAAAGCATAACTGCAGAAGTAGAAACCTAGACCAAAAACACAAATGGATTATAAGGTGAAAGGAAGCAACACACATCTATCAGTTATAACCTTAAATATTAATGGACTAAATTCCCCAATCAAAAGACATAGACTGGGAGATTGGATTAGGAAACAGAACCCATCGATATGCTGTCTACAAGAAACGCATCTTACCTTCAACAATAGGAACCACCTTAAAGTGAAAGGATGGAAAAAAATATTCCATGCAAAAGGTACCAAAAAGAAATCAGATGTTGCTATTTTAATATCAGACAAAATAGACTTCAAGGTAAAAGAAATCAAAAGAGACAAAGAAGGCCATTACATTTTTATCAAAGGAACAATTCACCATGAAGATTTCACAATCATGAATATATATGCACCAAACTCTGGTGCACCAAACCTTATAAAGGAAATTCTCCAGGACCACAAGGCACAGATTAACCCCAGCACATTCATAGTAGGGAAATTCAATACCCCACTGAGCCTTTTGGACAGGTCAACAGGACAAAGAATAAACAGAGAGACATCTGAACTGAATGATACAATACACCAAACGGACCTCACAGACATCTACCAACATCTACTGAATATTCCACCCTAATACCAGAGAATATACTTTCTTTTTTGTTGTTGTTGTTTTGTTGTTGTTGTTGTTTTTCATCTTATTCTCAGTTTCTCTCAAAATTCTCGATGCAAAAGTTTACTCTTTCAAGCAGAAGTTCACCTTTTCAGGCAGTTCTTTGATACAGTCTTTTCTGTTATTTTGGTTGTTTGTTGTTGTTGTTGTTATTCCTTCCAATATGCATCACTCCAAAATATGCACATATGCATGTCACATATATCATAGGTTTTAGCATCTTCAGCTTAGGATTTTGTTTTTTATTAGGCTGAAAGATGTCATGTTTGAAGTCTTCTCCTTGGCAAGCCCAAACCACTGTCAGTTCTACCCTTGTGTTCCACACTGGGGTTTTCCCTTCCCATGGTCACCCAAATGAGGTCCAGTAAGCACCACATCCTGTCTTCATCTTCCTGTACTGGTCTCCATGATACAGCCTCGGTAGTCCAACAATGGCAGTCTATACTCTGAAGAGGCTGAAACCCCAGTAGTAGCTCAGTCTACAAGCTAGATGTCTCAGCAGTCCCCATCTGAAGACTCATGCGTCTCTAAGGAGACATGAGTCTTCAGTCCATATTGGAAGGTTGAAAAGCTGTGTCTCATGTCTTTGAAGGATGGCAAAAGCAGTGGCAGCCACAGGGTAGCTGCACTTGCCAGTAAGACAGACACGCACAGTTTCATGCTTTTTTTTTTTTGTCTTTTTGTCTTTTTGTCTTTTTACTAAGATCTCAAGTTTTATACCTGAAGTACAATTTCTCAGGCCTTCCTATTTATTTATTTCTGGTTATAATTTCCTTTTGGATGTTTAAGGCCACACAGTTAGCCCAAATTAACTAAGGTTTTTGTTTTTTCAAGGTCAGTTGAGGATCTGGTCCTCAGGTTTGGTTGGGGGAGGGAGCCCCTGGATCCTTTTGGCTTTTCAATCACCGGTTCTGTCCACTCGAAGACAAAGTCAGGTCCTGCTAGACCAGGCTTCCCTTTTTGAAGCATGAGCAGACTTTCCTCTTTATAGACTGGACACTAGCTGAAGTCCCATTACTGGATCTCCAAGACCTCCCTGCACAGGAAGACTGGTGACTCACATTTGTAGGACATTTCAAGAGAGGCCCCCATGCATAGTCCCCTGGGTTTTAGTTGACCTCTGAGGGCAAGGAACAAAGTTATCCCTTAAGACCCTCAGCCAAATTGGTATGGGCATTAAATATGGTCATTAAGCATCCAGAAAGACTAAGTTACACCAGCCTGATACTTTTAACTATTGTGTAATATTTTAGAAAATGCTTGGGGGGCTGGAGAGATGGCCTAGTGGTTAAGAGCACTGACCGCTCTTGCAGAGGACCAGGGTTCGATCCCCAGCACCCACATGGCGGAGAACCATCTGAAACTCCAATTCCAGGAGAACTCCAGTTCCAGGGGAACCCGACAGCCTCTTCTGACCTCCGTGGCATTGCACAACATGAGTGCACAGACCTACATGCATACAGTACATTCATACACATACAGAAATTTAAAAAAAAGTTTAAAAAAATGTCTTCTAAAAAAAAAAAAAGAAAGAAAATGCTTGGACAAAAGCTCAAGCAGCCTTGAAAGAGAAATACTAAGAAGCACTCCCATAAAATAAATAATGTGGTTAGACATAATGTCATGACAAACTAGCTTTTTCCACGTTCCTTTGATCTCATAGTACTCTAAAATACGTATACATATCCTTCATCCATATACCAAAAAGTCCTAACTCTGAAAATAAATGGTAGCTTAGTTCCAGAGTCTGTTAAGGGATTCACAGTATAAGAGCACAGTTGTTTTCAGATCATGAGGAATATAACATTAACATTGCTGTTTGCCTTACAACTAGGTAATTGGTGCTAGCATCCACAGATGAGGGATACCATTCATCGTTTGTTTTTCTGGGACTGCGTTACTTCACTTAGCATGATATCTTCTAGCTCCATCCATTTACCTGCAAAGCTCATGATGTTGTCTTTCTTTACTGCTGCATAGAACTTCATTGTGTAGATGTACCACATTTTCTCTATCCACTCATCAGTTGAGGGGCACTTAGGTTGGTTCCAGCTCCTTGCTTTTATGAAGAGAGCTGCAATAAACATGGATGTGCATGTATCTCTGCGGTAAGATGAGTTTTGTGGACATATACCCAGGAGTAGTATGACTGGGTCAGGTGGTAAGCTCATTATGAGTCTTCCAAGGGTTCTCCACACTGCTTTCCTAGTGGCTGTACAAGTTTACATTCTCACCAGCAGTGAATGAGTGTTCCCCTTTCCCCACAACCTCTCCAGCACTTGGTATCATTTGTTTTCTTGATCCTAGCCAGTCTTATCAGAGTGAGATGATATCTTAAAGTCATTTTAATTTGCATTTCCTTAATTATTAGCAACGTTGAACACTTCTTAAGATGTTTCTCAGCCATCTCTAATTCCTCACTTGTGAAGTCTCTATTCAGCTCTTTGCTCCATCTATTGAGTGGGTCATTTGATTTCTTCGTTTTTTGAGTAGTTTATATATTCTGGAAATCAATGCTTTGTCAGATGTATCTGCAGTGAAGGTTTCCTCCCACTTTGTGAGTTTCCTCTTCTCTTCTTGTTTCTTTTGTTGTATAGAAGCTTTTGAGTTTAATGAGGTCCCATTTGTCAATTGTTGATCTTATTTCTTGTGCAGCTGCTGTCTGATTTAGGAAGTCTTTTCCTATGCCTATGTCTGGTAGGCTGCTGCCAACTTTTTCTTCTATCGCCTTCAGAGTTTTGGGTTTCATGTTGAGGTCTTTCATCCATTTGGAGTTGACTTTTGTACAGGGTGAGAGGGAGGAGTTTAACTTTATTTTCTTCTACAAGTGGTGATGCAGTTTTGCCAATACCACTTGCTGTAGATGCTGTCTTTCCTGCATTGTGTCTTCTTGGCCCCCTTGTCAAATATAAGGGGGCTGAAATTGTATGTGCTCAAGTTTGGATCCTCAGTTTTATTCCATTGGTCAACAGGTCTGTTTTTGTGCCAGTACCAAGCTATTTAGGTCATGGAAGATTTTTCTTTTTTTATATTTAATTATTTTATTCTTTTTTTGGTCTTTTTTGAGACAGGGTCTCCCTGTAGCCCCAGCTGTCCTGAAACTCACTCTGTAGACCAGGCTGGCCTTTTATTTATTATATTTTAAGGGATTCACAATATAAGAGCACAGTTGTTTTCAAATCACATTGACGTTGCTCAGTTTGCCATACAATTAGGTAATTGGCACTAGCATCCACAGATGAGTGATACCATTCATCGTTTGTTTTTCTGGGACTGTGTTACTTTACTCAGCATGATATCTTCTAGCTCCAACCATTTACCTACAAAGCTCATGATGTCATCTTTCTTTACTGCAAGAATACACTTTCTACTCAGCACCCGATGGAACATTCTCCAAAATCGACCACATACTGGGACACAGAAGAAACCTCCACAAATACAAAAAGATTGAAATAATATCATGCATTCTATCAGACCACAGGGCAATAAAGCTCATTATCAACACCAGGATAAGCCCTACTGTCTACAAGAACACATGGAGAGTTAATAACACACTCCTGAATAATGAATGGGTCAAGGAAGAGATAAAGAAAGAAATAAAAGCATTCCTGGAACTGAATGACAATGATAATACAACACAACAAAACCTATGGGATACTTTAAAAGCAGTCCTAAGAGGGATGCTAAAACTCCACCAGAAAACTCCTAGAAATGATTAAGAGCTTCAGTAAAGTGGCAGGATACAAAATTAACCTAGAAAAATCAGTACCCTTTCTTTACACCAACAACAAGCAATGGAAGAAGGAGTTCAAGGAGAACTTCCCACTCACAAGAGCCTCAAAAACAGTAAAATACCTAGGAACAAACCTAACCAAAGACACCAAAGATCTCTACAAAAAAAAACATTTAAACCCTTGAAGAAAGAAATTGAAGAAGACATCAGATGGAAAAACCTCCCATTCTCATGGATTGGGAAAATTAATATAGTAAAAATGTCCATTCTACCAAAACTCTTATATAGATTAATGCAATCCCAATTAAAATCCCCAAGAGTTTCTTCACGGGCTTGGAGAAAAAAGTCCTTAATTTCATTTGGAAAAACAAAAGACCCCGAATAGCCAAAACAACCCTGAGTGAAAAGACCAATCCAGGGGGGCTCTCTATGCCAGACTTCAAACTATACTACAGGGCCATAGTCATAAAAACAGCCTGGTACTGGCACAAAAACATACCTGTTGACCAATGAAACAAAACTGAAGATCCAAACTTGAGCACATACAATTTCAACCACCTCATATTTGACAAGGAAAGACAGCATCTTCAGCAAGTGGTGTTGGCAAAACTGCTTCACCACTTGTAGAAGAATGAAATTAAACCCCTACCTCTCACCCTGTACAAAAGTCAACTCCAGATGGATCAAAGACCTCAACGTGAAACCCCAAACTCTGAAGGTGATAGAAGAAAAAGTTGGCAGTAGACTACAAGACATAGGCATAGGAAAAAACTTCCTAAATCAGACAGCAGCCGCTCATTAAACTCAAAAGCTTCTGTACATCAAAAGAAATAATCAAGGAAGTGAAGAGAAAACCCACGGAGTGGGAGGAAACCTTCGCTGCAGATACATCTGACAAAGCATTTATTTCCAGAATATATAAACTACTCAAAAAACAAAGAAGAAAGAAAACCTACAGACACCATCTTCCTGAGCTCAGCTGTGCCCATTGGTCTCAGATCAACACATCTGGGCCTGTTGACTGTTCATGCTTTCTGTGGTGGTTTGAAAGAGAATGTCCCCCATAGGCTTCAAGTATTCAGACATTTTGTCCCCAGTTGGTGGCGCTGTTTTGGGAGGCCTTAGAAAGTGTGGCCATGCTGGAGGAAGTATGTCGAGGGTGGGCTTAGATAGTTCAACAAGCCTTGCCAGTCTCCAGTTGTGCTCTCTCTCTGCTTCCTGTGCTCACTGGAAGATGTGAACCCCAGCTTTCTGCCCCAGTTCCTGCCACCATGCCTCCCCACCACAATGGCCTCTAATTCCCTGAAACCATCAATTTTAAGCTCGAATAAACTTCTTTTTATAAGTTCTCTTGCTCATGGTGGTTTTATCACAGCAACGGAAAGTGACTAATACACTTTCTAATGGAAGAAGGGTAGGAGAGTCACCTGAGACCCTGGCCTAAGAGTCCACCCACACATCCCAAGCCACGATGAGCAATTTGGGCCTCCTGTGCTTGGCCTGGGAGAGGACCCAAGATATACAGTATATGGGCTGGAGAAGATGAGGGGAAGGTCTCTCTCCACCATTCTGTGTGGTTAAGAGGAAGTCACCATCTATGATTGGGAGACTTTCTGGTGTGGTCTTAGATGGGGAGCACACTCCTCTAAGTGAACCCTCCTCCAATGCTCTATAAGAAAGCCCAGTAGCAACATTGCATAAGAAGTACTACATAAGATTTGCAGCAAAGCTAATTCCAGAACTTGAAGTTGGAAATTAACTAAGGACCTTAGGTGAAGTGTAAGTATATTATTTGCCATTACATACTAGCTTTCCTTGACTGATTTTTGATTTGTGCCTTTTCCCCCTGATGACTAAGGCAGCACATTCCTCACCCATCTTTAGCCTCTTCCTGCCTACCTCCCTTGTTCATTCATTTCCCTTTCTTGAATCTCCTCCTTTACCCTGATCGTAAATTTTAAGACAGTTAATCACCTGCTGTGGTTTATACCCAAAACGTCCCAGGTGGAGCTATACTGGGAGGCCGTGGAAACTTTGGGAGGTGGGGTCTGCTGGGAAATACGTTACTGGGGCAGATCCCAGGGTACACTCTCCCTTCTCACTTCCTGTCTCAGTTCTCCTTCCTGTTCAGCCATGATGTCCACTGCCTCTGCTGTTCACTAAGGCTGCCACAAAAGGACTTTGCCCCACCTTTCCTTTTCCCTCACAGTAGACTAAACGCCCCTGAAATCATGAGCTAACATAAGTCTCCCCCATTGTGAGCACAACAACACAAAAAAGAATTAATACAGCACCTTAGTTATAGTCCAGGATCTATAATAATTGCTGGTGGCCTGACTCACTCCATAACAAAATAAAAACAGAACAGAACCATGCTCCAGGACAGATAGAAGGTTGGGGTCCTGATGGGGCCTGAAACATGCCAACACCTACAGCGGCCCAGCTCTAGCTCTTCTGAGCCTATTGGGGTGCATGCTGCCCTGTTGCAGCCCCAAAACTCATTTCCCTCTCACCTTTTACCACTCTACCTCTGTCACCTGGTGTCTCCACCCATGCGATTTCAATACCAAGCTCCTATCTTTGTTCTTATATAAAAAGAGGACAGAAACCAGTTTGAGATCCCCAGAGGTACCTTCTGTCCCTGACAAGTTTCCATTTTTAAAAACAACCTGAAATGTTAGACATTTGATCCAATAAACCAGGGGTAGGAGTCCAAGGAAATGGACTCTAGAGGTTGGTTTCCAGGCCACATATTATGCTTACCCTAGAAAATATGAGATGTTGTGCTAATGAACTCACTCTGGGACGAGATCTGAGGGCTGAAGACAAGCTCCCTGTTGTAAATGCGGTCTGCATTTAGACACAAACTCTTGCTTCTCTTTGGATGAACCGGATTTTTATCATCACTTAACCATGCCAAGGGGACTCCAAAGCCCACACGGCCTCTATGGTTTCCTCACATGAACCTTCCAATGTAGTTGTTTATGGTATCCCATGGACAATTTGGGGGTTATAAAGGTGTTTGCCTTAAAACCTTACACGTGGCACAGCACAACCAAAGGACTCTGCAGATGCTACCTCTGTGGGCATTGCCAAGGTCCTTGGGCTTCCATTAGCAGCAGAGAACTATGTACCAGATGGTACTGTCCTCCATGCAGAAGGGTGAACTCTAGGATGAGACTGCATTCAAACCCTGGTTCTTCCATTTGCTAGCTCTGTGACCTTGGATAAATCACCCCATGTTCCCAAGCCTCAGGTTCTTCCAGTTGAGCACAACAACAGTGAAAGTTTGAGGGCTGGGGTTCGAGAAGGACACTGAGATAGTCTGGACTTCTGAATGCGAAACTTTTTAGAAGTTATTATTAATGCCATGGTCACACAGAAAGACAGACTGACATTATGGGATCATCATAAAGAAAATTCAGGCACTGACACCATAGATAGACTGCAAAATGGAGGGGGCTCTGGTGAGAGTTCAGGCCACCAGCCAGAATGGTGGCGGGGGGGGGCGCTTCTCGTAGGTCTCAGAGGTGTGGGGAGATGTGTGAGGCCAGACTGAGACAGCTTCTGTGGATGCACAGAAATCTTTGTGCTATGGACAGCTTTCTTGAATCTTGTAACAGCAATAAAATTGTCTCAGCTTCTAAGAATAGAAGACTTAATTCTAAGAATAGAGACTTAATTCCTGCCTGTTTCACAGACAATCCAAGAATTGGCATGAGTCTGCTCTGCCTGTCTTCATTCTGGTATCAAGGCCTTCTGGGTAATGGCAGCCTTGAAGAAGGAGAAATCAAAGGTATATCCACACAATGGCATGCCCAGGGACTAGTGGACCTATGCAATGGCATGTCCACACAGTGGCAGATGCGTGCAATGGTCTGTCCATAAAATGGTAGATTCAGGTAAGAGCATGTCCACACACGGGCATGTTCACACAATGGTGGATGCCATTGTGTGCCACACAGTGTCACACCACACAGCGACACACTCATGCAATGGCAGAGCCTTACAGTGTCGATGGTGGGCAGACAGAACAGCAAATCCATGTGATGCCATACCCCACAATGGCACACCCACGCCATGGGAGATTCACACAGTTGTGGATGCACGAAATGGCAGCTCCCATGGGCAGCAGAACCATGTGATGGTTCAACCACACCCTAGCTCATCAGGGTCTGCCAGGAAGAGACACACCACATTCCCACTCATGGTTCATAGAAGCAATCCATGTGGCCAAACCTGACATTAGTGTGGGGAAAGAATTTTACCCACAAGATGGTCCAGCGCAAGTCACACAATAACAGAGCATACATAGAGTCCTCCCACAAAAGAGCAGCCAGTCAGACCTAACACAACCCCTACCCTTTGTATTTTGGCTTTGAACAATAGTCCTATTTGCACTCTCTTCTGACGGCTTCAGAGCCACTTCTAAGATTTTATAAAGAGCAGGGATTTGCTTTGGCTTGTAGTGTCTCGGGTTTTAGCCCAGGATGGGTGGATCTCTGTTGTAACATTGTGAAGGAAATGGGTGAGTGAGACCACTCACATCACCACTTTGAAGCAAAACCGAAAGAAGAGCTGGGACCGCTGATCCCTTTAATAGCAACCCTAAGAACTAAAGCTTCCCAGCAGGCCTTTCCTCTCAAATGTCCCACATCTCCCAGGTGCGCCTGGGAATGAATCTTTCCATGCTTAAACCTATGGAAGACATTTAAGATCCAAACCCTGGCAGATACCATAACAGAGCTTCCTTGAATATGTTCATACATAACATGGCAGAAGTTGTGTTGACTCTGCTACATTCTCTGAGACTCACTCAAAACCACAAGCACCAAGAGGTGAGTGTTGTGGCTGGACTGAGAAATGTTCCCCATAGACACGTGTTTATATAATTGGTGCCAGTTGCTGGGACTCTTTTGGAAGAGGGCACAGAACATTTAAGAGATAGAGCCTTGTGGAGGAAGAGGCTATGCGGGAAATGCCCTTGAGGTTTTACAGCCCAGCCTCCTTCTTGTCCTCACTGTTTCCTGACTTTGGACACAACATGACCAGTTGCCTTCCACTCCTCCCTCCATGCCCTTCCTGTCAGGACAAACTGTGTCTCCTTGAACTGTAAACTTTCTTCCCTTAAGTTGCTTCTTGACAGGTATTTGGTCACAGTGACAAAAGTAGCAAGAAAGTCCAATTTACAGGAAATAGAAAACTGCCCGCCCCAAACTGTAATTATGAAAGAGATCTGCCCCCAAACAGAAAATTTACCAAAGTAAGAGCACTGTAAGCACTGCTGTCATTTCCAGGGCGCAGGAGAAGAGAAATGGTTAACTACAGAGCAACAAGGAAAGGGGCTGAAACTGTTCTCTGTGGGACAGTGCAGATGGGCACATGTGTGAAACTCACGGAACTGTGAAGCAAAAGGCATGAAGTGTGATGTATAAACATTTTGTAAAACTCAATCAGCACGAGCCGGGCGTGGTGGCGCACGCCTTTAATCCTAGCACTTGGGAGGCAGAGGCAGGCGGATCTTTGTGAGTTCAAGGCCAGCCTGGTCTACAGAGTGAGTTCCAGGACAGCTGGACGTCAGAACCCTGTCTCGAAAAGACCAAAAAAAAAAAAAAAAAAAAAAAAAAAACTCAATCAGCACGTTGGGAAAGCTCCAGGATGGATTACAGACTGGGGCAATTAATCGACGCTACTGCGGATAGAAGCTGATGGAGATGATGACGTCACCAGGGGAAAGCAGCTCACCCAAGTGACTAGAAGTCAACCTTTGACTAAGACCACGAGGGCGAAAATCCTGTAAGGACCAAAACTAAACTCTGCGGAAATGAGAGGCTAGTAAGAGCGGATACAGCTCCCCAGACCTGGGGCTTTGCAGGGATCTCTCTCAAAGTAAACAGCACACTTCTGACAGTCACCTGACTTGAGTGACACATTCAAGAGTACAGTGAGGCAGTTCTACCATCAGAACAGCAGAGGAGGAGCTGCGAGGGACACAGACCCTGCAGATACTTCACGCCCTGTGGTGAAGCTCAGACCCCTATGGAGGGCACTGGTGAGATGCCGCAGAGCTGGGAGAGCCGGAAGAGCCAACCCCAGATAAAACACCGCATCCTCGGCCAGCTGCTGAGGGACACACAGCGACTGAGGGACACAGCCTCACAAAACACTTATTCTCTCATACTAGAGAGCGGAAGTCCAAAATCAATGTGTCAAGGTTTGAGGGAAGGGACTGGGCCAGGCCTCTCTCATCAGCTTGCAGACACCACCTAGGCTCTGCCTTCATGCTTATCTGGGATTCTCCCCAGTACATGTGTGTCTCTCCACATGGTGCTGTGTTGCTCTTTTTGTTTTAATTTGTTTGTTTATTTTGGTCTTTTTGAAGCAGAGTCTCCCTGTAGCCTCAGTTGGCCTGGAACTCACTATTTAGACCAGGCTGGCCTTGAAGTCACAGAGATCTGCCTGCCTCTGCCGCCGGAGTGCTGGGTTTAAAGGCATGTGCCCCCACGCCTGGCATGGTGCTGTTTTGTAAGGACACCAGTCATCTCCGGTTAGGGGTTCAATGCGGCCTTCAGTACTTCATTAAGGCCTCTTCTTAATTAATTATACTTGCCATAACCCCATCTCTGAAAGTCATGGTCTGAAGGAGTTAGGACTTAAGCCCATTGATTTGAGGGGCCACAACCGAATGAATCCAGGAAGATAAAGGAAAGCATCCCTGACTGTCAAAGTCCCACAGGGATGCAAGAATATCTGACTTCTTTGAGAGATTATGTAGAATTTAGAGAGAGTCAAAATGAAGGTCTGAAACAGTAGCTATGTAATAGGAAATGTGTGGAAAGAAACAGAAAAGCAACGTTGGGAGCAATGGCACCATTAAGAGTGGAAGAGACGAAGCCGGGCGTGGTGACACACGCCTTTAATCCTAGCACTTGAGAGGCAGAGACAGGCGGATCTTTGTGAGTTCAAGGCCAGCCTGGTCTACAGAGTGAGTTCCAGGACAGCTGGGGCTACAGGGAGACCCTGTCTCGAAAAGACAAAAAAAAAAAGAGTGGAAGAGACAGAATTTAAGACCTCCACCAGCAGGGGCAGTTGGCGGGGAGGGACATGAGGAAATTCTGTGAACAAAAGGAAATTCAGATTTACTCTCACCAGAGCCCTCTCCATCCCGAGGTCTATCTATGGCATCCTGAACTCTCCTCAGAGCCTGTGGTGTGTGTCCTTTCCTGGCAGAACGTGATGAGCCTAGTAGGAAGCTTTAGTTCTTAGGGTCGCTCTTGAAGGAGACAGTGACCCTCAGCTCTTTCTTTTTACTTCAAAGTGGTGATGTGAGTGGGCAGGACAAGCAGCATCTGTGCTTTTAAAATCTCTTTTCTTCACACTTATGCTTTCCTCCATTTTGCTTTTCTGTCACTCTTTACAGCTATTTCTTATTCATCAAAACTTTCTATTTGCTATTCTGTTTTGTTTTGTTTTTTCTGTGTGTGTGTGTGTGTGTTTTCAGGAAGGACTCTGAAATCTGCTTTCATAACTTACTAATTTGCTATTAAACTCTTAATTTTACTATATACTTCTTTATTGCAAATATCGTTTCTTAATGCCTTCACATATTAGCCAGGCGTGGTGGCACACGCCTTTAATCCTAGCACTTGAGAGGCAGAGGCAGGTGGATCTCTGTGAGTTCAAGGCCAGCCTGGTCTACATAGTTCCAGGACAGCTGGGGCTACAGGGAGACCCTGTCTCAAAAAGATCAAAAAAAAAAAAAAAAAACAAGAAGCTCAAACCTGCAGAAAAATTAACACAATCTGTAGTCAACATATACATATCACAAAGCTAGATCCTACTGTTAGCAGTTCCTTGGCTCGGGTCTCCCTTAGCTATCTGGCTACCTACCCTTCCACCTGTCTAATTTTTTTTAATACTTTTATTGTATTTTTGCTCATTTCATACAGCATTTCTCAGTCCAATTTAGACTCATTCCCCTTTCCATGCCCCCCACCCCACTCGAGTTCATGCATTCTGCCATACATGTCTTGCATCTTTTTCTCAGTCTTTTTAAAGTTTTTTTTGTTTTGTTTTTTTTATGTGTATGACTGTACTGTCTGCATGTAGGTTTGTGCACCTGTGTCATGCAATGCCATGGAGGTCAGAAGAGGGTGTCATATTTCCCTGGAACTGGAGTTAAAGATGGTTTTCAGCCACAATGTGGGTCTGGGGATCAAACCCATGTCTTCCGCAAGAGCAGTCAGCACTCTTAACCACTAGGCCATCTCTCCAGCTCCAAAGTTTGGTGTTTTTTTTTTTTTTTTTTTTATGGAGAGGCTTCTTGTTTTGGGCAGAAGTTTACTGTTTCAGTCAGTTCTTTGTCCCAGTCCTTTTGTTGTTTTTCCCTCCAATTTGAATTGCTCCAAAATATGCATCTATATTTGTCACACATATACCATAATTATGGCATCTGAAAATAAACTGTTAATTCCAAATCATATTTATGAATTCACATTTTTCCCATTTAATTTTATATTACTCTAAAATATACATACATACCCTCCTCCCATATACCAAAATTACAAAGTCTTAAAATAAATGGTAGGCTAATTCTAGAATCTGTTAAGGGATTCACATTATGAGAACACAGTTGCTTTCAGATAAAAAGAAATATAACACAAAATGTCAATAAAAAAAAGAACAAAATTTTAAAAAAGAAATATTAATGTTGCTCGTTTTACCTTACGAATAGGGATTTGGTGCTAGCATCCACAAATGAGGGATACCATTCGTTATTTGTTTTTCTTGGATGTGTTACTTCACTTAGTATAATGGCTTCTAGCTCCATCCATTTACCTGCAAAGTTCATGATGTCATCTTTCTTTATCGCTGCATAGAACTCCATTTGTAGATGTACCACATTTTCTCTATCCACCCTTTGGGTTGGTTCCAGCTCTTTGCTATTCTGAAGAGAGCTGCAATAAACATGGCTGTGCATGTATCTCCATGGTAGGATGAGTCTTTTGGGTATATACCCAGGAATGGTATGACTGGGTCAGGTGGTAAGCTCATTTTGAGTCTTTTATGGGTTCTCCACACTGATTTCCATAGTGGTTGTATGAGTTTACATTCCCACCAGCAATGGATGAGTGTTCCCCTTTCCCCACAACCTCTCCAGCATTTGGTATCTTTTGTTTTCTTGATCCTAGCCAGTCTTATTGGCATGAGATGATATCATAAAGTGGTATTCATTTGCATTTCCTTAATTATTAGCTATGTTGAACACTTTTAAAGATATTTCTCAGCCATCTTTATTTCCTCACTTGTGGAGTCTCTGTTCAGCTCTTTACTTCATTTCTTTGAGTGAATCATTTGTTTTCTTCTTTGTTTTTTGAGTACTTTATATATTCTGGAAGTTAATGCTCTGTTGCATGTATCACTAGTAAAGGTTTTCTCCCACTCTGTGGGTTTTCTCTTCACTTCCTTGATTATTTATTTGGCTGTACTGAAACTTTTGAGTTTAATGAGGTCCCACTTGTCAATTGTTGACCTTATTTTCTGTGCAGCTGCTGTCTGATTTAGAAAGTCCTTTCCTACGTCTTGTAGGTAACTGCCAATATTTTCTTCTATCACCTTCGGAGTTATGGGTTTCACATTGAGGTCTTGATCCATTTGGAGTTGTTTTTGTACAGGGTGAGAGGCAGGGGTTTAATTTTATTCTTCTACAAGTGGAGATCCAGGTTTTTTTAATTTTTATTGAAATGTTATACATTTATAAAATACATCTTGATCATGTTTAGTCCCCTTCCCATATCTGGACTTCCCATAGCCCCCTCCTGACAAATTCCATGTATTCTGTCATTTATGTTACTGCCCATTGAGTCAAATTTGTGTCTCCAGATGTTGCTCCATGTGAGCTTCTCTACCCAGTCTGGTCAGCCAATGTAGCATTAGTTCCTTAAAGAAGACCAACTCTCCTTTGCCCAGCAGTGATCCATTGTCAATAGTTCCTCAGCTAAGATTGGGCCTTTGTATCCATTTCCTCACCTTGAGGATGTGTTTTTGTGTGGTTTGAGTTTACATGGGTCTTGTGCATGTTGTCAGCATTGCTTGCTCTAAGTTCCTATGAGCAAGTTCCCAGCCATTGTTTCCTTGTGGTCATCAGCCACGCCTGGGTCTTACAGTCTTTCTGCTCCTCTTCTGCCTTGGTCCCTGAGCCCTGAGTGGCAGAGGCTTGATACAGGAGTCCTATCCATGGAAAAGACTGTGTTGTCCTTGTTCTCTACATTTTGTCCAGTTGTGGTTTTCTCTACTGATCGCCATCTGTTGCATGAACATAGTGAGTTCCAGGACAGCTGGGGCTACAGGGAAACCCTGTCTCAAAAAATCCAATCAAATTATCAATGAAGATTAGTTATTAGTCATTCCTACCTGTTTAATGTGATCTTCCATGGTTTGGATATACCCCATGTTCTATCCCTTCATCCACACTTGGCTGGCCTCTGCCTCGGGCTGCTGGGAGCGTGGCTGTGCAAGCATCTTTTGGATGCTCTGATTTCTGTCTTTCTTTCCATCTTTCTTTCTTTCTTCCTTTCTTTCTTGAAGAAAACACTTATCTGCCACTCAAAACAAGAAGAAGGAAATGTTCGTAAAGTGAAGACGTATATTCAGTGTCCTAGAATTGCCAAATGTCCCTAATCAAAGCAGTTTTTCAGACTTCTGCTCTCAGCTTTGCTAAAACTTGCAGTCATGGTCAAAAGTCCATCCTTCCAGAGCCGTGAGGGTACTGAATGAGTTGTTTTGTGTAAAGTTCCTTGTACAAGAACCCTTTTCTGAGTTTAGTTATGGCTATGGACAGTCCTTCTCAGGTCCCTTCAGATACTTCTTAGCCATGACCTCCTTCCTAAGAGAGGAGTTCTAAAATGATACAAACAGCATCAACTTTCAAATGTGGTGATCCAGTTTGCCAACACCATTTGCTGAAGATGCTGTGTTTCCTCCATTGAGTCTTCTTGACCCCTTTGTCAAATATGAGATGGCTGAAATTGTATGTGCTCAGGTTTGGATTTTCAATTTTGTTCCAGTGGTCTACAGGTCTGAAATGCTTGCTGGGGCAATAAAGTTCAAGGGAAATTAAAGGAGTAATAATTGGAAAAGAGGAAGTCAAGCTATCCCTTTTTGCAGATGATATGATAATTTACCTAAGGAACAATAAAAACTCTACCAGAAAATTCCTAGAAACTATTGACTTTCAGTAAAGTGGTGGGATACAAAAGTAACCTAAAAAAATCAGTAGCCTTTCTCACACCAACAACAAGCACCTGGAAAAGGACTATAAGTAGACCGTCCTACTCACAATAGCCTCAAAACAACAAAATACCTAGGAGCAAACCTAACCAAAGACAACAAAGATCTTACAACAAAAATTTTAAACCTATGAAAGAGAATGAAGAAGACATCAGAAGGTGGAAAGACCTCCCATGCTCATGGATTGGAAGAATTAATAAGGTAAAAATGTCCATTCTGCACAAATTATACATACAGATTCAATGCAATCACAATTAAAATTCTCATGAGTTTCTTCACAGACTTAGGAAAAAAATCCTTAAATTCATATGGAAAAACAAAAGACCATGAATAGCCAAAGTGACCCTGAGCAAAAAGTCCAATACAGGGAGGATCGCTATACCAGACTTCAAACTATATTACAGGGCTATAGTCATAAAAATAGCCTGCCACTGGCAGAAAAACAGACCTGACTAATGTTTTTACACATTTCAAATTCAGAGACAGACACCAGCATAACCCATGTATTCAGCATCATCTCAGTATTTTTTTTTAAAAAGCTTGGAAAGTGATTCATAAGTCCATAAGAAACCCATCAGAATTTTAGTGAACTATATACTCTGCTTCATCATTTTTGCTTTTCAGTAAACAAAGATATTTTTAAAACTTCTTCTACTACTTGGTCTAAGAAATCTTTAAAAGTCTGCTTTAAAAATCAGAAGTGGGGCTGGACTGATGGCTCAGCAGTTAAAAGTACTCACTGCTCTTGCAGAAGATTTGGGTTCAATTTCTAACACCCACATGACAGCTAATGATTGTCCATAACTCAAGGTCCAGGGAATCTAATGCCCTTTTTCTGGCCTCCATAGGCATTGCACACACTGGTGCACTTCATATATGCAGGAAAATTTATACATATAAAATAAAAATAAATATATTTTGAAAAAAATCATACCTCGCCTTGAGAGATGACTCAACAGTTAAGAGCACTGGATGCTCTGACAGAGGACTAGGGTTTGGGTCCCAGCACCTACATAATAGCTAACAACTATCTGTAACTCCAGTTCCAGTAGATCCAATACCCTTTTCTGACCTCCTTAGGCACGACACAACTTGGATGTACTTACTATACACATGCGACAATACACTCATACATATAAAATAAAAATTATAAATAAAACACTTTTTAAAAATCAGTCTCATAAGAGATCATGTCTAAATCTGACATAAAGTAAATATAGCATGCTATTAAACAACAAGAAAAGGTCCCACAGTGCCTTGTAGTCTGCTTGTGTAGCCAAGAGGAGGGAAGTCACAGCTCAGGATGTCTTTCAAATGATGGGTCTTTGCTAAATCATGTCCTATAGCTTTCATGAGCAACGTCCTCCTCACCCATTGATTGACACGCTATTGTGTGAAGAGCATTCTCCCTATGTGTCTGGTAGGTTGCTTTCAAGTTCTGAGTACAGACACCCTTAGTCTCAATTTCTGTAGTCCCAGCATTTATCTAAACCATGAGGATTTAGTGAGAGTAATTAATGCAGCTTGAGGAAAACCGACTCTTGTATACAAGCTGGCTGCGTGATCCTCATTGTTCATGAGAAGCGAGTTCGTGATCTTGGCCCACACATCAAACATGAATCCAGATGGGTCAGCAGCATTTTGAAGTGTTTGCCCTTATCAGAGGTATAACTGAAGTTCTTGCTGAGTACAATTTCTGATAGACTTTCTGCCTGCCCTTTGCTAAACGATTCTCCTGCCCATCCTGTGTATGATTTCCTATGAAGTCAGAGAAAGCCACCCCAGGGTAAAACTTGTTGTTTCCTGAATTCTACCAAACGCAGTTTTCTGAGAGGTCACCTTCCCCATCCATGACCCATCAACTCAATGTTAATTCACCTCAAAGCTTTAGCCATAGTATAGATTTCATATAAATATTACATTATAATGGAAGAGAATACTGTCAATGATAACACCAATTCATCAAAAATAAACGCTCTTCCGCTTTTCTTTCCTGTATTTCATTAGAATGCTTTGCTCTCAATCTTGTTTCTTAAAACTTGTTTTACTCACAAATTACATATCTCAGTGTTTGCTTGATGCTGACCTGACTGCTGCTTTGCATAGACACCTTCTTTCTAAGGTGGGTGTGGTGTGCTCCGCCTGTACTCCTGTGAGTGCACTCAGGAAGAGGAGGCTGGAAGAACCACAACTTTGAAGCCAGCCCAGGCTATGTAGTGAAAGCCTGTCTCAAGAAATACATAAAGAACTTCAGGAAGTTGAAAATTCCTCATGTGTGCACACACATAGACTGAACACCTCTCACTTAATCCCTTCAGTGCAGACAAGGCGCAAGGCTATTACCCTTCTTATAATCTAAGCAAACAAACAGGAAGCCGTCTGGTTTATGGGCACATTTCATTCTCTAGCTATCAGCTCTACTGCACAAACTTCCAAGCCAGATTTATTCCCAATATGCATACAGATAAACCTAGCTTCCCTCTGTGATAAAATAGATTGAGGTCAAGGCCAGGCACAGTTCTCAGCCTCATAGGACTCAGAATTGCACTTTCTCCATCTCCAAGATGTTGGATTTTTTTTTTCTTTTTTTGGCCTGGAGCTCTCTATGTAGACCAGGCTGGCCTTGAACTCACAGAGATCCACCTGCCTGTGCCTCCCGAGTGCTGGAATTATAGGTGTGCGCCACCACACCCAGCTGATCTTTAAATACTAGCACCTGGCCACACCAGCTGTGCCTCGAAGGGTCAGCTCCACGAGTCAAGCTTAGGGTCTTGAACCCCAGAGATTCCTCTGCTGCCTCCCCTCCAGGAAGTAACACTGTGGGATGCAAAGGTCGCTGGGTAGGCCCAGTCAGTCAGAGCATCTAGGAAGGGAAGGAGTCAGCAGACTGTAGCTGTAGGACAGGGAGTAATGATTCATTTGGCTGTCTTGTCTTCATGAATCCCGTGGGTTCTGTCAACAGCAACACCACAGTTACACTATGCCACATTGTCTAAGCCTGTGTGATGCAGACAGGAGTTCCCAGGCCCGAGGATTTAAGTTTTCTCACTAATCTGAGGGTACAAAGGGATACTTCGCTCTCTGTAGTCTGGCACACATTTTAGATGTACTGCAGCAAGGAATGCTCTGGAAGCTTGAGGATTCACCGAGGGATGAAGGGATGACTTGCCCTCACCAATACCACCTGCCTCACATTGGTTTTCATCAGTCTCATCTTACAAAAAATGGGAAATGCTTGAACATCAGAGTTGAAGACAGTCTGCACCCCTCCATCCACCGGCTCTGCTCTCCTATCTCCTGAGTCCTGCTGAATGGATAAGATAACATTTTCTATTGTCACTAGGCAAAGCTATGCCAGAGATAACTCTATCTAAAATTCAAAGGCTTCATTGACCAAAGGCACCTCCTGACCATCTCAGCCCAAGCCGCACTCCTACCCTATGAAGTGCATGTTTCAATTTAATGTCCATAGTTACATTATGGACGGAACAGGCTGGACAGACAGACACCAGTGGCTTTGTTTTCCTAAACTGGGAAAGAAGTTCATTTAAGAAACCACTTAGGGGCTGGAGAGATGGCCTAGCGGTTAAGAGCGCCGACCGCTCTTACAGAGGACCCAGGTTCGATCCCCAGCACCCACATGGCGGCTGAGAACTGTCTGAAGCTCCAATTCCAGGAGAACTCCAGTTCCAGGGGAATCCAAGACCCTCTTCTGAACTCCGCGGCGTTGCACAACACGGGTGCACAAACTTGCATGCAGACAGTACATTCATACACATACAGAAATAAATAAAATTAATTTAAAAAAATTAAAAAAAAAAAAAAAAGAAACCACTTAGTAAAATGGGAATGAGGTCTTTGGTTGAACTCAGTACTGAGGGGAACTGAATAGACACTGACTCTTGAGCTGAGAGTTTCCAGAGAGTTCACTAAGCGGTGGCTTTGTGCTCTGTGGAAGCTGGTACAACAGGAAAGGAAGCCTTGGTTTCCGCCTTCCTCTGATTCAGAGTCTGGGGCTCCAGACGCAAGATCTTATCAGGGCCTGGAAAAGCGCATTGCTGCAGCGGACCTATTTCCTTAAGGCTGGAAATGAGACGAAAGCTTTGCAGCCCCTTCTGGCTCCTCACTGCTGAGATCCAATATTTGTCCCTTAACATGGTATTCTGAGCCTTTGGGGATAGTTTTGAGTATCAACAGTAGGCCCTGTACCCTAAGAAAGCTCTGTCTCCAATAAGATTTTAATTTCTCCATGGCTTGGTGACATGTGCTGTACCTGTGTTCACAAGTCCTAAGTTAATGTGGGTCTTATGCGACCCATTGCTGCCCACCCGTGAAATACAGCATTAAACTAACTTCCACTAGGTGAGCCAGAACGTTCAAGACAGTATTCTACACACACTAGGAATTCAGATTTTATTGAATCATGAGCAAAGAATCTGGCCTTTAAATCTTCCACTTTGGGGGATTTGTGTGGAGTTTTTGGTGCTAACTACATCCTGGAGTTATATGAATCTCTGCTGAGTGTTTAAAAAACATGCATTTTCTGAGCCTACCACCTAACCCAGCCATACCACTCCTGGGCATATACCCACAAGACTCATCCTATCGCAAAGACACATGCACATCTATGTTTATTGCAGCTCTCTTCACAATAGCAAAAAAGCTAGAAGCAACCCAAGTGCCCCTCAACTAACAAGTGGATACAGAAAATGTGGTACATACAATGGAGTTCTATGCAGCAGTAAAGAAAGATGACATCATGAACTTTGCAGCTAAATGGATGGAACTAGAAGACATTATGTCCCAGAAAAACAAACGACAAATGGTGTCCCTCATTTGTGAATTCTAGCACCAAATCCCTAGTTACAAAGCAAACTGAGCATCGTCTATTCATATTTCTTTTTATATGAAAGCAGCAGTATGGTTAAAAGGTGAATCCCTTAATGGGCTTGAGAATTAACCTACGACTTATGTTCAGATTTTGTAATATTGGTATATGGGTGGAGAATATGTATGCATATTTTGAAGTAATATAAAATTAAAGGGGGGAAATGTGAAAAAAAAAGACTGAGAGAAAGATGCAAGACATGTTTGGCAGAATTCAGGAACAGGGGTGGGGTGGGGTGGGGGGCATGGAAAGGGGAATGTGTCTAGATTGAACTGAGAAATGATGTATGAAATATACAAAACATCAAAAAAAAATTATACATACAAGAAAACATGCATTTTCTGTAAGATAAAAAGTTTTACATACAATGCTGAAAGTGATGATATATTCTCAAAACATTCTTTTTGTAAGGCATTTTAATTGTTTTTATTTTATGTGTATGAGCATTTTGCCTGCATGTTTGTATGTGCAGCACATGCATGCCTGGTACCTGCGGAGGCCAGAAAAGAGCATCAGATCCCCTGGAACTGGAGGGGCAGATGGTTGTTAGCTGCCACATGGGTGCTGGGAATCTAACCCGGGTCTTCTGCAAGAGCAGCCAGGGCTCTTAACTTCTGAGCCATCTCTCCAGTCCCAATTCTTCCTTATTTTTACCTTCTTGGTTTATTAAACTCCAATTTCTCAGAACAATTTTTTCTTTTATGTTCTCTTGCTATGTCTGTGTTGTGTTTTTGGTTCTCTGTATGTTGGTCTAGTATAAAGACATCTAATTTTATTTTTTTATTAATTTTATTTATTTCTGTATGTGTATGAATGTACTGTATGCATGCAAGTTTGTGCACCCGTGTCGTGCAATGCCGCGGAGGTCAGAAGAGGGTGTCGGATTCCCCTGGAACTGGAGCTCTCCTGGAATTGGAGTTTCAGACGGCTCTCGGCTGCCATGTGGGCGCTGGGGATCGAACCCGGGTCCTCTGCAAGAGCGGTCAGCAGTCCCAACCACTAGGCCATCTCTCAATAAGTTCTTTAGGCTTCCAAATTGTCATCATTAAGTAATATTTCTCTTTGTTCACTTAATATGTTGAATAAGTTTTCATTGAACTTCAAATCTCATTTTAAATTGCTTGGATAAATGACATATTGGTTATCAAGCATAAAAAGAGCAATATTTTTTCTGTATTATAATGGGTAAAATTGGGGAAATACATTAAGAGCTAGCAATTTACTTAAGACCACAGAGAGGAAGAAGCAAAACAAAGATTCAAATATATTCCCTCTGCACTTAACTAACAGCTATGATGGAATACTAGGTTTTAATTTAAACAAACTGTTCTAGGTATTGATTATAACAATATCTAGTAATTAACTGACTAGAAATCTTTTCTTTCATCATTTATTGGGGCTATGGAGCTGCAATGTTTTGATATATTTTACTTAGTTTTATTTGTTTGTGTTTAAATTAGTATTCAATGTAGCAAATTTCATGATGGCATTTCAATACATGCTGGATTTCTGTTGCCCCCTACCTATGCACTCTTCCCGTTCTCCCCTCTAGTTCCTTCTCTATGTTCAAGTTCAGACATGTTTCAGATGCTCATTATTTACATCCTCTGTGATGTATCATTTTATTGGAGACTGCTGCATTGTCTATGAAAATGTGAATAACTCTGAGGACGTCAAAAGATAGTGTGAAAGATGAGAGAGCCAAACACAGTGGCTCACACTTGTAGTCTCAGCCCTCAGGTGGCTGAGGCAGGAAGAGCACCACAAGTTCAAGGCCAGCCTGGGCTATGCAGTGTGACCCTGTCTCAAAAGAAGAGAAAAAGAGAGTAGATTCTGAACTAATTACACTAATTTATTTTAACTTTGTGTAACCTATTATTTTAAATAATTAATCTTCTTTTGTATGCTATTTGTGCAGCGAATTGAAATAATTTTCAAATTAAATGAGTAATTTCCAGACTAATAATTAGTATTAGTTAAGTGTCAGGGTTTGAAACTTCAATGTTTCCCAGGGGCTTACACTTTGAAACTTATTCCCTAGCTGGTGGGAGGTTGTAGAAACTTCAAGGTGGGTTCTAGCTGTAGGAAGTAAATCACTGTGGGTGGGGGTCAGCCCTTTATTAACAGTTACCCCAGTCCTCACACCTTCCCTACCAGGATGGACCTATAGTCTCTGAAATGGTGAACCAGAATTAATCTTTTTTTTCTCTTAAGTGTTCTTTTGAGCATATTTGGTCACAGCAACATAAAAGAAACTAATACCAGAACTTGGGACCAGACAAGAGGAGTCATCGTTGTGTTAAACTCAATCACGTGGTTCTTAGGTCTTTGGAAATGGTTTGTGTGAGGAATGTGGATGAATTTGGGGCTACAAGTTAAAAATCCAGAGAATGGAATAGCAAAGCTAAATAGGCCAATCTGGTAGGAGTTTGGAAGAAAAGTTTGCTTAAAGGCAGGCAAGTGAACAGTCAAGGTAGCACCCATGAGGCTTCAGACAGAAACAAGAACTTGATCAGGAATTGGGCTGCAGCCCAATCACAGAGAGTCTGCCTATACTCTTCCAATAGCCTGAAGTTTTAAGTGAAGCTGAATTCAAAACTAATAAGCTGATCTATTTGGCGGATGAAAGTGCAAGATAGTACCCCAGTGGGGCTGTGGTATGGGTGCTAGCATAACCATACCATAACCTGATGTCAGTATTCAAATTTACAGTGATAGAGGCCAAAAAAGCAGACTGGAAAACATGAAAATGTGCAGTCGGACAAGGAAGAGTGTGAGCGTTGCATTTAAAATTACAGACAAGGTCAACGTGGGCAAACTCATTGCTAGAAACATTAGGACCATTAAAGAGGAACCTCAGACCTTGCACTTGGAGAATAAAGAAGGCACGTTGAAGGCTAGACCCCTGCCACGTGAAGCTGAGAGGGTACTCAAAAGAATTTCATTCGAAAAGACACTGCCACTGCCAGATAGGCTCTGTGCTTGAACGGAGCTGCCTAGGGGGGTGCCCTCCTCAGTGCAGTCTCACAGATACTCAGGCCACTACAGCCACGGTTCAAGGGATCTTGGCTACTTCTTGAACTGTCAGCAGAAGTTGGCGTCATCCACATGGTGTTGGCTTTGCTAGTGCCCAGAATTCCAAAGTTCCTGGGCCGCAGAGCCTGACACCTTGAGATGAAGCAACGACCAGCAGGGTTAGAGGTCCCGTGGGGTGCTCCTAACAAGAGTCTGCATGAAGCTGAGAAGGTGAAGCCGAAACTGCGATGGAGACCTCACCAAGGATGCCTGGAACGTGGGACACCTGCTGTGGGAAGTCTCAGTCACCAAGTGGAATCAGCACAAAGAGGAGACACGTGCTGCAAGTTGCAAGGCTCTGGGGGCCGTGCTGCCAAAGCCTGTTGGATCTCAGTCTACATCCTCAGCACTGTCCCAAATGCTACAGAAGTACTTACAGAATCTACTTGTCCTGTCAGGTTTTTATCCTTGCTTCAACCCAATCCTTTCTTGCCAAGAATCCATTCCCCTTTAGAATGGGAATGTTTACACAGTACCATTGTATATTGGAATTAAATAACTTCTCTGTGATTTTACAGGGACCCTCCCCCCCCCCCCGCACCAGGTAATGGTTTGCCTCAGGAAGAAATTTCCCTGGATTTTTAAACAGTGTGGGGATGATGAAGATTATGGGGACTCTTGAAGTTAGATTCAATACAGCTTGCATTTGACATGGTCCTGAGCCTTCAGGGATGGAAGATCTATCTCCCCATAGGCTCAGGTTTTGAACCCTGTTCCCCAGCTGGCTTGTAGTATTTTGAGAGCCCACACAACTTCTAGATGCTAGGGCTTTACTAGAGGAAGCAGGTCACAGGGGTGGGTCTTTGAGATAGATTATCCCTGGCTCCTTCCGGTCAAGCTCCTTGCCTCCTGATCTCTCAGGATGTGAACCAGCTGTGCACATGCAATCACTGTCACTGATGGAGCCACCTCAGCCACCGTGGCTTCCTCAACACAATGGACTGATAGCCCCTGGAACTGTACACCAAAATAAATCCTTCCTTCTTAGGTTACTCTGTCAGGTGTGTTTACTCGCAGAAATGTGGAAATAGCTGAGTGGGAATATGGCAAAGCCAGCATCTCAGAACAGAAAACAGATCCACCCTCACCTCCAACATCCCAGCCATGTGTTCCTCATCTGTTCATCATCAAACAGTTTAACTGTAAAAATAGCAAGTGGGCATGCCTGGCCACAGCCTCCGGACAATAATTAATTCTGTGCAGAAACACCCATGTCTAGTCAGCTGCATTGTTCTCCAGAAGGTAGGGAGACAAGACATCGCAGCTCCACGTACACTGGAGGAAGTGGAGCACTCAGTTCAATCTTTGGCTTCTTCTTGGTCTACTCCTTTGGGAATGGGGGAGTATCATGACTGATGTTCCAAAAAGGTCAGAACAACCAATCCCTTTTGTAAATATTAGAAATAGGAAGCTGGCACTTGGGAAAAAAACAAAAAAGATATTTCATTTTAAAATAAAAATAGGAAGTTGAGAAAGACTTTATACATCAGAAGCTACACAGTGTTCCTTCCGGGGGATCTTGGTAAAGTGGTGCTGTTTATTTTTGACTAGACTTTCCGGATAATATCTGCCACTTTTACAAGCAACAAAATTTTGCCAATACAGAGCCAAACCCTCTTTTACCCTTTGGGCAAAGAACCTGTAAATGCTCATGAAACATTTCCAATAGTCTAGTGCCTGAAAAAAAAATGGCAGGGAACGCTTTCTTAACTTGTTGGATACTCCATCGGGAACAAAGAAATTCTGTCAGTGAGTGTCCCTTTATCACCTTTGGTGACAGCCAGAAGGAAGTCTTTAGACTTTTCTCTAAATGGTGCAGTAGAAGTCAAAGGAATTGCAATTTTCAGCAGGAATAGAGAGGATGCCAAGTTCACACATGGCTGAAAGATGTTTAATCTTTAATTAAGCAACTGGAGAAAGATTGACAGAGTGCTTACAGGAAGTACCCGTTCTGTTACCTCAGACCAAACTCTTTATACTTCTGCAAAATCTAGAGGCAGTTTTTCAGTGTGTCTGTGTATGAGAGTGTGGCACATGTATGTGGTGTACGTGTGTGCACATGTGTGCATGGGTGCATGTTCCTGTGGTGCAAAGAGGCCAGAGGAGGATATCTGGTGTCTTGTTTCATTGCTGTCCATCATACTTCCTTGAGACCAGGTCTCATTAACCTGGAGCTCAGCTGGTTATCACAACTCTAGGGTTAAGGTGCGCGTGTCACCACATCCATCTTTTCTTTTTTAATGTGTCTACATTTATTTAGATAACATTGTATATATGAAGATTAATTTTGTGAGCTTATGACTATGATCAAATGGACTTGTTTAACAACAGAATTTAAAAAGGGTTAGCTTTGAGAACATAGCCCCCAAATTGAATATTTCGTGCATTTCTAAAATGCTTCTTAGTCTAATTTTTGTTTCTATAGCAGAATACCTGATACTGAATAATTTATAAAGAAAAAACTGGTTTACCTAACCTATGATTCTAGTCCAAGTGCATAGTGCAAGCCTCATATTACTTCGGTTCACAGTAAAAGGGGAAGGACAAACAGCTTTGTGCAGAGGGAGCAAAACTCAAGGGTCAGCCTTACTTCTAAACAGCCCAGTCTTATTGTTTTGGTTTAGTTTTATGAAAGAAGGTCTCACTATTCACTATGTAGCACAAGGTGACCTGGAACTTGTAATCTTTCTACCTCAACCTTCCAAGTGCTGGGATTATAGATGCGGACCACCAAACCCAGCCAGGACAAGTCACTCTTATGGTAATTAATCCAATGCCTCTTTTCTACCCACCTTTTTATTGAATTTTTTGAGAATTTCACACAATATATTTTTATTGTATTTAGATTATTTGATATATTTTATACACTACCCCATGCCCAATTATATATGTATATATATACATGTACATAATATGTGTAAATATATTAAGGCCTATAGAGTCAAATTTGTGTCGCAAGCTGTCCTTCAGTGTGGGTCCATCCGGTGGAGCCTGGTTAATCTATCAAAAGACAATAGATGAGGCTTCGCAGATGCCACTGTCCCCTGTAGCTCCTTGTTGTCAGCCATGGTCAACCCCACTGTGCTCTTCATGCTGAGGGCACATCATGTTCAATCGAGAGCCATTGGGTCATATCTCCTTTGCAGACAAAGTTCCAAAGACACAGGAAGCTTTCATGCTCTGAGCACTGAAGAGAAAAGATTTGATCACAGTTCCTTCTCCTCGCAGAATTATCTTCGGATGCACGTGCCTGGCTGGGGACCTCGCACGTCACAATGGCACTGAGGGCAAGTCCATCTGGGGGAGAAATTCAAGGATGAGAGCTTCATCCTGAAGCACACAGGTCCTGGTATTTTGTCCATGGCAAATGTAAGACCAAATACAAATGGTTCCTAGTTTTTCATCTGCCCTGCCAAGACCAAGTGGTTGGATGGAAAACACACGGACTTTGGGAAGCGAAGAAGCCATGAGCATTGTGGAAGCCATGGAGTGCTTTGGACCCACGAACGGCAAGAGCAGCGAGAAAATCTCCATTGCCGATTGTGTTCAGCTCTCGTACTTCTGACTGGTGTGCGTATTCAGCACAATACCATTCCTTCTGTAGCTCAGGAGACCTACCCTCCACCCCATCTTCTCACAAGACCCCGTAATCTTTGTGTTCTCACTGTAGTTCTTTGGGTTCCATAGTCTCCTTCCCCTCCAAGTCTAGCTGGATTACAGAGTTTAGTTTATGATTATTAATAAAAACTTAATAGGGAAAAACAACTCTACAGATGAATGAATGGTGAAGTGACTATCCCATGTGAAAATGATGGAATATTATAAGGAAAGGTAATTCAAACACAGGCAACAACTTGGATGAACCTTGAGGACACTCAATAGATGGGGGATGGGGGATGGGGGCATGTTAGGAGTGGACTTCATACACTTAAAATGGTTGAGTTGGGAAGTTCTGGAATGTCTATTACCTAAATAAAAAATGGAGGGGGTTGCCGGTTCTGGTGAAAGAGGCCCCCAGGTTTAGCCACTGAAAAGAGAACACAGTCCATCATGAACAGGGTTGGGAAAACGGCTCATGCCTGAGCAGCGGAGGAGCCAGTGAGGGTTTGCAGCTGCTGTCTCTTTTATTTACATTCAACAGGGCCTTCCTGGGTCTAGCCAGGATCTGAATGCTCAGAGAAAGTGAGCGTTTCTTTGAGTCCAAACAGACACAGGAAGTTCCGGGGGCCTTTTGGAGAGAAGATGCACTGTCTTGAGAAGTCCACCCTTCATTCTCCCTAAGTTCTGGATGGCTCTAAAGACATCCTGAAACATATGTCGACAATCTCTATCTCAACATATCCTCTGCGTGGGGTAATTACAAGCAATTTAGAATCATTTTAAGACTTGGAACATATCACATTGCCAAAAGGCAAGGTTCACTTCTTCTCTGAGGGCTAGAAAGATGAAAGTAGCTCTTCATACATTATTTATGAGGTTTGGCCTACCTGAAAAAAACGCAGCTGTTGAAGTCATCCTATTATGCATAGTATCTCAAAGTTCCACGTTACAATGACACACTGGTGTCACACTGGTATGTCACACGAGGTGCGCATGTTGATACGCAGAGCAATGCATCATCAGACCAGGCTGATTACTTATCACCTAACAGAATCCAAATAGAGAAGGAGAAGACGCCTGACTTTTATTAGCTCCGCCTATGTGCCTGCTTTCAGAACTTTTTTTTTTTGTCTTTTTGAGACAGGGTCTCCCTGTAGCCTCAGCTGTCCTATAACTCACTTTGTAGACCAAGCTGGCTTTGAACTCACAGAGATTTGCTGCCTCTGCCTCCCGAGTGCTAGGATTAAAGGCATGAGCCACCAGGCCCACCCCAGAACTTCTTTATGGAATTCTTTCAGTGAAGTCTCCTGACATTTTGATGAAGTAATTGTTAGTCTCTGTTAACCATTCAATGAAGAGAATTGAGGCTTAGTGGTGTTAAAAAGCTTGCCCACAGCTTTGGAGCTAAGAGCAAACTGGCTTCCAGTCCATCCCTGATCTAGTCCAAGCCCTGCCCACTATGCATCTAATGTTTGAAGGTGGAAATTGTATGCAAGGGGCTGAGCAGCACGGCTCAACCAAAAAAACCACGTGTGGTCCACATGTGATTTGAAGTCTTTGAACCCACATTAGAAAAGACTGTAAGGAATCTGGAGAGAGAGCTCAGTTCTTGCAAATAGGAAGAACTGAGTTCCATGCCCAGAATCCGTGTAAAAAGGTCAGGTGGGATGGTGTGTGTGTGTGATCCTAATGATGAAAGACAGAGCCAGGCTAGCCCTGGGATGTGCTGGCCAGCCAGTCTAGCTACTTCGTGAGTACCAGAGTCTATCTCAAAAACAAAACAAGATAGGCAGAGAGTAAGGAACAACCCCAGGCTGTCCTTTGTCTTCTGCATGTACCTCTGAACATACGTGCACACAGACATTACATACACATGCACATGACCATACACAGATTTTTAAAGGCAATATACACCAGGTGTGGTGCCACATGTGTGCAGTCCCAGCATGCAGGAAGGTGAGGTAGAAGGTTCTAGATATCGACACTCGTTTTCTCATACCAATACTTTGCAATCTGGTACATATTTTCTCATTTATAGCTCATCTTAATCAGGACTATCTTTCAAATGCTCAGCTGCCATGTTTAACAGTGACACAGTAATGACTTCTTATAGCTTTGTATACCACTCAGGAGTTTAATCATTGTCATTTTGTCCTTAGCCAATTTATCCACTAAAATATGACCAGATACACCCTTCAAAAAATTAAGTAATAATTCCCCTCTGACCCAGGAATTCCAGTTTCAGGAACCTACTTAAGAGAAATTTGCAAGCATTCACAATAGCAATATTCAAAATGGCAAAAAAAAAAAAAAAATGGAAGGAACTCAAGTCCATTAATTGATAAATGGAAGAGTAAAACACGGTGTCCACAGAGTAGAATATTATTCAACAATAAAGAGGAAAGTACTGATAAATAGTAACACAGGAATGAACCTCAAAGGCATTATGCTAAGTGACAAGAGCCATCCTCAAAAGATGACATATTGTATGGTTCCACTTACATGAAATATTCAAAATGGCCAAACCTCTAGACTGAAAGTCCATTAGGGTTTCCTAGAGCTGGTGAGGCAGGACTGACAGGAAGAGGACTGACTCTGATAGGTATAGGGTTTCTGTTTGGAATGAAAAAAATAGTTTCAAAATTAATGTGATGATTTTGCCTGTTCTGAAAACCAGTGACTCATATGATATAAATGGGCATAGAATTAGATCTAAATGAAGTTGTTACAGTAATTAAATAGGCCAACAAACCTGTTTGAACACGAACAAAAGCTACCAAGCGAGGCAAAGGCTCTAAACTGATATTTCTTTTTTTTTTTTTTTTTTTTGGTCTTTTTGAGACAGGATCTCCCTGTCGTCCCAGCTGTTCTGGAACTAACTCTGTAGACCAGGCTGGCCTTGAACTCACAAAGATCCGCCTGCCTCTGCCTCCCGAGTGCTAGGATTAAAGGCGTGCACCACCACGCCCGGCCTAAACTGATATTTCTAAATGGATATGTAGATTTTGCACATGTCTCTGTGGTTTCTAAGACTCCTCCCTCCACCCTGTCATTCCTATATTCCCAACACTTTCTTCGTGGAGAGCAGCCATCCATCAAACCTCTGGGGAAGACAGACAAGGGAAAAGCTTTGTTCCACTATTTCCGGCCCAGAAAAGCAGACAGGGAGAAAAACAAACAAGGAGCGATGAGCAGGGCTAACCAGGAGCACCCATGCGGAGCTGCAGGGCTAACCTGGAGCACCCATGCAGAGGGCTAACCTGGAGCACCCATGCAGAGGGCTAACCTGGAGCGCCCATGCGGAGCTGCAGCATGCTCCCCGAGAGCAAGGGAACGGCTCCTAGACACCACCCTCCACCCACCCCCCCCCCCCCCCCGCACCGGCAGCCTACCACACTTGCCGAGCACTGTTCTTCCTACCTTACTCCTAGCAGCTTTTTACACTGAGTTGTGGTAACCCTGCTTTCTGTTTAAATCCTTTCATTTTGTTTTAATTTTCTGAGGCAGGCTCTCATTTTATAGCCCAGACTGGCCTGGAACTCAGGCAATCTTCCTGCCTCGGTCTCCCAAGGGCTGGGATTACCAGTGTGAGCCACCGCACCCAGCCTTCTTTACAAGTACCCCTAAATACAAATCCCATTTAATTTTCAGGATTTAACCATCATGTCTATGAGTCGATAGTTTCCATGTTCTCCACCCTCCTACTTTTTAAAAATGCGTATAGGGGGGCGGGGCACGGTCCTGAGAGTTCTTCCGGGGACCCGCGTGGCTGCAGAGTTCGGGCCTTGGTCCCGCAGCAGTGATGGGCATCTTCTGCCAGACGTCTGCGGGATTGGCGCGGAGCCTGCGGGCACCCGGAGAGGGAGGCCGCGGAGCCTCACTCGCCTCCGTGCCGACCCCTCACAGGTCAGTCCCCCCAAGAAGGCCCGGGTGGAGCGCGACCAGCCCGGCGGGCAGGACGGACCCCACTGGCAAGACCAGCCCGGCACGCCTCCCTCTTCGCCTACGTCCTCGCCG
Source organism: Rhizomys pruinosus (assembly GCA_009823505.1). Classification (NCBI taxonomy): domain Eukaryota; kingdom Metazoa; phylum Chordata; class Mammalia; order Rodentia; family Spalacidae; genus Rhizomys; species Rhizomys pruinosus. Next base: position 3,095,997 of record VZQC01012421.1, read on the forward strand.
CTCAGCCCCGAGCAGCTCGACCGCATCTAGAGGAACAAGCGCGCTGGAAGAAGCCTCTCAGCGCGGAGTTCGGGAAACCGTATTTTATAAAGCTGATGGGATTTGTTGCAGAAGAAAGAAAACATCACACTGTCTATCCACCCTCAGACCAAGTCTTCACCTGGACCCAAATGTGTGACATAAGAGATGTGAAGGTCGTCATCCTGGGACAGGATCCTTATCATGGACCCAATAAAGCTCATGGGCTCTGCTTTAGCGTCCAAAGACCAGTTCTACCTCCACCCAGTTTGGAAAACATTTATAAAGAACTGTCCACAGACATCGATGGTTTTGTTCATCCTGGCCATGGAGATCTGTCTGGGTGGGCCAAACAAGGTGTCCCCCTCCTCAATGCTGTCCTCACTGTCCGTGCCTACCAAGCCAATTCCCATAAGCAGAGGGGTTGGGAGCAGTTCACCGACACAGTTGTCTCCTGGCTAAATCAGAACCTGAAGGCTCTTGTGTTCTTGCTCTGGAGCTCTTACGCTCAAAACAAGGGCAGGGGCATCGACAGGAAGCGGCACCATGTCCTGCAGACGGCTCATCCCTCCCCATTATCAGTGTACAGAGGGTTCTTTGGATGCAGGCATTTTTCTAAAGCCAATGAGTTACTACAGAAGTCTGGCAAGAAGCCCATCAACTGGAAGGAGCTGTGACCTTGCACTGAGGGCATCTGTCTCTAGCAGCCATTTTGAGGAGCTGCTACTGAAGTATTTGTCAGGAAGTAACTGAAAATGTCCCTGTCCTTAAGTACTCCTGAGGAAGTGGATAAAGCAGAGAGTGTCTTTGTAAAGCAGCCAATAGCTGGGCTGCAGGGACCCCAGCTTTGTATATAGCCAGATCCCCTTTGATTGGCTCTTGGTTTGAGCCCTCCCGGCTAGGATAAAGTGAGGGCCCCAGTAGAGGCAAGGTAGCCAGACCTGAAACACACCCACTTCTTGCACAAAGATGGGGTCACATACTGGTCCTCTATAGTCTGCTTTCAGATTAGAGGGGAGATGCCTGCTGCTTATTTTTACCCAGTAGGTAAGATTACAGGTTATATGGCATCCCTGTGCGCCCTCTCAGCTTGCTGGTGTTTTTTTACAAGTTTCTAGAAATCAAGCCTGGAAATTATGTCTGTTTTTTGATTACAAAGGAGCAAGTCTTCACAGGCCAGGAGCCACTGGTCTTCATCCTGCTCTTCTCTGGGTCTTTTATTAAGTGGTGAAGTTGAGCGAAGAGGAAGAAAGGGTATTTGGGGGCATGTTTTAAGTGAGGGGGTAGATGGTTTTCTTCGAGAATTATGTAGAGTTGGGGGTTTTAAGGCAGCTCAGATTACCAAATCTTATTTGCTGGTTTTGTGGTCCTGGAGATCAACCCCAGATTGCTGTTTTCTATGGACTGAAATCATTTGTATATTTTTGTCTGCTGCACTGGAGAATGTCATGGTTTTTATAAAGTACTTGGATAGATACATATATTTTTTAATCCTTTTTTAAGAGACAGTCTTTACTAGGTTTGCACCTAGCCTGGATCTTGATGGAGGTGCTGTTATTGTTGGGGTTGGAGAACTATTTATGCCCAATTTCAATAATAAAATGTTGTTGAAGTTTAAAAAAATAAAAATAAATAAATAAATAAAAATGCGTATAGGGCGTCTCTAGTCTCAAAAGTGCTTCCCACTGCCTCAGCTTCTCAGTAAAAGGTGTCAGGCAAACACAATGCTGTCACAATCCAGTGTCACACTTGTCTACCAGGAGATCTTCGCAAATAATCTCAGTGTGCCACTCATAAAAGAACCTATCCAAGTGTCTATCAAGAGCCAAAGATTAGGGGGCTGGAGAGATGGCCTAGCAGTTAAGAGCACCGACTGCTCTTGCAGAGGACCCGGGTTCGATCCCCAGCACCCACATGGAGGCTGAGAACCGTCTTTAACTCCAGTTCCAGGGGAATCCGACATCCTCTTCTGACCACCACAGCACTGCACAACACAGGTGTACAAACCTACATGCAGACAGTACATTCATGCACATACAAAAATAAATAAAATTTAAAAAAGAATATTCCCAGATAAGAGAAAACCTATCTGTTAAAAAAAAAAAAAAGAGCCAAAAGATTAAAAATACCAGTTCTCCAGCCTATGGAATACTGCACAGCTTTTAAAAATGAATGTGCTTGGAGCTAGAGAGATGGCTCAGTGTTTAAGAGCCCTGGCTGCTCTTGCAGAGGACCTGGGTTCAATTCTCAGCACCTACATGGAAGCTAACAACCATCTGCAACTCTAGTCTCAGGGGATCTGACTCCCTCTTCTGACCTCAGACATTGCAGGGCAGGGCATGCGTGCATCCACCTACATGCAAGCATTACACTCATACACATAAAATAAAAGTAGTAAATTAAAAAAAAAAAACACTTAAAACTGAATGTGCCTTGTTATGCACACCATGGATTTCAAAAGCAATTTTGAGCCAAAGAATTAAATCAGGAGGCTGGAGAGATGGCTCAGCTGTTAAGAGCACTGGCTGTTCTTGCAGAGGACATAGGTTCAGATCCCAGCACCCATATAGCTGCTAACAATACAGTATTTACACATACATGTGTACACACGCGCGCGCGCGCACACACACACACACACATCAAAAGCAGAACAAAAAATTCTGGACAGTGGTTTCCTAGCGGACTTGGGAGTGAGCAATGATGTCCAGATGGACGGGGCACGAGAGAAGTTTCTGGTGCAGGGGCACTTGACAACATTCCGTTCTTGGCATAGATGGTGCTCTTCACTGTCTAAACCACACATTCACATTGTCTTTCACATACTGGGTGCACATTTTACAATGAAATAACAGGTGGGAACTGGCCGGCGAAGCCCCTTCTGTTGTTTTATGTTCACACCATTCTGCTTTCTTGTTCTGTAACAGATTCCTCATTCAATGGATTCTGAAATTCAGGACCGTTTAAAATACACAAATTCCATGCATGATCTGGGATGGGGTGGGGGTGGGGGGGAGGGAAAGGGAAATAAGCCTGAACTGAATGGGAAAAAATGTATGAAATGCACAAAGCATCAAATAAAAATTAATTAAAAAAAAAAAAAAAAAAGAACTGACCCAGAAAAAAAAAAAAATACACAAATTCCTTGGTCACAAGGAGTTTTAGAATTGGAGTGGCACCCGATACAGGGTTCTGAGAAGCTCCACCCGACACAGGGGATTCCGCGAAGCTCCGCAGGAGGGCTGCCAGGCGGCGGCCAGCAGGAGCCTCCCTCAGGGCCCATCAGCCCACCTGCCACCAAAGTGAGGCAGGTGAGGAGGGGTTGTACACCTAGGCCTGGCTCCGGCCTTCAGCCAGGCTTTCTCCTCGTACATCAGAACTCCCAGCTGAAGGGAGTGGAGCCCTACTAGCACCCTGGGCAGACAACAACAAAGGAAAACACAACCTGCCCACTTGTACTATCATGAATCGGGCTTTAGACATCTCCATGGACAGAGGCCTGAAAAGCAGCGTCATGATGAGTTGGCTGGTTTACCTGTAAGAGCACAGCAAGGAGCAGGCGGTGAGCATGCAGAGCTGCCAGGCACGGGAAAGCACAGCTGGAGGATTTCCCTCTCCTCCAGGTAGTCCAGCCTGACAAATTCCAAGTGTCCACATGCTAGCTGTAGTCACTCTGGAATCAACAGTAACTGCACTGTTTGTCTCCCAAAATACTCCCAAAATTCCTTGAGGAACCTCTCCACCCAAAGGACAACAACTTTTAAACTATGCCTCAGTGACGTCTTCCAGCACATTTTCAATAAACTGACCAGACCTGCCAATGTGCACTTTGCAGAGGTCTGCATGTCACCATCCTTGAAGGCAGCCGCCCTAAGTTAGCTTAGATACAACAAGGTCACACCTTGGAGATTGTGGTCTGAATGTAAAGTGTACTTCATGGGCTCATATGCTTGAATACTTGGTTCTCAGTTGAGAGTGCTGTTCACAAAGGTTGTGGAAGCTTTGGGGGATCCTCACAGGAGGAACTGGATCACAGTGGCCAGGTGCTGAGGCTTTATAAGTCTAACCCCCACTTTTCTGTCGGCTCTCTGCTTCCTGGTGGGGTCATGTGATGTCTGTAACCTTGTCTCCCCTGTCATGATGGGGACCATAGCCACTCAAACAATAAGCCAAAATAAACTTTTGCCGTTAAGTTGCTTTGTTAAAATATCTATTATCAGGGCTGGGAGATGGTTCAGCAGTTAAGAGTGCTGGCGTTCTGCAGAGGACCCAAGTTCATCCCAGCATCAAAGGACATGGCTTTCTAACAACCATTTTGTAACTCCAGGACCAGAGGACCTGACACAGTCTTTGACCATCCTGGGCACTTCTAGGATACAGGCACACTTATATAGACAAACACGCATACACATAAAGTAAAAAAAAAAAAAAAAAAAAGAACTGACCCAGAAAAAAAAAAAAATACACAAATTCCTTGGTCACAAGGAGTTTTAGAATTGGAGTGGCACCCGATACAGGGTTCTGAGAAGCTCCACCCGACACAGGGGATTCCGCGAAGCTCCGCAGGAGGGCTGCCAGGCGGCGGCCAGCAGGAGCCTCCCTCAGGGCCCATCAGCCCACCTGCCACCAAAGTGAGGCAGGTGAGGAGGGGTTGTACACCTAGGCCTGGCTCCGGCCTTCAGCCAGGCTTTCTCCTCGTACATCAGAACTCCCAGCTGAAGGGAGTGGAGCCCTACTAGCACCCTGGGCAGACAACAACAAAGGAAAACACAACCTGCCCACTTGTACTATCATGAATCGGGCTTTAGACATCTCCATGGACAGAGGCCTGAAAAGCAGCGTCATGATGAGTTGGCTGGTTTACCTGTAAGAGCACAGCAAGGAGCAGGCGGTGAGCATGCAGAGCTGCCAGGCACGGGAAAGCACAGCTGGAGGATTTCCCTCTCCTCCAGGTAGTCCAGCCTGACAAATTCCAAGTGTCCACATGCTAGCTGTAGTCACTCTGGAATCAACAGTAACTGCACTGTTTGTCTCCCAAAATACTCCCAAAATTCCTTGAGGAACCTCTCCACCCAAAGGACAACAACTTTTAAACTATGCCTCAGTGACGTCTTCCAGCACATTTTCAATAAACTGACCAGACCTGCCAATGTGCACTTTGCAGAGGTCTGCATGTCACCATCCTTGAAGGCAGCCGCCCTAAGTTAGCTTAGATACAACAAGGTCACACCTTGGAGATTGTGGTCTGAATGTAAAGTGTACTTCATGGGCTCATATGCTTGAATACTTGGTTCTCAGTTGAGAGTGCTGTTCACAAAGGTTGTGGAAGCTTTGGGGGATCCTCACAGGAGGAACTGGATCACAGTGGCCAGGTGCTGAGGCTTTATAGCATACTCCCACTTTCTGTCTGCTCTCTGCTTCCTGTGGTGGTCATGTGATGTCTGTAACCTTGTCTCCCCTGTCATGATGGGGACCATAGCCACTCAAACAATAAGCCAAAATAAACTTTTGCTCTCTTAAGTTGCTTTGTTAAAATATCTATTATCAGGGCTGGAGAGATGGTTCAGCAGTTAAGAGTGCTGGCTGTTCTTGCAGAGGACCCAAGTTCAATCCCAGCATCCACATGGCTTCTAACAACCATTTGTAACTCCAGGACCAGAGGACCTGACACAGTCTTCTGACCTCCTCAGGCACTGTAGGATACAGGCACACTTATATACAAACACGCAGACACATAAAGTAAAAATAATAAAATATTTTTACAAAATATTTATTGTCATCATTATGTTATGTTTCTGGTATGGGAGTGGCATATGTGCCATGTGTGTGCATGTATGAGTGTGTGCATGTATGAGTGTGTGCATGTGAGTGTATGCATGTGTATGAGTGTGTGCATGCATGAGTGTGCATATATGAGTGTGTGCATGTGAGTGTGTACGTGTATGAGTGTGTGTGTGTATGAGTGTGTGGGTGTATGAGTGTGTGTGCGTGTATGATTGTGTGTGTCTAAGTGTGTGTATGTGTGTGAGTGTGTGCATGTATGAGTGTGTGCGTGTGTGGGGGCATGTATGAGTGTGTGCTTGTGTATGAGTGAGGGTGCACGTGTATGAGTGTGTGCTCATGTATGAGTGTGTGTGTGTATGATTGTGTGTGTATATGTGTAAGTGTGTGCATGTATGAGTGTGTGCGTGTGTGAGTGTGTGCTTGTATGAGTGTGTGGGTGTATGAGCGTGTGTGCATGTATGAGTGTGTGTATGAGTGTGTGTGCATATATGAGTGTGTGTGTGACTGTGTGTGTGACTGTGTGTGTGCGTGTATGAGTGCATGTATGACTGTGTGTCTGAGTGTGTGCACTTGTATGAGTGCATGTGCGTGTATGAATGCGTGTATGATTGTGTGTGTCTGAGTGTGTGCACATGTATGATTGTGTGTCTGAGTGTGTGCACATGTATGAGTACATGTATGATTGTGTGTGTCTAAGCGTGTGCATGTGTATAAGTGTGTGCGTGTATGAGTGTGTGTGTGAGTGTGTGCATGTATGAGTGTGTGTGTATGATTGTGTGTGTGTCTGAGTGTGTGTGTGAATCTGAGTGTGTGCACATGTATGATTGTGTGTGTCTGAGTGTGTGCACGTGTATGAGTGTGTGTGCGTGTATGAGTGTGTGTGCGTGTATGAGTGTGCGTGTATGAGGGTATGTACCAGAATGCAACTTTATGGAGTTGGTTTTCTCCTTGCACCTTTACACCGGTTCCAGGAACCAGGCCCGAGTCCCCGACTTGCATGCCAAGTGCTTTTACCCACTCAACCATTTCACTGGACCTTGAGTGGCTTCTTGTCAGGTGTTTGGTCACAGCAACAAGAAAAGTAACTAATTAGAGGCCTTACACAAAATACTCATTTTCTTCAAAGGATTGATTCTCTAAAAAAGGCATCTGGGTGGGGATAGGCTGTGATCCCACAGCCATTGCCCACAGATTGAGTTAGCACTGCCTGATCTGACAGGTGATGTCTACCTTCTTCCCACTGAGCGTGACTCTCATTAGTGCCAGGTGACTGGGCAGCTAGGGCACCCTTTCAGGACCTCAACCTTCTTTGGAAATGGGGAAAATCTCTGCAATATAAGAAAAAAAATCATGCCCACAAACTGGGCATTTAAAGGCAGGCAGGGGTAAGAGTGCACATTTGTAATCCCAGCATCAGGCTGAGGCAGAAGTATCATGAGTTCAAGGCCACTCTAGGCTGCATAGAGAAACCTTGTTTCAAAAAAGAAGAGGGGAAAAGTATATCAAAGATTGTACTGGAGAATTATGTTGCTATTTAGCTAAAATCAATTTTGAGAGATAAGTTGGAGAAAAATCAAAAAGAAACTTGGCCTGAAACCAAGTTAAAGATGCATTTGGGGTTCAGGTGTCATCTTAAAGTCGTTGGGGGAATTCCCATTAACTGCAAAGCTGCAGCTCTGACCAGAAATGAATCATCTTCAAATAAAAGGGAGTTGGAAGCTCCCCGTGTGCTTCCAGCTGAACCCTGAGCAGCAGAGTGCCCTCCATGGGCCCCGAAGCACAGCTTTCCTCTGCAGCCTCTCTGTCTCGAAACGTTCTCCTGCAACAGCTCTGAGAATGAGACACAGACTCCTGCCAGCGAGGCCCCGCTGTCTGCTCTCTCCCAGCCCGTCTGCTCTCTCCAGGCACAGGTCTTTGCTCGCTCTGTGCTTCAGCACCACCATACCGTGGACCTGGCTCCCTGGGGTCCGGGCTCTCTCCTACAAAATGTTCTCCCTGCCTGGTGGCTTAATGCTGCCTTCTCTCAAAGCCTCACTTTTCTCAAGTAGAAGGAAGCTCCCCACCGCATCTAATTACCCCCTCTTGGGAAGTTGCCTAGGATCAGTCCTCTATCTCGCTTTTGTCAGCTGGCTCACCCGGTTCCCAGGGGTTGCAAGGCCCCACTAATGGCTTCACTCCAGTAAGTGACCCAGGCAACCCGTGTGGCAAGGTGTGCACATGACCATGTGTGTAACTGTATTTTTCCCTTTTTTTTTCCTCTTGGGAGTCCTGCCTCCCTCCTGGGCTGCTCTCTGCAGGGTCGGCCTAGTAGAGGGTGTGTGCACTTACTATGGGAGACCCAGGGCATCCTGCAAGGCTCAAAATCCTGAAGGACATTCAAGTACTGTCACATACTTATTTCAACATGGTAGCATCTCTGCTCTGGCCCAAGGACATGTTTGACAAGGAAATGTGACTAGATTCATTAAGCCAAGACTTTGATGACTACGAATTTTTTTCTGTAGCCAGAGGTCTCCACTATATTTAACTGACCTAATTTAAATGAAATCAAAAGGGCTGACTGAGCAAAATAACCCACACCAAGCTGGGCATGGTAGCACATGCCCAATCCCAGCACTTGGGAGGCAGAGGTAGGTAGGTCTCCGTGAGTTCAAGACCAGCCTGGTCTACATAGTAAGCTCCAAGCTAGCTGGGGTACAGGGAGAGCCTGTCTCCAGACCCAAAAAAGACCAAAAAAATAATAAAATAACCCAGAACAGCTAGGGGAAAGCAGCATACAAAAGCACACAAAGGCATTCCTCCAGCCTTTGCTACTTGCCTTCCATTTGTCTACTTCAGAACTGCAGACATGTCACAGAAATACATTTATTTTCAGATGTATTTTGTTTTGTTTTTTTATTTCTCAGGGCTATTTCTGGTCATGACTGGATGCATATTAAATACTTAAGTACTGTGGCTTATAACATCTCCTAACCTGTAGAGGATGTAAGCTTGTGGCATCAGCCATGGGTTATTTCTCCAAGGGGAGAGCCAATAGCCAATTAGATTTGGGATATACAGGCACATGGCTGCCTCTGCTGCACAGTATTTCCAGGCAGGTGAGGTGTAGCTGGTGCTGACGGGGGAGTCTTGCTTGACTCAGGGAGACCCATATTTGACAGGGGGGAAGATTGTAATTCATGGATTAACATATCCAAACATGTGTCTATGCTAAAGTAACCTACCATGACTATTAGTGCTGCTTGAATACCTATATATCTAATTGCTTGTTCTTCATTAGTAGGATCGAAAGGCTATTCCTGGACAAACTGTCAGCCCATGAAAGGGGGCAGCCAGAATTGACCAGAGTCCAAGTCAACAGCTCCAGAGAGAGTGGACTGTTTTACCTCTCATCCACCTGTGCCCCTTTTCTAAGCCTAGGGAACAGCCTGCGGAAGAGGGGGCGTGGTAGAATGTAAGGGCTACGATTGGGGTGAATGGTGAAACTACAGCAATGTGGTCTGGACACTCATTTGATCAACTTGATTGAACAGGCAACCTGTCACCCCCCACTGGATGGTGGGGCTGTGGGTGTTTGGGCACAACAGCCTGCAGATGGGTTTTGCATGGGGGATGCTTGTACTCATGGATTATCACCTGTGGCTGAAAATGAAAAAGGGAAAAACTGAGGGAGGGATGCAGGACAGTTGTGGCGGAGTGCATGATCTGGGATGGGGTGGGGGGGGGGGAAATAAGCCTGAACTGAATTGGAAAAAATGTATGAAATGCACGAAGCATCAATAAAAACTAATTTAAAAAAAATAAAAATAAAAATAAATAAAATGCTAAATACAGGGGTATCATATAACCCAGTAACCCCACAACTAGATATCTACTCAAGAGAAATGAAATTGTACTTGTCAGTTTCCTATAGTTGTTATAATAAATTTACTCAAACCTAAAAATAAATAAATAAATAAATAAATACTTAAGTACTGCATTCACTGAGCTGAAGAGATGGCTCCCTGGTTAAGAGCACTAGCTGCTTTTGCAGATGAGCTAGGTTTGGTTCCCAGAACCCCCGTGGCAGCTAACAAGCATTGGTAACTCCAGTTCCAGGGGATCCAATGCCTTCTTCTGACCTCCAAGACATGGAGCAACATGGATGTGCTTATATACGTGCAATATACTCATATAACATAAAATTTAATTTAAATATTACATTTACACTCTCATTTTAATAACTAGCTCAAGTGAAATAAGCTATTTTTACTCTGGTACTTAATAAGAATATACACAGCATTTGCTTCATCAATATTATTTTTCAATCATCACATTCTGCTGTTACATAACTCTATGGCACACAGAGGACTTTTGATGAGTTAAATGAACTCGTGCTTGTAATAATTAAAGAGAGGAACCTAGAAGTCTAAAGGAACTGTGAAGTTAAAGTCCAGTAGTTCCTATGAGGAGCAAAAGGTGGGTATTAGATTTCAAAAGGAGGATGGCAGGAAAGGCTTGGCGTTCTTTCAGCCAGGCTTTGTTGGTGAGACTGAAGAGAGAGAGTTTCCCAAAGGTGTCCTTACAGTAGGAAATTCCAGGGATTTCTGTCAGAGTGGGAATCACCACCGATGTGAGAGATGAACGACGCTCCCCACGTGACCTCCATTTGGCATAAAGTGACCACTGACCAAATGGATTTTCCTAAGCAGCAGCTGGCCCCAGGGTGCTGTGTGCCCACTCGTCTAGGGCCCCAAAGAGTAGATGCCTCCTCCAGTTGGTCTTGTCAGAAGGAAGTTTCCGCTGGTAACCTAGAAGAAGCCAGGTGAACTGAGTCACAAGGCCTATCTCCCTCACACAACCATACTGCAAACTCAGTGTAGTTCCACAGGTACGTGTGGTTTGCACAGGCTTTCCTACACAACATTCGATGCTCAAAGATGTAGAAAAATTCTTAGTAAAGATCTTTTTAAAAATTAATCTTCTCCTGCCAAACACATAAAAGAAAATGTACCTAAGCAGCTCTCAGGGAAACTAAGATACTAAATGAAGTTAAAATTCCTCTCGGGCAAATACTTAGGCTGCTTACTCAAAGGTTTCCTAGTTTTGTTTGTATGAATGCAAAAAATAACAGAAAGGGTCCAGATAAGGATCACAATAGCTGCCTCTTGCAGGAGACAGCCTAATCAAAAAATCAGCTCTGGAAATCAAAAGGATGCCCCCTGAACGGCGCCTGCCATTCAGTCCTGAAGCTGTCAGGGACCTTGTGTTTGGTTGATTTCCACCATGTTCTCCTGGTGCCAAGGCAGTTTCATGGTGTTCTGCAAAAGCCCAGGGTGAGGTCCCGCTGCACAGGATGCAAAATAGAAGGATCTAGCTTCCCCAGAGCAACTGAGCATGGGCCTTACTCTGCATGACTGTTCAAAGTGCTCTGACTGTAACGCTAGGGTGACCCAAAGTCATAGGCACTGATCTCGCACCCATATTTTACTTAAGGCAGTTTGTTGAGGCCTTAGGATATAACAATCAGAGCCCAGATGTGACATCTAAGTCACCTGGGGTCAGGCCTTCGATTAGGCAGTGTGACTAGAAAAGCAAACCAAGTTGTTTTAAATCTTCTATTTAAGAACATTTTATTACATTCACCAAGAAAGGGCACCACACATGACACAGTTTTGTGTTGTGGGCAGGGGGAGTCCTGGGATTAAATTCAGGTCTTCAGGCTTGGAGGCAAGTACCTTTATCCACTGAGCCATCCCATCAGCCCCCCAAATCTTCATATTTTATTTCCAAGTCTTTTGGAGGATCTATACCATCAGTCTTCTATAAGAGAAAAAAATGGATATTTAATTTATTTGATTTTTAATTTAAGACAGCTAAAGTTAATGTTATGACTTGACCAGACAGATATCTTTCCTCAAATCCTATAATAATAAATTTGGGGTTTGGTAAGACAGAGGCAATGGGGAAAAGAAAGTCACTGAGGCTCCTTAGAGTTTAATCCTTTACCAGGACAACAAAATGCTGTTGGCGATAAAGCCCCCCACCCCACTCCAGCCTCTGAAAATGGGAATCACTCTTATCACAGGTCTTTAGCTTCCTACTCTTGAGGTTAAATTCTGGATCGTAACACTATCCTAACCCGCATTCTGTAGAGAGAGACAACTTTCGTCACCTTTTCTGAGGTGGCCAAGGTTATCAGAACCTCTGATTAGATTCCAGTCATATCCCAACTTTGTATGCATTCAATCTTCAACTTGGATGCAAGCTTATTAAAACTGTATGTTTTCTGAGTGGTCCCAGAAATGACTTCATCACACCCCACTTCACCTACAATTTTGTTATTCATAGGAGACAAAAAACATAATGCCTGAGTTTACACTAACAGTTTCTCCCACGGGATACAATGTCAGCTCTGAATTCTACTGCTGTGTCCTCAGCATAGAGGAAAAGGTGTTAGTTTCACTCACAACCAGTATTTTTATTCACCTAGAGCTTATGAAATTGTGGAAATTGAAGTATGTCAATATGAACTGCCCAATTCTCAGTGTGTTTAAAGAAAAAAATCTAAGTTGCCTCTCTTGCTAAGAAGTAATCAGCTTGAGTTAATAAACACACATTCTCCAGTGAAGCATTGTTCAAATATCCTGGAAAAAAACACAGATCACCCCATGGTCCCGCACTGTATCTTCAGATGAACAACTGTGCTACCTCAGTTACTTTTGCTGTAACTTTCCATATCCTGACAGTGGTATCTGCAGTGTGGTTGTAAAATTGCAAATGGTGACAAGACTTTGTTATGTCCTAGAGGAAAAGGTTCCCAAAGGTACTACATTAAGAACCTTTGAAGGATGAGCTCTGTTTCACACAAATGTATGAAGTTTAACATCAGCATCCCCTCCCACCAGTAAGTAATAAACAAAAAAGGGCCTTTCTCCTCTGTGGCCTTTGAGATCTGATAACTGCTGTTAGGTTTTCCCACACCACCAGTGGTATTGTTGTACACTCTGCCACAAGAATGCAAAAGCTTTGAAACAAAACTTGGCATCCATGTTGATAGCATGAACCTGTGAAGTGAGATCATGCTATTGTTGACAGTGTACGTCAGCAAATAGGAATGTGTGTCTTACATTGTTCTTTTAAATGCTCCGGAGAGCATTTAAAAATTTTGTTTATTATCCAACTGTTATTTAAATCCATTCATTCATGTTCCTTGAGTGCAGGGACAGTTTTCATTTAACATCTATCTTCACAAAATTTGGCTATAGACACCTATTAAAAATGGACATACATGAATGCTGCGGAGTAACCAGCCACTTTCAGACTGGATTACACACAGAAGTATGGCTGATATTGCAAATCTGCTCAAGGACCCATGGCCGGGGGGCTCATGGGCTCCAGGAGTGAACCTACTACTATTATTCTGCTAAAGGGATATAGCATAAAACTGTCCTCTAAGTAAGTATCATTCTACCCAGAGATTATGCAATTATCAGATTTCTTCATCAGAGAAGTTTCTTTGTTCAGTGGCTAGTGGTTAATACAGAAATTCACAGCTGGTTAAGTGCAGAGAGTAAGAGACTATGGACGGCTCAGCCACAACTAGAAAAGACATCTATATCACATTCTCTTACTCAAGGCTCAGGGACCATCGTGGAATGGGAGACAGAAAGGCTACAGGGTCCTGGGGTTGTGGTACAGGGAGAAACTGTGTCTCCTGGAGATGACAGAACTGATGTCCCCACTGAACTCATGACCTCATAGCAGATGTGGCTGTCTGCCTAAGACCAAAATGGAGAACATTCTAGTACGGAATGGGAAGGACTTTATGAGCCTCCACCTCTTAACTGAGGAGCTATGGACAGTTGATGTCATCTGGGGGAGAGAGTATAATTTTTCTTTAAGGGGGTGTCTCCTGGAAGGTTGGTTGTGCTCCAGTGGATGGCCCCACACCCAGGAGTATATGAACAATACAAATTGGAGTTGGTGGGTTATTAACTTTTTTAATGCATACACAGGGGCTGAAGAGATTACTCAGTCAGTGAAGCACTCACCACATAAGCATAAGTGTTTGAGTTCGCTCCCCAGGAACCATGTCTAAAAAGAACCAAAACAAGAACATGGCTACAATCCCAGTTCTAGGGAGACAGAGGGCAGAAGACTCCCCGGAGACTGCTACAGCCAGTCTAACCAAACCCTATGTTTTCAGATCTTCCAGACATATAGATTCAGTTCTATACTTCCAAGTGTCAACGAACGCTTATTAAATGTATTGTGTCCTTACATGTCACAGTGTCTGACGTATCATTCTGTTTCTACTTCACCTAAGGATTTTCAATCTGTGGAAAAATTACATAAGAAAAATTCATATTTACCATATTAGTTCTCTGTTCCAGTTCAAGTCCCAGGGAAGAATTTAGAAGGTAGAGTGGATGGGATGGGAGGTTAGAAGAAGAGAAATCTAGATGATATCAACTTCTCTGTCTGGGGAGGCCAGGTAGATAGTGGAAGGCAGGGGAAGACAATTCCCAAGTCACCGATAACACCCTTTGTGGGACAACAGTCCCAGATTCAGGTGTATCTCACACATGTGCAAGCACAATCTGCCTGACACACTAGGCAGTGCTATATAGCAGGACACACCCTGTCATCTGATGATGCTAGCACACTAGGCAGTGCTATAGCACAGGACACGCCCTGTCACCTGATGATGCTAGCACACTAGGCAGTGCTATAGCACAGGACAGGCCCTATCATCTGATGATGCTAGCACACTAGGCAGTGCTATATAGCAGGACACACCCTGTCACCTGATGATGCTAGCAGTTGCTTGGCACCATGAGCTGACTTGTCTGCACACCCCTTTCTGGGTATACCCCACAGGCTAGGATGACCCGTGATGGTATGGAGGTCTAGGATTGGTTGCTGAGATGTGGGACCATATGATGTAGAGGCTGCCCACCCCCTGCCCCGACCTATGTAAGCTTCTTGTTGCATAGAATACATAGCGGATTTGTATTCTTCGACTTGATCCCAGGGATGTTCCTGGAGTAACCCTACGCCATACCCTCTTCAGCCTGTTCGACTGCAGGACTGACACCCCCACAGCCCTTCTCTCTTAGGAGGTTTGTCAAGAGTACTATGCCAACTCTTCTCCTGATACCACTGGTATTATTCTTGATTTTTTTTTTTTGCTCTGAATACTCATGACAGTACCCCAAACAGCCTTTCCTGAGCTGCGTGTTCCAGGGAGCCCTACAACACAGAACATTCCTCACGAGTACTTTACTACACAGTTCTGCTGATAGACAGTAAGAATGACCCAAGGGGTCAACCCACCGTGACAAAGTCCAGTCTATAAACCTTCATCTTAATAGGTAGAATTCAGATAAAGAACTTCCTTGTCCATCTGAGAGCATCGTGGAGTGTGATCAATGGTTGGCTTTTACATGGAGCTGCAGAGTCATCTAACTGATGAATTAAACATTAAAGATGAAGTATGTCTTGGTTCTCTCTAGAACTCACCAGGAAACTTGCTCTGAAACAGCTGCCAGGCAGATTGACCGGAAAACAGGCTCTGCCCAGGGGTCCCTCTGACCATCAAGACCCCAGGCTTTACAAATGTGGCTCTGTCACCAGTTTAAGCAGAACCCATTTACAGAGAAGAAAGCTTCCTTTGTTCTCTCTGGTTATTGTATTAGCAGTTTTAAAGACTTGGTAGAGACCTTGCTTACTGCCCTCCCCTACCTCCCAAATTTTTAAATTTAGTTTTGATTTTATTCCTATTTCGTAGTGCTGGGGATTGAACTCAGGGCCTTGTGCATGCTAAATAAGTACTCTACCATTGAGATACAGCCTTGGGCCAGCCCAAATGCTTTCTAAGTGTTCTAAATTTTCTTTTAACTTCAATGGTACAAAATATATTTGGGGCTGGAGAGATAGCCTAGCGGTTAAGAGAACCGATTGCTGTTACAGAGGACTCGGGTTCAATCCCTAGCACCCACATGGTGGCTAAGAACCATCTGTAACTCCAATTCCAGGAGAACTCCAGTTCCAGGGGAATCTGAGACCCTCTTCTGACCTCCGTGGCATTGCACGACACGGGTGCACAAACCTACATGCAGACAGTACACTCATACACATACAAAAATAAATAAAATTAAAAAATATATATATTTAAGAGTCATTAGATGGAACTTCAGAGTTAGGAGCCAGAGAGATGACTTGGCCATTAAAACCACTGGCTGCTCTTGTAGAAGACCTGGGTTCAATTTCCAGCACCCACATGGCAGCTAAGAACCATTTGTAACTCCAGTTCCAAGGGAATTAGATGCCCTCTTCTGGCCTCCCCAGGCATTGCAGGAAACAGGCGCACTGCCATACATGCAGGCAATATACATATAAAATAAGAAGAATAAATCGAATACTTTTTAAAGAAGATCTTCAAAGTTAGAGAGACAGCTCTAATATCCTCAAATTTGTAAACAGAGTTAATTTAAAACTAAGACAAAAATTTAGGACCGTCTGTGAAGAAGCAGTCTGCGAATCACTCCTAATTATGAGTGAAGTTAAAATTATAGTACAAAGTGAAAAAAAAGACAGGCAAAAATGACAAAAAAAAATCACTTTAAAGTCACATTATAAGCACACATGAACAAAGAGTTTTTGAAGACTGATTTACTGTTCCTCCACCCTAGACTTTGAAGTTAAAAGGCTACCTGCATAGTCAGGAAAATAAGCACATTATTTCCTATCTCAGAGGAAAACACTGAGACCTTTGAATTTATTACAAACTTCCCTACATGCTCTTTTAGACATACAGAGATCAGTGCGGCACTTCCCCCTGAACGGAGGGGTGGGGGGTCTGCAGTCCAGGTCTGCTCCCCCTGAGGGGAGGGGTGGGGGGTCTGCAGTCCAGGCCTGCTCCCCCTGAGGGTTTGGGGGGTCTGGAGTCCAGGCCTGCTCCCCCTTAGGGTTTGGGGGGTCTGCAGTCCAGGCCTGCTCCCCCTAAGGGTTTGGGGGTGTCTGGAGTCCAGGTCTGCTCCCCCTTAGGGTTTGGGGGGTCTGCAGTCCAGGCCTGCTCCCCCTTAGGGTTTGGGGGGGTCTGCAGTCCAGGCCTGCTCCCCCTTAGGGTTTGGGGGGTCTGGAGTCCAGGCCTGGTCCCCAGACCCCTGACCTGTTTCCTCTCTGTGCTGCCAGCTGAATGTCCAGTTCACTTGAAGATGACTATACTTAAACTTACTCTTGTGTTTGTGTTGTAACCAGTTTTCAATGTGTTTTGAACCAACAAGAGAGGAAAAAAGGAATTTCCAGAGAGAGGAAGTCAGTTTTCTGTTCTGTGTTAGGTCAGACATTTGGTTGACTCACTGAGTCCTTGTTGTTTACTACAGCCTTCAGAAATAACTGTCTGTTCAGCTGAAGAATGGAACACCGGTCCTCCAAAACTGTGGAAATTCCCCAGGCTTAGTTGACATCCAAAGACTTCACACAAGATCTTTCCTCCTATGCATATGGAACATCTACAGGGATGGGAAGTTCTAATCACATGCTACTAAAACATAGCATAACATAATGTCCACTTTAAGAATTTATCAGGAAAAAAAAAGCACAGTTCTTTTGTCTGTCTTACTGGCAAGTGCAGCTACCCTGTGGCTGCCACTGCTTTTGCCATCCTTCAAAGACATGAGACACAGCTTTTCAACCTTCCAATATGGCCTGAAGACTCATGTCTCTCCAAGAACCCTCCAAACCTTCAGTGCCAGATGGGGACTGCTGAGACATCCAGCTTGTGGACTGAGCTACTACTGGGGTTTCAGCCTCTTCAGAGTATAAACTGCCATTGTTGGACTACCCAGGCTGTATCATGGAGGCCAGTACAGGAAGATCAAGATAGGACATGGTACTTACTGGACCTCATTTGATGACCATGGGAAGGGAAAACCCCAGTATGGAACACAAGGGCAGGACTGATGGTTGTTTTGCACTTACCAAGGAGGAGCCTTCAAACATGACATCTTTAAGCCTAATTTAAAAAAGAAAAAGAAATCTGGGGCTGGAGAGATGGCTCAGTGGTTAAGAGCGCCAACTGCTCTTGCAGAGAACCCAGGTTCGATTCCCAGCACCCATATGGCAGGTAAGGACCGTCTTTAACTCCAGTTCCAGGGGAATCCGACACCCTCTTCTGACCTCCATGGCATTGCACGACATGGGTACACCAACCTACATGCAGACAGTACACTCATACACATAAATAAATGAATAAATAAATGAATAAATAAATAAAAATTTAAAAAAAGAAATTATAAGCTGAAAATGCTAAAAGATATATGTGGCATGCATATATGCATATTTTGGAGTAATGCAAATTGGAAGAAACAACAAGAAAAAAAGACTGGCTCAAAGAACGGTGAACTGCTCGAAACAATAAACTTCTGCATCAAAAATCTTAAAAGAAACCGAAAAAGATGAAATGCATGTTTGGCAGAATGCATGAGCTCTGGTGGGGCGGGGGTAAAGAAGGGGAATGGGTCTAGACTCGATTGGAAATTTTGTATAAAATGCACAAAGCTTCAATAAAAATTGGCTTAAAAAAAAAGAAAAAAATTTATCAAGAGTTGGACTGGGGATATAACTCAATGATAAGGCACTTGCCTAGCATATACAAAGCCCGGGGTCCAATTCTCACTTATAAAAAAAAAAAAAAAAAAAAACCCGGGGGCTGGAGAGATAGCCTAGCGGTTAAGAGCGCCGACTGCTCTTACAGAGGACCCGGGTTCGATCCCCAGCACCCACATGGTGGCTGAGAACCATCTGAAACAACAATTCCAGGAAAACTCCAGTTCCAGGGGAATCCAACACCCTCTTCTGACCTCCGCGGCATTGCACGACACGGGTGCACAAACTTGCATGCAGACAGTACATTCATACACACACAGAAATAAATAAAATTAATTTTAAAAAAATTAAAGAAAAAAAAAACCCAGGGCTGGGGAGATGGCTCATAGGTTAAGAGCACTGACTGCTCTTGCAGAGGACCTGGGTTCAATTCCCAGCACCCACATGGCGGCTAAGAACTGTCTTAGGCTGGGCATGGTGGCACTCGCCTTTAATCCCAGCATTCGGGAGGCAGAGGCAGGCGGATCTCTGTGAGTTCAAGGCCAGCCTGGTCTACAGAGCGAGCTCCAAGCCAGCTGAGACTAAAGGGAGACCCTGTCTCAAAAAAAAAAAACAATCCTGGCACTGGTACCAGGCTGACAATCTACGGCTAAACAAATCCCAGGCCACAGGGGAGTGCCTGCTACCATCCTGCCAAATAGACATCTGTGCCATGTAGCCTTGGTTATGGGCTTGACATAGCTGGGTTGAAAGAGACTCAGTTGAGGAACTGCCTCCATTGGAAGGGCCTATGGCCATGTCTGTGGGGTATTTTCTTATTTGTTGAGAGATGTGGGAAGACCCAGGCTGTGGTGGGTGATGCCACCCCTGGGCAGGTTATTCTGCATTATATAAGAAAGTAGGCTGAGCATGGGATGGAGGAGCAAGCCATTAAGCAGTGTTCCTCCATGGCCTGTGCTTCAGCTCCTGCCTCCAGGTTTGCACCCTGAGTTCCTACCCTGGGCTCTTTAAGTGATGAACTGTGATCTAGGGAGATGTAAGCCAAATAAACCCTTTCCTACCCAAGTTGGTATTGGTCAGAGTATTTTGTTGCAGTGATCAAAGGCAAACCAGAACAATATAATAACAATATAATATTGTTTTACCAATAGATTAGTGTACATCTCAATTCTCACCAGAAAAGTTTCTTATGGCAGCAGATGGCAATTAACACAGAGACCCACAAATGATCAATATGCAGAAAGGAAGAGACTGTGGAGTGCTCAGCCCTAAAAGGGACACCAAAGTCACACCCCCTGCTCCCAAGGCTCTGGGATCACAGTGGAGGGGGGGACGGAAAGATGATAAGAGCCAGGGGTGGTGGACGAATACTAAGAAACTGTTTTTAGGACACAACAGGACAGTTGCACATATGAACTCACAACACTTATGAATAGCATGCACAAGACTTGTGCAAATCCAAACAAGATGGGGGCTCAAGATGGATGGGGGAGGTGGGAAGGAAGCCCACCCCTGGCTGAGGGTCTACTGGCAATTGATAGACGCTGGGAGAGGAAGTGTCCTGTCAGTTTTCCTTAATAGTATGAGGCCTGGTAGCTTGATCAGACTCCAGGGCATGGACCCACACCTGGGAGCGTGTGGGAGGCATACAATGGAATCAATAGGCTTTTTAAAACAAAAATGTATAATTAAATAAATAATTAAGTAAAATTTGAAAAAGAAAAGGACAGATAATAATGCAGGACATGAAATTGGAGTGGGGAGGGGGAGAGGAGTCTGAGTATGATCAAAATGCATCATGGGAGATTCTAGGATCCATTTTTTAAAAATCAATTAAAAAATAACAATTAACATGAGCACAGCAAGAACACAGTTCCTTAAAAATCTTACATAAGAGAAGCAATTGCAATCACCCAAAAGACACTAAGACTTAAGAGACCTGGGGTGGTAGGCAGACAATGTAAATACATGCAAAAATGTGGATGGATGGATGGATGGATGGATGGATGGATGGATGGATACAAAAGAGTTATCAAAACCAGCTCTGAAGAAGAGGAGAAAAGAGTGCACTGATGGATACGGGTGGATTGAGCCAGCTCAGGATACTCAGGTCGCTTAAACAACAGACAGTGCTCACAGCTGCAAGTCCAAGATCAAGCTGCTGATAGATTCAGCTCCAGGTGAGAGCTGGCTTCATGAGTACAGACAGCCACCTGCTTACCATGTCCTCACACAGAGTAAGGGAGGGAGGGAAGAAAGGAGAGAGAGAGAGAGAGAGAGAGAGAGAGAGAGAGAGAGAGAGAGAGAGAACACTGCAGTGTCTCTCTCATTGAAGCCTAATTACTTCCCAAAGTCCCACTTCTGTGATCACGTGGCAATGCAAATCAGGGCATCCACACATGAATTTTGACTTTCAGTCCATAATTGTGACCAATGGGAGAAAGGTCTGAAAGGAGCACTGGTGTTCCGTGCAGGAAACAAGAAAGTAACAATGCAAAAGGTGTTCTGAATTTTTTCTCTGATGTTTCTAGCTTTCTAACACTGAAAGTTTCTCTAATTATCACTTTCTGGAAGTTATTAAAAATTCTCAGGTCTTATTTTACAACCATAATCAATAATCAGGATTTCTGAATAGAGCCCTAATTATTCCTATTTTTAAAATAATTTTTATATTTATGCTTCATAGTTTTCATATGTTTATATAATGTATTTTGATCATATCCATCTATCACTACCTGCCCCCAGTTCCCCTAGTGTTCCTGCCAACTTCTTATGTTCCTTTTAAACGTATTATTAATAACTCAAGTCCATTAAGTGCTGTTTATATATGCATGGGTGAGACCCATCCACCAGGCTGTGGCAACCTTCCAGGGCCATGTCCTCAAAGACATTAACTGTCAATAGCTCCTTTGCCACGGACAGGGCATTAGGGGCACCCTCCCATCCAAAGATCTCTATTTTTAAATATCTTGAGAGTATAAAGCAAAATCATAAAAGTATGAACTAAATAAATCACTGACTAATTAGAAGCAAGTGGTCCTCATTTGAACCCAAACTATGTCTAATTCTGGGTTGAAATCCATTTGGTCACATGTGGTGACCTGATGGGACAGATCCACTGATTTCCTAAATTAAACAGAAATGGCCCTTTCACTAAACCCTGTGGTTCTCTGCTTGACATGATAGCAAGAAAGAGGCAGAACAGATGGACAGAGTCCCCTCGGGTGACCAAGCCCTCCAACTCTGATACTCTGTAGTCTGTAGATCTCTCTCTCTTGCAGTAGCAGCAGTACTGCCTGGCAGGAGGCAGGGGTGTCTGGCACACAGGTAGGTAAAGTGGGTTTGCTTTTATCCCAGTGTGTGTGTGTGTGTGTGTGTGTGTGTGTGTGTGTGTGTGTGTGTGTAGGGTGTGCATGTGCTCTCAGAGAACAGAAGAGGGTGTCAAATCCCTTAGAACTACAGTTATAGGCAGTTGTGGGCCACTCAATGTGGATTTGGGGAGCAGAACTCTAGTCCTCTATAAAAGCAGCAAGACTCCATAACAGCTGGCCTATCTCTCCAGCCATATAAGCATGAATCTAGACGAGATGAACTCAGTCAATAAGACCTTTCAGGGAGCACTGTGTTCTCCTAAATCCAACAACATAAGAAAAGTAGTCAAAAGCCCTCACTCTCGGGGTCTGCTGATTTCCCTGGTGTAAACTTTCCTACATGGTTCTTATCATCATGATGCTCCAGCACACTCAGCTAGTGAGCATGCTGTCTAAGAGAGTTTCAGCCAGCTCTAGCAGACACAGATTCATTCTTCAAATGACAGGACCTCTGAAAGCCAGGTGTCCCAGCAGACATGCTTTAGCATTCAAGTGCTCATGCTGTGCTAGGGGAAGGACAACTCTACCTGTGGCTTCACTCACCTGTGGTTGACAGACTGTACCTCAGCCCCACAGGCACTCTTGTCACTCAATAGGGAAGTAATGTAAATGATTTGGTCACCCATGTGCTGCAGACTATTTGAGAATACTTCACCCCCAGCCTCTCAAACTCCAACAGGAAGCAGAACATGATAAAGGTGAGGGTGGAAAGGCATTTTGTCCTGCTGCCCAGTTAAGGAGCTGTTGTGATATGTGATTGCAGATGTGTAGGCTATACCAGAAACGCAAATTGTAAGGGGGGGGGCAGCGGGAAGCTCTTTAGCAAAGCTTTAGAGAACAGTGATTCATTAGAATGACACAATGATTAAAAAAAAAAAAAAAAACTACTCATCCACATGAACCAGAATCCCCTACAGAGCAGTTCCAGTTTCAGAATCCACAGGGTCATACGTGTTTCTAGCAAGTTCTCAGGTAACGCTGATGCCATTTTTCTGGGAACCACACTTTAAGAATCATTCCCTTAAATACATGACATCTTAACATTGGCAAATTAATCATCCAGTGTGCACTAGAATGTAAGGACATTTCCTAGCCACACAGGGGACAGTGATGCATGTTTAATCATCAGATTGCACTATAAAATTCAGAATTTGTACTAGGATAGAAACGAAACTTCAAGAAAACAGATCCCATTAATAGTAGTTTGAACTGAAGTTTATTTTAGAAGTTCAAGGTTAGAACTGGGTTTTTGATTCCCTTTAAGTAACAGTCCTCAGCAAACAGCAGTTATACAACATGCCCAGGATTGCACAGCAAACTGCAGGTGGAGATCATGCCTTTCTCCTTCTATTCCATATCCAGGGCACAGTAATTAATTGTGCAAGAAATATATGTAGAATTGTGAAACTGCTGCAGACAGGGAAGAACAATCTCAGAAGTCTTCAAGTGTTTGTGGGTGTCAAAGTTAACCCTCATATTTCTTCTGTGTGAACTTAACACTTTCAAAGTCCCAACTTCCTCTCTCATAGGATGAAGTTTCTCTGTGTACAAAGGTGGTTAGTATTGTAGCCTATGCCCAGGAGAGATCCAAACAAAAACCCCAAGTGCTGTTTTTAATAGCTGATATAGCAAGATGTGAAGGTCATTGTTTCAAAGTTATATCAGCCTTAAAAAAAAAAAAAAAAAAAAAAAGAACTTTTTAATGGCCAGGCACAGTGGCAAATGCCTTTAATCCCAGCACTCGGAGGCAGAGGCAGGCAGATCTCTGTGAGCTCAAGGGCAGCCTGGTCTACATAGTGAGTTCCAGGACAGCTGGGGCTACAGGGAGACCCTGTCTGGAAAAGACCAAAAAAAAAAAAAAAGTTTCTGGGCTGGTCGTGGTGGTGCTTTAATCCCAGCACTCAGGAAGTAGAGGCAGGCAGATCTCTGTGAGCTCAAGGGCAGCCTGGTCTACATAGTGAGTTCCAGGACAGCTGGGGCTACAGGGAGACCCTGTCTCAAAAACACACACACAAAATCAAAACTTAATCAAATCTGGTATTTTGGGATTTTCTCCCTGACCCACTCACAATACTAATCTCCAACTGGACTAGAAACTTATTTCTTCCTTAGTGTTTTCTTGGGTTATTTGTTTAACAACCTTACATTGCAATAAGGTCCAGCTCTTGCTTTGTAATTGTGTGTTATCAGGCATGAGTGTCCATTTCAGGGTCACCTTGCAGACATCCTAGACATCCTCCTGTTCCAGCTCTAACGGACTCAGTATGGCTCCTCATGGTGCATGTGCGCACAGTAAGTACAGTGCTCACAGAACTCCGCCAGGGCTTCCTTCAATAAGCCCGTGTCCACAGCGTCTATTCGAATGTCTGTTGAACCCACAGCGTGGCTTCCACAGTATAGGCTTTCACTTCCATCTTCATCCTGACCAGGCAGACATCAAAAGCTTGAGCTTTGGTTGGTTGGTTGGTTGGTTGGTTGGTTGGTTGATTGTATTGTTTGAGTTTTGGTTGGTTGGTTGGTTGCTTGGTTGGCTGTATTGTTTGAGTTTTCTTCTGCTGGAACAATGGTGGCATTAGGATCAGTGATTATAGGTGTTTTAGAAACGAGATGTGTTCAGGGGGCATAGGAGTGGATATACCACTTGAGAAGACATAGTCAGGTGGGTTATCCTTGGCCAGGAGCTTGCTTATGGGTTTCAGGTCCTTATTTTATCCTTTGTTTAATGAAAGGAAAATCCCCTTTATAAAATGTGGGTTGTGTCTAGAATTTAGGATTTTATATAACTGATACTGATGGAGACTATTATTTGTTCAGGCTTCCTAATCTGTCAAACAATGTCCTAAGCTCTCCACCAAAGACGGGAATTCAACTTAAAGAAGTTAGCTGTCTGTTTGTACAAGGCTAATGGCAGCCAGTTCTGTCTACCTCCATCTAACAATAGGAAATTGTGTTCATTGCTGTGACAAAATATCTACGAGAAACAATCTCAAGGTAAGAAAGACTTATTTGGACTCAGTTCCGATGGTTTCAAAACATGGCTGGTTAGATCCATTGTTGAGGGGATGGTAGAGGAAAACTCCCTACAATTTGTTACCCAGGAAGTAGATAGACAGACAGACAGACAGGGGGCAAGGGGCAGGATGCATCTTTTATGGCCCCAGTGATCTGCTTCCTCCAACAGGCTCCATCCCCTAACATCCTCATCAACTTCCAAGAAAACCATCAAATCAGGAATGTACACTGGATTTATCCACTGGTAAAGGCAGAGTTCTCCTGATTCCATCACTTCGCCAAAACCCAACCTCAGAACACCATTTCTATTGGGGACTAAGCTTTCAATACATGAGGCTTTGGGGGAACATTTCATATCCAAACACTAATGTTTATTAATGCTTTGCTACTTTTTTTTTTTTTTTTGGTCTTTTCGAGACAGGGTCTCCCTGTAGCCCCAGCTGTCCTGGAACTCACTCTGTAGACCAGGCTGGCCTTGAACTCACAAAGATCCACCTGCCTCTGCCTCCCGAGTGCTAGGATTAAAGGCGTGCACCACCACGCCCGGCTTATGCTTTGCTACTTTCTATAGATGTATTATTTCATATAGAATAAAAGAGAAAATAGGATCCAACAGAGTTATGACATGTGTCCAAATCACAGAGGGACACTGAGAAAGTGCTAAAACCAAAACCCGTGCCTCCTGTCCCAAGTGTTCTTGCACTTTTATTGTGTGTGATAGATTTGCCCGTGGAACTGGAGTTTGGAGAGGATTCATGGTATAAGCAGAACCGGTTCTTAACAGGAAAGGCACTGCCCCTCAGTGGTTAGGCATGAGCTCTGGAGCCAGCGTCTGCTTGAGTGCTAGCTCTGCAGTCACCCATCTGTGTGGCCTGAGGCAGGCTGTCTAACCTCTCTGTACTTCCATTTCATCATGTCAACAGGGATGATTGTGAAGATCATTCTAAGAAAAGGTAATCTTTTGATCAACTGTCATTTCTTACATATAAGGGGAAAGATATAGTTGGCTCTTGGGATTATATTTTATTTTTCTGTCCTGACCAAAACAAAAACAAAAAAGCTGACAGAAGTGACTGTTCTTGTTTTCCTCAGGAAAAAAAAAAAAAAACCTGATGAGATTTCAGGTCACTGGGATTGGCTCAGAGAGACGTTAAGATACTAACTAAAGAAATTAGGGTAAGTGGCTAATGGATGTCTTGAGAACACTACCTGGAGATCAAGACAGATCCTCCAACTCCAACTTCTAGATCCCTAGGGATGTGAGCCGTCTGGAAACATGACTAAGAAAGGAAAGTCCAGAATTCTACTGGGAATTCTTAAGGACGAGTGAAGTTTAAACTGAAGATATTAATCAAATTTGTAAATGAGGTATTAGCAGTGGGCCATCGTGTCAATGTGACTCCCAGAAATCACTGACGTATCCACCTGTCCTTCAGGGCTGCATGGCTAAACTCTTGAAAATGACTTTTTTTTTCTTTTTGAGACAGGGTTTCCCTGTAGCCCCAGCTGTCCTGGAACTCACTCTGTAGACCAGGCTGGCCTTGAACTCACAAAGATCCACCTGCCTCTGCCTCCCAAATGCTAGGATTAAAGGCATGCACCACCATGCCCAGCTAAAAATGACTTTCAAAGGCACAGTAGGGGACAGTAGTGATGGTTATGAACCTTGGTAAATGCACTTAACACCATTTGGCTAAAAAAAAGTTGAAAGGATTTTTTTTTAATCAAGAAGTTTGGGAAGAAGGCTTGGGGGGAGGGGTGAATTCCTGGCTGCCCAAGCACAAGGACCTGAGTTCAAATCCCAAAAGTGGGAGGAAGGGACAGGGAGGGGAGGGCAGAGAGAAGTTGCTCTGATCACTGGCCAGCCAGTCTAGCCAAAATGGTGAGCTCTGGGTTCAGTGAGAGACTCTGTCTCAAAAACTAACGTGAAGAAATAATAGAGGAAGATACCTTACATCAAACTCTGGCCTGCACGAGCACACAGACTTTGACACATGCATACACCATGCACAGGCGTACACGTGCACACACACACACGCACACACACACACACACACACACACTCAAGCCCATTATTTGTTTAGTTTTGTAAGGGAGCACACCTTCATGACACACATTTTCCAGATTGAATCATCCACCCAAACGCAGGTGTGCTGTTCTCACTCACCAATAAATAGTGAATTGGCATCTGTGTGTCCATGTGCCTACGGAGGCTGAGCTTCTGTGTCCCTGTGCCCACAGAGGCTGAGCTTCTGTGTCCGTGTGCCTATGGAGGCTGAGCTGCTGTGTCCATGGGCCTACAGAGGCTGAGCTGCTGTGTCCGTGGGCCTACAGAGGCTGAGCTTCTGTGTCCCTGTGCCTACGGAGGCTGAGCTTCTGTGTCCCTGTGCCTACGGAGGCCAGAGCTTGACTTCGGGCACCTACCTCACTCACCTCTCCAGCTTCTTTATTGACACAAGGTCTCTCTCTCTCTCTCTCTCTCTCTCTCTCTCTCTCTCTCTCTCTCTCTCTCTGTCAGAGCTCACTAATTCAGCTAACCTAGCTGGCCAGCTTCCTTCAGGGATCCCCTGTCTCTGGATCTCAAGGGCTGGGGTTCCAGGCAGGCGGCCTTACCTGGCTGCCATTCACAGGGTGCTAGGGATCTAAACACACTGTGTGATGACCATTTTATCAACTAAGCCATCTCCCCAGCCTTAGTTCCCATTTAAAGTGGTCATAAGTATAAATATATATTATATTAATAGATATATATACTTGAGCTCATAAAGCATCATTTCAACTATCATATTTAAAACTGAAGTAGTACAATTAGAGAGTAGTTACTATGTCTTCCATTTATCAATAAGGATAAATGAGAGCTGAAAACCCACTTTGTACCCCTTGAGATACTTTGGGAATGGCATAGGACCATTCCCAAAGTCTGCAGTGGAAGTGACCAGAAGCAAATGAGAGCTCTCAGGGGTGGCAGTGCCAATGAAGAGCACACTCTCCTGAAAGGTCACCCTTGCCGGGTGACCTGGGCAAGCTAGGAAGTCTCCAGAATTCTGTATTTATGTTTTAATCATTTAATTTTTTAGTAAGTTATTTTTACTATATGTGTATGTGTGTTTGGACTGGATATATGTGAGTGCACCATGTGCATACAATACCAGAAGAGGCCAGAAGATGGGGTCAAATCCCCTGGAACTGGAGTTATGGGTGATCGTTAGCCATCATTTAGGGCTGGGAACTAAACCCAAGTCCTCTGCAAGAGCAGCCAGTACTCTTAACTGACGAGCCATCTCTCTAGCCCTTTGCCATTATCTTTCGCTAGGTGATATTAATTGTACAGAGTAAAGGGTTTCATCACGACAGTTCCATACATGCACACAGTGTACTCTGATGATGTGCCCCTCCCCATTATCTGATCATACCCTCCCACCCCCATTCTACTTCCATGTCCCTGAGAGTCCTTTAGTCACTTTCTTACACTTACAAGTAAGTTCACTTTGAGCTGGAGAGATGGGTCAGTGGTTAGGAATGCTTCCTGCTTTGTCAGAGGATGCAAGTTCAGTTCCCAGCACCCACACAGGGCTTCAAAGAGTACAATGCCCTCTTTTGGGCTCTGCACACTCAGGGAGTACTCTAAAACAGACATATGTGCCCAAATAAAAATGACAAAAGTAGCCAGGCGTGGTGGCGCACGCCTTTAATCCTAGCACTTGGGAGGCAGAGGCAAGAGGATCTTTGTGAGTTCAAGGCCAGCCTGGTCTACAGAGTGAGTTCCAGGACAGCTGGGGCTACAGGGAGACCCTGTCTCGAAAAGACAAAAAATAAATAAATAAATAAAATAAAAAAAAATAAAAATGACAAAAGTAAAACTTCTTAAAAGTCCACATATGAGAAAAAACGTGATAATGTCTTTGTGAGTCTGAATGTTTTAACTTTATGTGATAACCTCCAGTTCCATTTGTTTTCCTATGAAAAATATCATATTGTTATTCTCTGTGGCTGAGATAAATTATGATAGAAGATAGATGATAGATACAGATAGATAGATGATACATAGATAGATGATATATAAGTATGCAGAAAATGATATCATCTATCATCTGTATAGATGATATATAGATAGATGATAGATAGAAGATAGATAGTAAATAGATGATAGATAATATAAGGTAGATAGATAATGAAGATAAATAGATGATAGATGATAGATAGATAGATAGATAGATTTTCTTTTTGTTCTCTCTTCTGATTTCTAATATTAACCTTCTCCATAGAAACAAAACAAAGCATATTCACTTTGATTCTTTGGTTTCTCTAGACAGGTTCTCTAGCTAGGGGAAGATAATTCAAGTTTCTGCTTTGTCCATACCAGTCTTCTATGACTCGGGTTATTCTATCTATGTAGGGGTCCCGAGTGGAACTATGACTTGGGGTTATTCTATTCAGGCAGGGGTCCCGAGTGGAACTATGACTTGGGGTTATTCTATTCAGGCAGGGGTCCCGAGTGGAACTATGACTTGGGGTTATTCTATTCAGGCAGGGGTCCCGAGTGGAACTATGACTTGGGGTTATTCTATTCAGGCAGGGGTCCCGAGTGGAACTATGACTTGGGGTTATTCTATTCAGGCAGGGGTCCCGAGTGGAACTATGACTTGGGGTTATTCTATTCAGGCAGGGGTCCCGAGTGGAACTATGACTTGGGGTTATTCTATTCAGGCAGGGGTCCCGAGTGGAACTATGACTTGGGGTTATTCTATTCAGGCAGGGGTCCCGAGTGGAACTATGACTTGGGGTTATTCTATTCAGGCAGGGGTCCCGAGTGGAACTATGACTTGGGGTTATTCTATTCAGGCAGGGGTCCCGAGTGGAACTATGACTTGGGGTTATTCTATTCAGGCAGGGGTCCCGAGTGGAACTATGACTTGGGGTTATTCTATTCAGGCAGGGGTCCCGAGTGGAACTATGACTTGGGGTTATTCTATTCAGGCAGGGGTCCCGAGTGGAACTATGACTTGGGGTTATTCTATTCAGGCAGGGGTCCCGAGTGGAACTATGACTTGGGGTTATTCTATTCAGGCAGGGGTCCCGAGTGGAACTATGACTTGGGGTTATTCTATTCAGGCAGGGGTCCCGAGTGGAACTATGACTTGGGGTTATTCTATTCAGGCAGGGGTCCCGAGTGGAACTATGACTTGGGGTTATTCTATTCAGGCAGGGGTCCCGAGTGGAACTATGACTTGGGGTTATTCTATTCAGGCAGGGGTCCCGAGTGGAACTATGACTTGGGGTTATTCTATTCAGGCAGGGGTCCCGAGTGGAACTATGACTTGGGGTTATTCTATTCAGGCAGGGGTCCCGAGTGGAACTATGACTTGGGGTTATTCTATTCAGGCAGGGGTCCCGAGTGGAACTATGACTTGGGGTTATTCTATTCAGGCAGGGGTCCCGAGTGGAACTATGACTTGGGGTTATTCTATTCAGGCAGGGGTCCCGAGTGGAACTATGACTTGGGGTTATTCTATTCAGGCAGGGGTCCCGAGTGGAACTATGACTTGGGGTTATTCTATTCAGGCAGGGGTCCCGAGTGGAACTATGACTTGGGGTTATTCTATTCAGGCAGGGGTCCCGAGTGGAACTATGACTTGGGGTTATTCTATTCAGGCAGGGGTCCCGAGTGGAACTATGACTTGGGGTTATTCTATTCAGGCAGGGGTCCCGAGTGGAACTATGACTTGGGGTTATTCTATTCAGGCAGGGGTCCCGAGTGGAACTATGACTTGGGGTTATTCTATTCAGGCAGGGGTCCCGAGTGGAACTATGACTTGGGGTTATTCTATTCAGGCAGGGGTCCCGAGTGGAACTATGACTTGGGGTTATTCTATTCAGGCAGGGGTCCCGAGTGGAACTATGACTTGGGGTTATTCTATTCAGGCAGGGGTCCCGAGTGGAACTATGACTTGGGGTTATTCTATTCAGGCAGGGGTCCCGAGTGGAACTATGACTTGGGGTTATTCTATTCAGGCAGGGGTCCCGAGTGGAACTATGACTTGGGGTTATTCTATTCAGGCAGGGGTCCCGAGTGGAACTATGACTTGGGGTTATTCTATTCAGGCAGGGGTCCCGAGTGGAACTATGACTTGGGGTTATTCTATTCAGGCAGGGGTCCCGAGTGGAACTATGACTTGGGGTTATTCTATTCAGGCAGGGGTCCCGAGTGGAACTATGACTTGGGGTTATTCTATTCAGGCAGGGGTCCCGAGTGGAACTATGACTTGGGGTTATTCTATTCAGGCGTCTTTTGAGACAGGCGTATCTCTTTAGTCCCCAGCTGGACTGGAACTCGCTCTGAGACCAGGCTGACCTTGAACTCCAGAGATCTGCCTGCCCCTGCCTCCCAAGTGCTAGGATTAAAGGTGTGCTTGTTTGTTTTTGGTTTAGAGCAGACTAATTCACCTTATTTTTCTCTCATGCACACCACCATGTGTGATAGCATGCTGGAGCCTGGGTCCTCTGCATGGAGACTGTGGTGTGGGTTTTCACAAGATGGTGGGTGAATTATTGATGGGAGACTTGGTGAACACAGTCTCTTTCCAGAGATTGGGGATCAAGTAGCTCTAGGTCTCGGAGATGGCATCAAGAGTGCCCTTGGGGAAGCTGCCCAGAATAGAGGTTTGCTCCAAGGAGGTAGCCACTGCTTCGAGGAGGCCTCATCTTGGCCAGTTGTCCCTTGTCCCTGTGAGGAGAGGCTACTGGTGGAAGAAGATTGGGCCCCACAGGGTCCTGTTGCTTCTGCTGCAGGTTATCCAACAGGCTGTGACCTGCCTCTTGCATGTGCTGGGGCAGGAGTGGAGGTGGGGCTGTGCAATGCCTGGCAGCTATGGCCAACCATTCCTACCTTACATCCTCGTCTTCCTCAGTTTAGGATTTCTTCCTGGGAGCAATGGGATTAGGTAGTTCCACTCGTGACCCCTGCCTGAATAGAATAACCCCAAGTCATAGTTCCACTCGGGACCCCTGCCTGAATAGAATAACCCCAAGTCATAGGTCCACTCGGGACCCCTGCCTGAATAGAATAACCCCAAGTCATAGTTCCACTCGTGACCCCTGCCTGAATAGAATAACCCCAAGTCATAGTTCCACTCGGGACCCCTGCCTGAATAGAATAACCCCAAGTCATAGTTCCACTCGGGACCCCTGCCTGAATAGAATAACCCCAAGTCATAGTTCCACTCGGACCCCTGCCTGAATAGAATAACCCCAAGTCATAGTTCCACTCGGGACCCCTGCCTGAATAGAATAACCCCAAGTCATAGTTCCACTTGGGACCCCTGCCTGAATAGAATAACCCCAAGTCATAGTTCCACTCGTGACCCCTGCCTGAATAGAATAACCCCAAGTCATAGTTCCACTCAGTGACCCCTGCCTGAATAGAATAACCCCAGTCATAGTTCCACTCAGGGACCCCTGCCTGAATAGAATAACCCCAAGTCATAGTTCCACTCGGGACCCCTGCCTGAATAGAATAACCCCAAGTCATAGGTTCCACTCGGGACCCCTGCCTGATAGAATAACTCCAAGTCATAGTTCCACTCGGGACCCCTGCCTGAATCGAGAATAACCCAAGTCATAGTCCACCGGGGAACCCTGCCTGATATGAGAATAAACCCCATAGTCATAGTTTCCACTCGGGACCCCTGCCGTGAATAGAAGAACCCCAAGTCATGTTCCACTCAGGGACCCCGCTGAAGTAGAGAAACCCCAAGCTCAAGTGTCCACCCGGACCCCGTGCCTGAAGAATAACCCGTCAGTAGCCACTCGGACCTCCGGCCTTGCAGATGAATAACCCCAAGTCAGGAGTTCCAACTGCAAGAGGACCAAGCATGGCACGCGGCCTGGCCTGAAAGAAAACCCCAAGTACATAGGAGTGCCACTCGGACCCCTGATCCGAGAGAAGAACCCCAAGGCATAGTTCCACGCGAGGACCCCTGCTCTGAAGATACCCGGCAAGTAAGTTCATGTACCCCTAGGATAGATACGAGTTCCACTCGGACCTCTGCTGCCTGGATAGAATAAACCCAAGCAGAGGCCACCGGGACCCCGTACATAGAGTAGGAAGTAACCCGAGGTCATAGACAGACTGGGATGGAGCCAAGAGAGAAACTGGACTTATGCTCCCCAGCAGAGAACCGCTAGAGAAGAAACCAAAGAAGTCAAAAGTGAAGATGCTGGGTGTTGTTGTTCGGATGGAGTAGGTAAGTAGGAGAAATCGCAGAAGAAGCAAAAAGGAAAGGCGAGCGTAGCTACTATCTAAATCAGCTATCATCTAGTATCGTCAGTATCTACTACCTTATAGTTATCTATCATCTATTTACATATCTATCTATGTTCTATCATGCATCTATCTAACTATCATCATCTAATACATATGATCCGATGATATCATTTCTTCATGTTACTATTAATATATCCATCTATCTATGTATCATCTATCTATCCTTAGTATCTATCATCTATCTATCAATTTTTCTCAGCCACAGAGAATAACAATATGATATTTTTCATAGGAAAACAAATGGAACTGGAGGTTATCACATAAAGTTAAAACATTCAGACTCACAAAGACATTATCCGTTTTTTCTCATATGTTGTGCTTTTAAGAAGTTTTACTTTTGTCATTTTTATTTTTTTTTTATTTTAGTTTTTTATTTTTTTTTTTTTTTGTCTTTTCACAGGTGTCTTCCTGTAGCCCAGCTGTTCCTGGAACCACTCTGGTAGACCAGGCTGGCCCTTGAACTCACCAACGATCTAGCTTCCTCTGCCTCCCAAGTGTCGATTACAGAAAGCGTGCGCCACCACGCCTGGCTACTTTTTGTCATTTTTTATTTGGGCAATATGTCTGTTTTAGAGTACTCCCCTGAGTGTGCAGAGCCCAAAAGAAGGGCATGTAACTCTGTTGAAGCCCTATGTGGTGCTGGGAAACTAAACTTGCATCTTGACAAAGCAGGAAAGCATTCCAACACATGACCCATACTCTCCAGCTCAAAGTGAACTTACTTGTAAGTGTAAGAAAGTGACTAAAGGACTCTCAGGGACATGGAAGTAGAATGGGGGTGGGAGGGTATGATCAGATAATGGGGAGGGGCACATCATCAGAGTACACTGTGTGCATGTATGGAACTGTCGTGATGAAACCCTTTACTCTGTACAATTAATATCNGATATTAATTGTACAGAGTAAAGGGTTTCATCACGACAGTTCCATACATGCACACAGTGTACTCTGATGATGTGCCCCTCCCCATTATCTGATCATACCCTCCCACCCCCATTCTACTTCCATGTCCCTGAGAGTCCTTTAGTCACTTTCTTACACTTACAAGTAAGTTCACTTTGAGCTGGAGAAGCTAAATGGGTCATGTGTTGAATGCTTTCCTGCTTTGCAGAGATGGCAAGTTTTATTTCCCAGCACCACACAGGGCTTCAACAGAGTACAATGCCCTCTTTTGGGCTCTGCACACTCAGGGGAGTACTCTAAAACAGACCATTTGCCAAATAAAAATGGACAAAAGTAGCCAGGCGTGGTGTCGCGCACGCCTTTTTAATCTGTCACTTCGGGAGGCAGAGGCAAGCTAGATCCTTGTGGTTCAGGGCCAGCCTGGTCCTACAGATTGGAGTTCCAGGAAAGCTGGGGTCTACAGAAGACTCAAAAAAAAAACAAAAAAAAAAAAAAAATAATAAAAAAAAAATAAAAATGACAAAAAGTTAAACTTCTTAAAAGTCACAACATATGAGAAAAAACGGGATAATGTCTTTGTGAGTCTGAATGTTTTAACTTTATGTGATAACCTCCAGTTCCATTTGTTTTCCTATGAAAAATATCATATTGTTATTCTCTGTGGCTGAATAAATTGATAGAAGATAGATAGATAGCTAGATAGATAGATGATACATAGATAAGATGTATTATATATATAAGTAACGAAACAGAAATGATATCATCTAGGATCATATGTATTAGATGATGATAGATTAGATAGATGTATGATAGACAATAGATAATAGAAATAGATGATAGATAACTATAAGGTAGATAGATATGAGATAATAGATGATTAGCATGATTATAGATGCTAGTCGCTCGATTTTCTTTTGTGCTTCTCTCTGTGATTCTACTACTTAACCTCTCCATCGAAACACACACCAGATTTCCACTTTTGCTTCTTTGGTTTCTTCTTAGCCGGTTCTCTACGCTCGGGGCGATAAGTCAGTTTCTCTCGTTGTCCATACCAGTCGTCTATGCCTCGGGTTCTTCCTACTCTATGTGGGGTCCCGAGTGGAACCCTACTGCCTTGGGTTATTCTATCGAGGCAAGCAGGGTCCGAGTGGACTCGGTTCTATCAGCTAGGGGTCTGAACTTACTTCGGGTATTCTTCAGAGCGGGGTCCTCGACGTGGAACTTGCTTGGGGTTTTCTATCTCAGGATCACGGGGTCCCGGAGTGGACCTGCTGGTTACTTGGGGTTTTCTCTTCAGGCCAGGCCCGGTGACCTATCCTGGCCCGGCGCTGGAACTTGACCTTGGGGTTATTCATTGCAGGCAGGGGTCACGAGTGGAACACCTGACGGAGTTCATCTCTTCAACGCGGGGTCCGAGTGGACACTATGGCCTTGGGGTTATCTTCTATTCACAGGCGGTGCCGAGTGGAACCATGACCTTGGGGTTTTCTATTCAGGCGGGGTCCCGAGTGGAAACTCTGCTATGGGGTTATTCTATATCAGGCGCGGTTCCCGAGTGGACCTATGACTTGGGGTTATTTCGATTCAGGCAGGGGTCCCGAGTGGAACTATGACTTGGAGTTATTCTATCAGGCAGGGGTCCCGAGTGGACTATGACTTGGGGTTATTCTATTCAGGCAGGGGTCCTGAGTGGAACTATGACTTGGGGTTATTCTATTCAGGCAGGGGTCCTGAGTGGAACTATGACTGGGGTTATTCTATTCAGGCAGGGGTCACGAGTGGAACTATGACTTGGGGTTATTCTATTCAGGCAGGGGTCCGAGTGGAACTATGACTTGGGGTTATTCTATTCAGGCAGGGGTCCCAAGTGGAACTATGACTTGGGGTTATTCTATTCAGGCAGGGGTCACCGAGTGGAACTATGACTTGGGGTTATTCTATTCAGGCAGGGGTCCATAGTGGAACTATGACTTGGGGTTATTCTATTCAGGCAGGGGTCCCGAGTGGACTATGACTTGGGGTTATTCTATTCAGGCAGGGGTCCCGAGTGGAACTATGACTTGGGGTTATTCTATTCAGGCAGGGGTCCACGAGTGGAACTATGACTTGGGGTTATTCTATTCAGGCAGGGGTCCCGAGTGGACCTATGACTTGGGGTTATTCTATTCAGGCAGGGGTCCCGAGTGGAACTATGACTTGGGGTTATTCTATTCAGGCAGGGGTCACGAGTGGAACTACCTAATCCCATTGCTCCCAGGAAGAAATCCTAAACTGAGGAAGACGAGGATGTAAGGTAGGAATGGTTGGCCATAGCTGCCAGGCATTGCACAGCCCCACCTCCACTCCTGCCCCAGCACATGCAAGAGGCAGGTCACAGCCTGTTGGATAACCTGCAGCAGAAGCAACAGGACCCTGTGGGGCCCAATCTTCTTCCACCAGTAGCCTCTCCTCACAGGGACAAGGGACAACTGGCCAAGATGAGGACCTCTTGAACAGCAGTGGCTACCTCCTTGGAGCAAACCTCTATTCTGGGCAGCTTCCCCAAGGGCACTCTTGATGCCATCTCCGAGACCTAGAGCTACTTGATCCCCAATCTCTGGAAAGAGACTGTGTTCACCAAGTCTCCCATCAATAATTCACCCACCATCTTGTGAAAACCCACACTCAGAGTCTCCATGCAGAGGACCCAGGCTCCAGCTATGGCTATCACACATGGTGTGTGCATGAGAAAAATAAGGTGAATTAAGTCTGCTTAAACCAAAAACAAACAAGCACACCTTTAATCCTAGCACTTGGGAGGCAGGGGCAGGCAGATCTCTGTGAGTTCAAGGTCAGCCTGGTCTACAGAGCGAGTTCCAGTCCAGCTGGGACTAAAGAGAGACCCTGTCTCAAAAGACAAAAAAAAAAAAAAAAAAAAAAAAAAAAAACCTGGGCATGGTGGCAAACACCTTTAATCTCAGCCCCCAGGAGGCAGGGGCAGGTGAGTCTGAGGCCAACCTGGTCTACATAGCAAGTTCTAAATCAGGCAAAGCTATACAGTGAGACACTGTCTCAAAAGCAAAGCAAAACAAAACAGAACAAAAACTTTGAGATGAAGATGCTCGTCTATCAAGAAAGAAAGCCAAGGGCCTTTCTATTCCTCTCTCCTCCTCTTCCCTGAATTAGAAAAATGGTAATACCCTTCGGATTCCTGAAAAAAAGATGAGAAATTTCTGTTGATCCACGACCAAGTGCTGGGAATTTCCAGAGAGGGAAAGGAGACCATAGCTGTGTCCTGGAGTCTTCTCTTCCCTGAAGCCATGAGACACCATTTAAGGAAACTCAGCCTTCCTCTTTTTGTTAACATCTTTATAGGGTTCTGTCCCCATGAGGTAGATAAAATAGTTTCCATCTCCATTTTGCAGTTATGGAAATTGAGGGACAAATCTGAGCAAACTGCTTGGGGTCACAGAGCTGGATGCCAGCCCATGCCAGCTGGCTTCCCAGTTTGGGGCCACTTCACCCCCAGTAGGCGCTCATCATTTCCAGGAGGATAGCCTCATGTTGGGAATAAAATCTGTGTCTGTGGAGCCACTGATGCCCCATGAAAAGCACATTGACAAAGCAAAAGTAACATGACAAGGCAGCACGCTTTTTTGTAAATGGGTGTGTTGCCCCGTTCTGGTAGCACCCAAGCAGGAAACGAATAAGTTTTTACTATAACCCAAGAGTACTCTTGGTTCTTGCCTCTTCCCCATTGGCTGGGGTCTGGCCTCACAGCTGTCCACGGTTGGCTAGTTTCAAAAGAATCTGCACTAAGGAAACGAAGGGAAGGAGAAAGAGGTCAGTTGCTGAGGCCACCACACTCCAAGAATATGGCAGCCCTTTTGGAAAACAAAAACTTTTATAAGATGGGGAGCAGACTGCAAGCAAGCCTTACAAAGTTACATTCTTTAGGAAATATTTTAATTTTTTGCTATTTTTTCCCTCAGTCTTGTCTTTTTTGGTTTTTGACCTCTGGCTCTTAGAAGCCATTACCATAGCAACTCATCATAGATGCTCAATAAACATTTGTGGAATGTGTAAATAAGAGGTCAGAGCAACCACTCTAGGCACGGTGGGCAAAGGACTCTGCTTCCCTCTCAGGCTCTTTTTCCTGCTCTCAAGTTTGAGGGTACTTTTCTTCAGGTCACCCAGAAGATGAAGGGTTTGGGTGTGTTCTAAGAATGTGAACAGAGGTACTGCAGTCAGTCTGTTCCAGTGGAGAAGACACTCGCTGGAAATGGCACCTCACAACAAAGCCTATCTAGGGAGCCTCTGGGCTTCTCACAAACCCCAGTGAGCAGTGGACATTTTCTCCCTTTTGCTGCTCTCTGTTTATTCCCTGCAGGCATAGTCCACTCTCAAATCTTATAGTACAGCTGGGCATGGTGGCGCACGCCTTTAATCCTAGCACTTGGGAGGCAGAGGCAGGCTGATCTTTGTGAGTTCAAGGCCACCTTGGTCTTCAGAGTGAGTTCCAGGACAGCTGGGGCTATAGAGAGACCCTGTCTTGAAAAGACCAAAAAAAAAAAAAAATCTTATAGTACATAGGTGGTTTAGGTGTTCTATTTCCAAAGAAAACTGCCATCTCTTACGACACTTTTACTATTGCCCTATGAGCACTCCAAACATCACTCTCTTCAAGTCAGTTTTCCATGAAAGTGGACCAGTATTCAAGTGACCCCTCTCCTCATTCCCTTCCCCCATTGAAGCTTTCCACTAGCAATCATCTCCACGGGATATAGCACATATGTTTCTATCTTATTTGTTAGCTGTCCCCTCCTGCTAGAAGTCATATTCCACAAGAACAATGTGACGATTGGGCTGTACTGTGTGCTGTCACTCTATATTGTGTAAGACAGTACCTTGCCCAGAGTGACTCCATTTTATAAAGTAACACTTGGGTCTATTTCAGGGGCAAGTGCCAAGTTGGAATGCAAATAAATAACATCCATATGTCTGGTACACACTGTTGCACAGACTGATAAAAATTTATTTAGGCAAATAAAAATTACCACCTATGAACTATTCACATTAAATCAGGAACATATACCACCTGAGAACTTACCAAATTTAATCATGAACACACAGGCCATGTTAACCATATCAGAGAAACTAGGCCCATTGTATTAAATTTTTTGTGGTTTTTGCTGTGACAAACACTTGACAGAAACAACATAAGGGAGGAAGGATTTGTTTTGGCTCAGCAGTCAAGATCTGAGTCCATTGTGGTAAAGAGGCATGGCGGCATGAGCAAGCAGCTCAGTCCGTGGTGGTGGGAACAAGATGGGTTCATATCACAGCTGACCAGGAAGCAGAGAACTCAGGCCAGGGCTAGAGGTGGATGTACCTTCAAATGCTCCCCCAGGTCACCAACATCCCAAAGGCTCCACAACCTCCCAAAAAGCACCACCACCAGCTCAGGGTCAAGCTTTCAAACACATTTTGTATTCAACAAAACCAATTCAACACATGATGCAACCCCGTTTTATAAAAGGAACGGACATCTAACACTAACACAAGGGCAAGTCTGGTCATAAGACTGGCAAGACTGAGAGCAAGCCAGTGAACAGCATTTCTCCATGGCCTGTGCTTCAGCTCCTGCCTCCAGGTTCCTGCCCTGAGTTTCTGCCTTGGGCTCCCTAAGTGATGATGTAAGCTGAATAAACCCTTTCCTCCCCAAGTTGGTGTCGGTCAGAGTGTTTGTCACAGCAATGGAAGACAAACTAGAACAGAAATTGTTACCGAGAGTGGGCTTTTGCTGGGACAGACCTGACCTTGGTGTTTTGGGGAAGGATTGTGAAAGCATTTGGAACTTTGGGCTAGAAAAATCACTGAATGCCTAAAGATCGTGGCTGTGGAACTTGGAACAGTTTTTCTGAAAGAGGTGGAGATGATGGAGGCCTGGTTTGTGAAGTTTCTAGTTTCAAAGGGAAGCAGAGATCATCAGGACTGTGTAATCTGTGGGTTCTGGTCAGCTGGGGCTGAAGAATCAGCTGTAAGTAACAAGAGACCAGAACCTGAAGTGAAATCTTTGTTGTACTGGGACGATTGATGCTGGTTAGCTGGGGCTGAAAAATCAGCTGTAAGTAACAAGAGACCAGCATCACTGTGGTGAAATCTTCTGGGAAAAAAATTTCTTCAGAGTCAGCACACAGAAGCTATGTTCCAGAAGGGGCCCAAGCCTCCATGTCAAGCCAGAAGCAGGACTTGGTAACGTGTAAGAGTCTCCTATATGGTTCCGGTGTTGAAAGCATGAAGGGGTCACAGAGAGCAGCTGAGGCCTGGCACTATGAGAGGCCAGGAAAGGCCACTGGTCTGAGTGCGGTCTTGGTTGCTGTGAAGACCCCAGGATTCCAGGGGTCAGGAAGAGAAGCTGAAGTTTTGCATCAGGAGAGGTCAGAAGCAACCTCAGTATCAGTGGCGACCCCAGGTTTTTGGAGATGCCAGGACCATTGGATGACCACCAAGAGCAGCGGCAGGTGTGGAATGGAGTCTGCCTGGGCCTGCAAGATGAGCTGTGTGTGCCACAGACAGCAGAGTCAGAGAAGGGGAGCTGCCGAAACCCTTTGGAACCTAGAAGATTGTTGAGTGAGTCCCAGGTGTCCAGCCTTGAGCTACTTGCTGGACTTAGGTTTTGTTTGAGTGTGTTTGATTCTTCCTTGGAAATATAAAAAAAAAAAAAAAAAAAAAAAAAAAAAGACTGGCAGGACTCTGTCCCTGGGGTCTCCTGCTTGACACAGCAGGCTGGACCTATTACTGGCCTTGAAATAGCTCTGTGCTTTGAGCCAGCTCCGTTGCCTCACTTAATTCTGTTGGCACATCCGTACCAAAACAACTAGTGGTGTTGAATTATTCTTCCCTTTTTTTTTTTTTTTTTTTTTTTTGGCTTTTTGAGACAGGGTCTCCCTGTAGCCCCAGCTGTGACTGAGCTCAAGATTTTGATATCTTATCTAACCCCTGTATTGACTCCATTGGCTTCTGTATCAGCTCTCTGCCCTTATCTCCAGTGATGCCCTGTGAACCTTGTAGCTGCTTTAACCCTTTTCAGCCATTCTACTACCTATATGTCATTGTGGGAATTATAATGTGTGATAGGCGCTAAGATTAATAATTAAGTTCTTAGTGGAATGAAGGAACCTGTCATTAGCAGTAGTAACTCAGGACAGAGAGTATTTGTGTCTGTTCAAACTACACCAGAAGCCGCACAATAGTTTCTGTTTCCTTATAGTCATTCCACAGACACCCGTGAAGGGAACGCTGTGTGTGTACTGCAGCACCACAGATGTCTACTATGGTACATGCTCTTTATTTCTCTCATTAAGTTAGTTTAAAAAACAAACATGCTGAGCTGGAGAAATGGCTTAGTGATTAAGAGCACTGGCTGCTCTTGCAGAGAATCCAGGTTCAATTTACAGCACCCACATACTGACTAACAACTGTCCAGAACTCCAGTTCCAGGGGATCTGACACCTTCTTCTGACTTCTGTGGGCACTGCATGCACATGACCTTACTTACATACATGCCGGCAAAACAGTAATACAAATATAAATAAATAATAAACAAATAAATCATGTTCAAGGAAAATATTTACCAAGATAAATAAAATGGGGGAACTCAAGACACAAACAGGAAGTGACTACAAAAGAACATGAGGTTTCATATGACAGGGCTAGGAATACTATAGAATTGAATTAAAGCAACTGTTGAACAGCCCAATGACTATATTAAGAGCAATAGCTGGGCATGGTGGTGCACGCTTTTAATCCCAGCACCCAGGAGGCAGAGGCAGGTGGATCTCTGTGAGTTCAAGACCAGCCTGGTCTACATAGTGAGTTCCAGGACAGCTGGGGCTACAGGGAGACCCTGTCTCAAAAAGTCAAAAAGAAAAAAGCAATAAATCATACACAGTTAGTGGCTTAATTTTGTTTTGGCTGGAAATTGAACCTAAGGCTTTGCACATACTAAGTGAATGCTCTAGCACACATCTACATGCCCAGCCTTTTTTTTAGTTTAGCCAGAGTCTCACTAAATTTTCCAGACTAGCCCTGACCTCAGTCTACAATCCAGGAAAGTCTTGAACTTGTGATCCTCCTTCCTCAGCCTCCTAAGTAGCTAGGATTGCAGGCCTGTTCCTGGCAAATTATACACATTAAAATATTTCTTTACATTTATTTATTTATTTATTTATTTATTTGGGGACATCCATGCCACTATGTCTGTGTGGTGGTCAGAGGACAACTTGGAAGAGTATATTCTCTCAATCCACTACATTAGTTCCAAGGAATGAATTCAGGCCATCAGACTTAGCAGCAAGCACTGTTACCTACTGAGCTACCTCACAGGTATAAAATTATACAACTTAATTGTGTAAACTGTATGGTATTGAATTATTTGGGTTATGAAGCTGTTAACTGTTTCAGCAATAGAAAACATTAAACTCTCTTCCTTTAAAATAAGACTAACTTTACACTGGGCGTGGTGGCACACACCTTTGATCCTAGCACTTGGGAAGCAGAGGCAGGTGGATCTTTGTGAGTTCGAGGCCAGCCTGGTCTACAGAGTGAGTTCCAGGACAGCTGGGGCTACATGGAGACCCTGTCTCAAAAAGACCAAAAAAAAAAGCAAGACTAACTTTATGTCTACACTAACAGTTTGTTGACTAGGAACGGCTCCTGGGAAATAGACATGGTATCAGATTATCATTTCCAGTCCATTTCTCAGAAGAGACCCTTGTGCTGAGCTAGGTTTCAACTTCAGCTACACACAACTACTCTAATTCCTCTTATTGGAAACTGGGGGAAAAAAGGTGAAAAACTAAATAATAGCATGCTATTTGTGGAAAGAAAAGCAATTTTACAGTTATCCATGAGAATACCAAACAGTGTAACCTTAGGTGGAAACTTGTCCTTCTGGAATCACAACAGACCCCTTGAATGCCTATCAACAGTGTCTTACTCAACTCTGCACCCAGCTTGTTTATTAAACAAGCCAGTAGAGAGAGGAGCCCTAGAGCAAGCTCACCAAGACTTGTCCTTCTTTGGTAGTTTAAGTGCCTGCCTAGTATTCTCATGAATTCCACAGTTTACCTTAAGAGCCTCCCTGGCAATTTAACACCTGCTCAGGACTGACGGATTGTCAGACACAAGCACAGCATAGTCCGTCCACTGTCAGTACTGGAGAGGCCACTGAGTACAATGTACTTTCTTACTTGATATTCTTTCAGGAAAAAAAAATGGAAGTCTAAAAATGCCTCTCCAGCTGCCCAGATCCCATGGCTGGCCAATGTCTGGCTATGATGGGACTTTCCTGAATCCACAGGGTCAGCACACTCCTGCTTTACTTGCTACTTCATGAATGTTCTGAAGAGAACACTGCTGTTTTTCATCAATGTTGGACTGACATGAAATGCTGACTGAAAAAGCTAGACAGCCACAGATCTGCTCACAGATGCAGCGACAATCAGGCTGAACAACTAGAATACACGACCCTTCCTAGCTCCAGTGCTGCAGTGCTGGTGGGTTTTAGTTTTTCCTTCGGGATATCAATGCTGATGGTTATTATGGCATTGCTGTTCAGAATTGGAGATAGAAAGGGTTAATTTACTGGCCATTTTCTTTCCCTTTCATGCCAAGACTTAACAATTTCTGAAACTAATACTAGTTTCCTAGATAATCTAATTGTTTGTGTATGAGTGTTTTGCCTACCTGTATATAGGTATATCCGTGTG
The DNA here is from genome assembly GCA_009823505.1 of Rhizomys pruinosus. Classification (NCBI taxonomy): domain Eukaryota; kingdom Metazoa; phylum Chordata; class Mammalia; order Rodentia; family Spalacidae; genus Rhizomys; species Rhizomys pruinosus. Next base: position 3,139,751 of record VZQC01012421.1, read on the forward strand.
CAATGCTCACAGGTCAGAACCCATGGAACTGGAGTTATGGGTGGTTGTTAGCTCTCATGTGGGTGGTGGGAACCAAATCCAGGTCCTCTGTAAGAAAAGCCAGTGCTCTAAACCCCTGAGCCATCTCTCCAGCCCCTAGATATTTTATTTCAGTTTCATCTTTGCTTTGCTTTGGTTTGGTTTTAAGAATATAGGTTTGGCCTAGCATTTGGGAGGCAGGAGTAATTGGATCTTTATGAATTCAAGGCTGGTCTACGTAGCAAGTTCAAGGTCAGCTAGGGCTAGAAAAAGGAATATAGCCTGTCTTACTGGCAAGTGCAGCTACCCTGTGGCTGCCACTGCTTTTGCCATCCTTCAAAGACATGAGATACAGCTTTTCAACCTTCCAATATGGACTGAAGGCTCATGTCTCTCCAAGAATCCTCCAAACCTTCAGTGCCAGATGGGGACTGCTGAGACATCCAGCTTGTGGACTGAGCTACTACTGGGGTTTCAGCCTCTTCAAAGTATAGACTGCCATTGTGGGACTACCCAGGCTGTATCATGGAGGCCAGTACAGTGAGATCAAGATAGGACGCAGTGCTTACTGGACCTCATTTGGTGACCATGAGAAGGGAAAACCCCAGTGTGGAACACAAGGACAGAACTGATGGTTGTTTGGGCTTGACAAGGAGGAGCCTTCAAACATGACATCTTTCAGCCTAATTTAAAAAAAAAAGGGGGGGGGGCTGAGAGATGGCCTAGCGGTTAAGAGCACCTACTGCTCTTGCAGAGGACCCAGGTTCAATCCCCAGCACTCACATGGCGGCTGAGAACCATCTTTAACTCCAGTTCCAGGGGAATCCGACCCCCTCTTCTGACCTCCTCGGCATTACATGACAGGGGTGCACAAACCTGCATGTGGACAGTACATTCATTCACATATGAAAATAAATTAAAAAAATAAAATAAAAAAAAGAAAGAACTGGCCGGGCATGGTGGCATAGGCCTTTAATCTTAGCACTTGGGAGGCAGGGGCAGGTGGATCTTTGTGAGTTCAAGGCCAGGCTGGTCTACAGAGTGAGTTCCAGCTGGGGCTACAGGGAGACCCTGTCTCGAAAAGACCAAAAAAAAAAAAAGAAACCATAAGCTGAAGATGCTAAAAGATATATGTGGCATGCATATTTTGGAGTAATGCAAATTGGAAGGAACAACAACAACAAAAAAGACTGGGTCAAAGAACTGACTGAAACGGTGAACTGCTTGAAACAGTAAACTTCTGCATCGAAAAAGAGACTGAGGAAAAGATGAAAAGCATGTTTGGCAGAATGCGTGAGCTCTGGTGGGGTGGGAGGTTGGCACGGAAGGGGAAATGGGTCTAGATGTGATTGGAAATTTTGTATGAAATGCACAAAGCTTCAATAAAAATTGGAAAAAAAATAAAGATCTTAAGCTGGAAAAAAGAATAAAACACTAGGAGTACATAAAATGGGTGCAGTTGGGAGAAGTCCAAACACAGTCAGATGCAGTTGGGAGAAGTCCAAACATGGTCAGATGTACTGTACAACACTGAAAACTGCAATTAAAATTACTTTTTAAAAAGAAAAAAAAGGAGCCAGGCATGGTGGTGCATGCCTTTAGTCCTAGCACTTGGGAAGCAGAGGCAGGCGGATCTTTGTGAGTTCAAGGCCAGCCTGGTCTACAAAGTGAGTTCCAGGACAGCTGGGGCTACAGGGAGACCCTGTCTCAAAAAAAAAAAAAAGAGAGGAAAGAAAAAATATAGTGTTTGTTTTGATTTTGTTTTTTGATTCTGTCTTATTTTTGAGACACCATTTCTTTTTTTTTTTTTTTTTTTTGGTTCTTTTTGAGACAGGGTCTCCCTGTAGCTTTGGCTGTCCTGGAACTCACTCAGTAGACCAGGCTGGCCTCGAACTCACAGAGATCCGCGTGCCTCTGCCTCCCAAGTGCTAGGATTAAAGGCGTGCACCACTACGCCCAGCATTTATTTATTTCTGTTATGTGTATCAATGTGCTGTCTGCATGCAAGTTTGTGCACCCGTGTCGTGCAATGCCGCAGAGGTCAGAAGAGGGTGTCAGATTCCCCTGGAACTGGAGTTCTCCTGGAATTGGAGTTTCAGACGGTTCTCGTCCGCCATGTGGGTGCTGGGGATCAAACCCAGGTCCTCTGTAAGAGCAGTCGGTGCTCTTAACCGCTAGGCCATCTCTCCAGCCCCAAGACACCATTTCTTTATATCACTCACACGTCTCAAACTCATGGTCCTCCTGCTTAGGTCTCCAGAGTGCTGGGACGACTGTCACATGGCTCCATTCCTAACACTTTTATTTTTAAGCTCATGAGTTTAGCAATTATAATATTTGAAAACCTTAGCCAGCCATGGTGCCGCATGCCTTTAATCCCAGCACTTGAGAGGCAGAAACAATTGGATCTCTATGAGTTAGAGGCCGTCTTGGTCTACAATATGAGGACCTGCCATTAAAAAAAAAAAAAAAAAAAAAAAAAAAAAGAGAGGGAGAGAGAGAGAGAGAAAGAAATGATTTTAAAGTCTCTCAATATTATTCTCAAGAAAAATAATGTAACCATACCATTTAAGCCAGTCTGTTTCTGCTATTCTCCAAAGATGTCCCGCAAGCTCTCACCTAAAGAGTAAGCATCATGTTAATGACAACATGAATTGCATCACTTTTTTCCCCTGGAGTAAATCTATAGCCTCCAAATCTGCAAAGCAGAAAAATCAACCATGTTTATCTGATCACTTGATTGAGTAATTATTATCATGAACCAAGGAACATTTGAATCAGTGACAGACCACATATATGTTGGTGATCCCATAAGATTATAGTGGGGCTGGAAAACACTTATCTGTTAGGGACACATGTGCACATATGATCCTGTAATGCAAGATGTCACTCACATGCTCACTGTGATGTATAAATACACTGACACAAATCACATAAGAAGATAACAAATACAATGTATAACATTTGATAATGAAATAAAGTTTTATGGAACTGACTTATGTATGTATTACTATACTATACTATTTGTTGCTGTTGTAGAGGGTACCCCTTCTCATTAAAAACAAATATAGTGTAAAGTAGTATTCCTTGTAACATTGAAAACACCCCAGTACCTCTGTTGACTGTCATGTCTCTTGATGGCATGAGAGGCCACACTGAGTCAGTGACCCACCATCTAGGTTTGTGTAAGTGCACCCTAAGATGTTCACACAAGGACTGAATCACATGTTTTTCAGAACATATCCCTGACATTAATAATCGTATTTTCACCTCACTTGGCTTCAATGTACATTGACCAGTGTCCCAAAAGTCTCCTTTAAAAAGTGGCTATATAGCTGGGCGTGGTGGCGCACGCCTTTAATCCTAGCACTTGGGAGGCAGAGGCAGGTGGATCTTTGTGAGTTCAAGGCCAGCCTGGTCTACAGAGTGAGTTCCAGGACAGCTGGGGCTACAGGGAGACCCTGTCTTGAAAAGACCAAAAAAATAAAAAATAAAAATAAAAAAAAATAAAAGGTGGCTATCGTCTACTCTGTGGCTGCCACTGCTTTTGCCATCCTTCAAAGACATGAGATACAGCTTTTTAACCCTCCAAAATGGACTAAAGACCCATGTCTCTCCAAGAATCCTCCAAACCTTCAGTGCCAGATGGGGACTGCTGAGACATCCAGCTTGTGGACTGAGCAGCTACTGGGATTTCAGCCTCTTCAGAGTATAGACTGCCATTGTTGGACTACCCAGGCTGTGTCACGGAGGCCAGTACAGGAAGATCAAGACAGGACACTGTGCTTAGTAGACCTCATTTGGGTGACCATGGGAAGGGAAAACCCCAGTGTGGAGCACAAGAGCAAGATTGATGGTTGTTTGGGCTTGCCAAGGAGGAACCTTCGAACACTTCCTTGAGGAAAACATGACATCTTTTAGCCAAAAAAGAAGAAAGGAAATCCTCTAATTCAGGTGATATGTGTATGTATGTATATACTGAAGCAATACAAGTTGGAGAGAACAACAACAACAAAAGAACTGGGAGAAAAAAAAAAAAAAGAAACAATGAAGTTCTCCCCAAAACAATAAGCCTCTGCTTTGGAAAAAAAAAAACAAAAAACCCTCTGGGAAGACTCATAAAAAGATGCAAGACATGTATGGCAGAGTGCAGGAACTCCGGTGGAGTGGGGGGCATGGAAAGGGAAGTGACTCTAAATTGGATTGAGAAATGATGTATGATGTATGGAAAAAAGTTTAATAACAATAAAAAAGAAAAAAGGCAGCTCTCAACTTGTCTTACTTCTTGATTCACTAAACACATAAACCAGGTGCTCGTGCCCTCTTATCATGGGTAGCACAATGCACCCAAAGTTCAGGGCAAAATTCTCCCTTGGTACCTTTTTCTCAGAGAAGGATCGACAGATCTGAAAAAGAACTTGTAAGTCAAAAGCATTTGGACCTAGTTTCCCTGAAGATCTCTCCTCACATAACCAAGGGCATATCACTTCCTGGAATTTTCTTTTGGACTCAACACTCCCAATTAAGTGGGGTGAGAGAAGGGATAAGTGATGGTAGGAACTGACCACCCCATCTGTCTGGCTTAATTAAACCATGCCCAAAACCCCTGTGCTGGATAGCTTTAGTGTCAACTTGACACACCTGGGTTGAGGGAGCCTCAATTGGGGAATTGGCTCCATTGGATTGGCCTGTGGCCACATCTGTGGAGTATTGTCTTGATGGTCGAGCAGTGTGGGAGGGCCCAGCCCACAATGAGTGGTGCCGCCCTGGGCAGGTTGTTGTGTATGGTATAAGAAGGCAGGCTGGGCATGAGCCAGGGGAGCAAGTCAGTGAACAGCATTCCTCCATGGCCTGTGCTTCAGCTCCTGCCTCCAGGTTCCTGCCCTGAGTTCCAGCCTTGGGCTCCCTAAGTGATGAACTGTGACCCAGGAGATATAAGCTGACAAAAACCTTTCCTCCCCAAGTTGGTGTTGGTCAGAGTGTTTTGTCACAGCAATGGAAGACAAACTAGAACAGCCCCCTTATCAGTTGGACAAATTTTCCATATTCAACAAGCTCTTTTTCTAATAGGAAATGCATAGTTCATAAAAATGCAGTCTTTCGACATCCCTGACTCGTAAACAGTTTCAGGTACGATGGGTTTTGTTTTGTGGCGGCTTCTGAGCGGGCAGCTGCCTCCTCCTTCTGGCAGTTGGGAATTCTGGTGTCTTCATGTGTTTATTGCTGTATCCGTCGAAATAATAAGGAAATGGAACCAGCCTAGACATCTATCAACAGAATAGATCAAAGAACTGTGGCATATTTATACAATAAAATTTTATTCGGCTGTAAAGAAAAGTAAAATTATGGAATTTCCAGGAGGATGGATGGATCTGGAGCTTATTATATTAAGTGAGGAAATTCAAACACAAATTGATTCTTCTCTCTCATTTGCAGATCCTAACCTTTATTATTTCTACTTAGGAAAAGAGCAGGTGTGTTAGATAAGAGGCCAGGAGAGGGGGACAAGAGGTGTTAAGGGAGTATGGGGGTGGGAAGAACGCCTGGCGATGCGAAGGGAGAAAAGAGGAAGGGGGATGAGGAAGCCAGAGCAAGAGAAAAAAAAAAAAAAAAAAAACTGTGAGAAAAATGCTGTAATATGGCCAAGCGTGGTGATTCACACCTTTAATCCCAGCACTCAGGACGCAAAGGCAAGCAATCTCTATGAGTTCAAGGTCATTCAGGGTAGCATAGTGAGACCCTGTTAAAAAAAAAAAAAAAAGGAGAAAAGAAGTTTTGTGTGTTTTTGAGGTGGAACTAGATTTAACTTCCATCAGTCCATGGTGGTTCTTAGACTCCAATCCACTTTCACCACCAGTGTAGACCATCATCACAACTACATATAGACCTCAAAGTCAATCTCAAAGCAGGGAATGTCTCACTAGACTACCCTGGGAGGGCTTCGGAAGACAGTGCTCAGGGTTGCAGATGAGGAACTTCAAGCAGGTGTTGTTTGTGCCCTCCCAAATCTACAGGTTGAGACCTTATTCTTCAACTTGGTGGCATTTAGAAATGGAACAGTGGGGGCGTAACTGGATCACGAGGGTAAAGCCCTCATTAGAGGATTAGTGCCAGGCAGGGAGAGACATGAGACAACTTGTTTCTCTGTCTGCTCTCCATTATGTGAGGACCCAGCTGCAAAGCGGCCACCTGAAACACACAGAAAAGACCCTCACCAGAAATGGACCATTCTTCCACCCTGCTCTCAAACTTCTAGAACCATGAAGAAGAAACATCTGTTGTTTAATCCACCCCATCTAGGGCACGATAGCAGCCAAACTGACTGGCGGTGCTTTAGGGAGGGATGTTAGGGAGTCTCTCTCTTAGCATCAGTTACTAGAGGCTCCAGCAACAGTTGGACTTCCCATGTGGCTAGACCTACAGTCCAGACATGGAGCCTAAGAAAAGACCAATACTCTTAAGAATTATGAATTCCCTGGTCTCTTATTCTTTCTCCTTTATAAACAAGTATAATTTTTATATTTTATTTTTATTTTTATGTGTATGAAAGTGTACCAGTGTTGTGCAATGCCTGTGGAGGCCAGAAGAAGATGTCAGATCCCCTGGAACTCAAGTTACAAACATTGGTAGCTGCATTGTGGGTGCTGGGAATCCAACTGCTTCTCTGCAAGAGCCAGATCTCTCCAGCTCAAATAAGTATAATTTGAACTTAAATTTGATTCTCCTTCTTCCTCTTATTTAATTTCTCCAGGACTTTTTGTTTCTTTATCTGAGACTAGCAATTACCTTTCAGAAGTACTACAAAGCAGTAAGTGTGGCCAAGGATGTAAAGTGTTCACACACATCTTGGTACACGAAAAGGATTCACAAAGGCTAGCTATTACAGTTATCCTCCAGCAAATTACATGTCTTGCTTCAAATTGGAATCACTACTCCTTCCTCCAGAAGAGTTCCACCCACCCTTTTTCTCATTGCTCATTTCCTCTCTAACCTTGACCCACATTTCGTTTCTGAACTTGCATGAAACTTCCTTATAGAAACTCAATTCCCAATCAGGATGCGCATGGCACTGATCTATGTATGTCCATGTAATATTTTGTCATGTGTCTTCTCTTCACTGACTCTTCCCCCTCTTCCTCTTTTCTACAGTGAACTCTACAAGGGCAGAGACTGGATGTTTTGAGTACTGCCCTAGCAGTGAGCATGCTGCCTGCCCTTTAGTGTTGGTTTAGTCATTATTGGTTGCAAGAATAGTGAATCACTGAATAAATAAGTCAGTTTCTATTGACAGCCTGGTAGTTGTGCTTAGAGTCCCACTGACATTTCTGACTCCCTTACATTCTGCTTCCAAAATATTCAGGGAACGCTTTTTTCCTCTCGGAGCTTAAATCGTTGAGACTGAACATGCATCCAAAAAGAAATCATCATGGGGGCTAGAGAGATGGTTCAGAGATTAAGAGTAATGGATGCTCTTCCAGAGGACCTGGGTTCAGAGCCCAGAACCCACGTGGCAGCAGCTAACAACCATCCGTAACTCCAGTTCCCAGAGGGTCTGGTGCCTTCGTCTGGCCTCCACAGGCATCAGGCAACACATGGTACACTTAAATATATGTACACAAAACATTCACACATGTAAAATTAAAATGAATAAAATCTTCTATTAAAATCATTACAGTCAACCTGAATAGTTGTTTTTCCCAAGTCAGCCCAGCGTGATTTCTTTGTTTTTCAAAAAAAGGTCCTCTTTGTGAGTTCAAGGCCAACCTGGTCTACAGAGTGAGTTCCAGGACAGCTGGGGCTACAGGAAGACCCTGTCTCAAAAAAGAGGAAAAAAAAAAAACCGTCCTGTGACTGATTATATATAGACACAGGTAAGCAACAAGAGACCAGCCACAGCACAGGCCATAAAGCCTATGGCTTTGATCCCTGGAGCAAGCCTGCAGGACATTGCAATCTGAAAGCTTCCTCAAGGGTGTGGTTTCCCTCCACAGCCTGAGTTTGTCATATCTCAGGGTGACCAAAGGACTATCTCAGGTGTAAAGAGGGATTTCTCTAAAAGTACCTGGCAGCTTCATGTAAACAGTCAGCATGTGCCCCTGGCTAAAAGGTATTGCCTTCCCCCTTTCCCTGTTTTTATCTTATTCTTTCCCCTTTTAAAGACATTCCCATGGAGCCAGGCATGGAGGTTCACACCTGTAACCTTAGAACTCGTGAACCTGAGACCAGAGGTCTGTGAGGATTTTGAAGCCAGTTTAGTTGTATAGTGAGTTTCAGGCTATTCTGGGATATGGTGTAAGCCCCTGTCTCAAATCAAAATCCATGAATGTGGGGGTATGGGTGTCTGTATTTTTTTCTACTTATAAATGTAACAGCAACATACTAAATAAATTACTTGGCTCTTACCAACAATCTTCATCACAAACTCAATCTACCAGCTCCTTGAAAACCAGCCCTGCTTTCACCTAGACAAAAAAAAAGTTATTTTGAAATGTTGCAAAGTAGTATTTAGTTATCACTATAGGAACAATTAAAAAATATATATACATCTATATGGATATATATATCCATTTTGGGCTATTTAGGGTTACCCTCAGCATTAGTAAAAGTAACTGAGAATAGTAAAATAGTACAGCATCTTAGCAGCAAACAAAATTTATAAATTTTTAAAAATATTTTATTTTTATTATTTTATTTTATGAATATGAATGTATGTAAATGCAAATGTCAGTCAATGCCCATGAAGGTCAGAAGGGGAGCCAGATTCCCTGGGAAACGGAGTCACAGACAGTTTTTAGCTGCCATGTGGGTACTAAGAACCAAACCCAGGTCCTCTGCAAGAGTAGCCAGTAGTCTTAAATATTAAGCCATCTCTCCAGCCCCCCAAAATGAATAAATTAAATTGAGGCCAAAAACTCATTAAGTCTTAGATTACACATCTGTAGAATGAATACAATAACTTAATTGACATAAAACAACTTAGTTAAGTCTTAGATTACACATCTGTAGAATGAATACAATAACTTAATTGACATAAAACAACTTAGTTTGGGCCATAATTAATAAAAGTTGGCTGTTGCTGCCCTCGTAATTGCTGCCCTCGTAATCATAACTAAAAGCTTACAGCTCAAAGCATACATCCCAGACAAGGAATTTAGTTAGTATTCATGCTACAACATGGAAGGAACTTGCAGCTGCCTTGACTTTTCAACTAAATAAAACACTGTCCATTGTTAAATTCCAAATGTTCAAGTTGATCACAGTCCACAGTGAGGAAACTACTTAACTGTGCAATATTTAGCAAAAAGGCTTGGACATGTGTGGTGAGGGGTGGGTGTAGAGTCCAAGAATAAATCCACACTTACAATATGAAAATAGCTCCCCAAATTGTCAGCGCTTTGTTTCTAGATAATTTTAGAGCTACCAACTTTGTTCTATAAACATCAGTAGGTGATAGAGGTTGGCTCTAAGCCCTCAACATATTCTTGCAAAACATTTTGAATTCTCAGTGGAAGTTGTGGCCACTTGAAGCCTCTTCATTGACCTTCCTGGTTCTGATTTTGATTGACAATACCCAGCAAGCGTGTGGAGTCTTCCAGGGCCTCAGTAGATTGAGTACATCTATGCTGGAGAGAACAGTCCCATGTTCTGAGTTCTACAGAGAGGGGGGCAGGAGGGGGGAAAGAGTAAGAAGCTTTTGCCTTCATGCTTTGCTTATCCTATAAACCAAACAATTGCTCAAGTGTGGTGCAAGGACCTCAGGAAGAAATCCATACTACATACCCATGGCTCAGTCTCCTTTCTTGTTTGACAAACATATTTACTCCCCAAAGCCCAGGCCAAGTAACCTCCTGTAACCCTCAGCTGGGATTACATCCTCCATTCTTATTTCTGTTGAGCCTTTCTGTAAATTCTTCTACTTTAAAACTTACTGCAGTTAGATGTTTGCCAGCCCAAATCTGGACCAGTAGTAAGCCCATGACTCATCATCAAAACTCTTCTGTATTCTCTGTATTCTACAGAAGCCAGCACAGCGCTGGAAAATGGGAAATCCTTAAAACCTCTGTATTAGTCCTAGAACCTCGCACTCGGACTCCAGCTGAATAGGAACCAGAAATCAAGCAACTTGCCAGACTCAGCCAGACCACCCTGGAGTCCTGGCAAGACTCAGCCAGACCAACCTGGAGTCCTGGCCAGACTCAGCCAGACCACCCTGGAGTCCTGGCCAGACTCAGCCAGACCACCCTGGAGTCCTGGCCAGACTCAGCCAGACCACCCTGGAGTCCTGGCCAGACTCAGCCAGACCACCCTGGAGTCCTGGCCAGACTCAGCCAGACCACCCTGGAATCCTGGCCAGACTCAGCCAGACCACCCTGGAGTCCTGGCCAGACTCAGTCAGACCACCCTGGAGTCCTTTCTCCTCCTTACATATTTTGTCTCTTTTCTCAATGACACATTTATGAGAGAAAAAAAGCTCTGCAAGCAATCATCTTTTATTTCTTTCTCTTTAGTTAAAAGTTTTAGGTGATAATTAGTAATATAGTTATTGAAAGTTACCATACAAAATGGTGAATATGTCACAGTAGCAGTAAGGCCCATTAAGGGAAAACTTCCCTCCTAGTTGAGAGATGGGCTCTCTGTCTGGAGTAGAGACCAAACATTCCAGTTGGGCAGGCCAGTCACCTGGCCAAGGAACCACCCCTCAGGAAGGTGGGACCACCTTAAGCATGCTAAAGAGATAGGAGGAATACTATTCCTTTAAAGATAGAACATATTTTTCCTTCCAGAATTAGAGCTTCCCAGCTCAGTTGCTCCAGAGCAGCCACAAGGTTCTACCTGTATTTTTGAGACTGAATTCAGACAGGTTTAATTTTCCTTTTGTCTTTACTGTCTCTTCTTACAGATGCTGGCTGGAGCCCAAGTGTATTTCCTCTGGTACTTCGGGGCTTTCCGCTCTTTCTGTAAAGCTCCCCTCCACACCATGTGGCTGTTTGTCCACCATGCAGCTGACCTCATACCAGCTTAACTCAGAGGCCATGGCTCGCCTTCTCCCTCTCCCTCTCCATCTTCCAGGTAGCTGCTATGATTTTACAGCTTGTCTGCCCTGGGATTTTGCCTTTAAACTCTGATAAAATTGCCTTTAAGCTTTCTTTTCGGATTGCTGTTCTTAAATTCTTTTATTAACAAGACTAAGATCCTTTAGAAGAGACCTCTGGTAACATGTGGTGACTCTGCTGAGACTACCCAAAATTTCCAACAAAAGATAGACCCATCTAAACCATAAATATTGGGGCTAGAGAGATGGTTTAGTGGTTAAGAACACTTGATGCTCTTGCAGAGGACCCAGGTTCAGTTCCCAGAACCCATATGGGTTCAAACAGCTCAAAACTGTTTATAACTCCAGTTCCACTGGATCCAACACCCTCTTCTGGCCCCCATGGGCACCAAACATGCATGTAGTAGACATACATATATGCAGGCAAATCCTGATAGTCATAAATAAAAATTAGTAAGTCAGAAAGAAAGAAAGAAAGAAAGAAAGAGAAAGAAAGAAAGAAAGAAAGAAAGAAAGAAAGAAAGAAAGAAAGAGAGAGAGAGAAAGAGAGAAAGAAAGAAATCCTAAATATCCAACTTCAGGGAAATGGCTGGTCATCTGCCCAGACTTCAGCTCTCTCTCTCTTTGTGTAACTCTGAGGCTGGGAAGCAGGTGATGAGCAGGAACTACATTCCCAGCCTGTCTCACATCTTAAGAGACTGGAAGTTGCCACAGAGGGCAGACGGGCTGGTATACACCACATCCTCACCAACTTGCTGAGAAACAGAGGGTTTCCTTCTCACTTCTACACACTCTGCCATCTCACTTTTTTCATAAGACAGGGTCTCCCTGCAGCCTCATCTGGCCTGGAACTCACAACATAGACTAAGCTGGCCTCAGTCTTACAGAGATCCACCTACCTCTGCATCCAGAGTTCTGGGATTAAAGGCATATACCACCATGTCCAGCCTCAGTCTGCCATCTCTACAGAGCTGAAAGGACCAGGAAAACCGTAACTGGAAGGCATGTAGAGTCTGGCTCTCTGGATCATTCTTGGAAGCAAGCCACTAGAATGCCTAATTTTCATATTTACTATGAATGAGAAACAAATTCTCATTGTGGGTGAGCCATTACATAAGGTGAGTCCATTTGATAGTATTATCCTTTCTAAAACAATACTTCCATTTTAAGTCAGAATAGAGTAAGCACCATCACTGACGGCATGAGCTTGATTTCTGATCCTAAAAACATTTAAGGCAGTGGGGGAGATGCCATCTGTTAATTATAAAAATAAATGGTTTTTAATAAAATAAAGCAGTATTTATTTTTAATATAAAAATCCCTCTGACTGTCCCAGATAGCTATCCATGAGCTTTCAGAATATCCTGTCAGGGCCTCAGATTATTTTAACACATAACTTGTCATCAATCTTCCTTCAGTCTTTTACCATTGTCTTCATACTGTTAGTAATGCTTCTGTTAATGATACTTTTAAAGCATAGGCCTCCAAATTCCCCCATTTTTTCATTAATAGCTTTCATTTCCCCTTCAATTTCAAATACCCAATAAGGTTGCAATCACTTGAATCTACTAACCACCCAGACATTATATTGTAATCTTTCTTGTCTTCTTTTCTCCTTTCTTGTTTGCTGATGATTGTTGTCTTAGCTTGATTTCTTGTTGCTGTGACAAAATAACGTCATGTACACAACTCAAGAGATACAGGTTTATTTCAGCTCACAATTCTGGTGTATCATAAGAGGAAAGTGATGGTGGCAAGAGAGAACTTCTCATAAGACCTCTGAAGTCAGAAGAGAACAGTAAATATAAGCAAGCATGTGCTCAGCTTGCTCTCCTCATTCAGCCAGGCTCAGCCCACAGAATGGCGCTGCCCACATTCAAGGATCTTCCTGCCTCCATTAACCCAGTTAAGGGAAGCCTTCACAGACATGCCCACAGGGCAGCTCGATCGAGACAATCTCTCACTAAGATTCCTTTCTCGGGTTATTCTAGATTGTGTCAGGCCAACAATGAAAACTAATCACCACAATCTTCATGTTCTTCCATTATGATTCTAGTCTTTCACCTGAAAAACAGAAGCAAAATAAACAAATGAGAAGTTCCTGTGACAAAGATCTAGGACTTCTCCAAGAACACAGGAGCCAAAAGTGGAGCACTGGAGACAGCATACAGGAAGTCTCAAAGGAAAATCACCACAGATGCCTAAGAACCTTAGGAACCAACTGAAAGAGCTTCTAATGGGCAAAGCTGAAAGAATTAAATCAATAAAATAAGGCACTATTAGATTACAATACAAAATCTAAATATCAATGAGTCCATACAGATGATTGATGGGTGGATGGATGAATCAAGTAGATAGGTAGATAAATGATAGATAGATAGATAGATAGATAGATAGATAGATAGATAGATAGATGATAGGTGATAGCTAGATGATAGATAGATAGATAGATGATAGATGATAGATAGATAGATAGATGATACATGATAGCTAGATGATAGATCAATGATAGATAGATAGATAGATAGATAGATAGATAGATAGATAGATAGATAGATGATAGTGATAATAGTAAAATCTCTCATGGAGATGAATTTCAAATAATTTACATATGCATTTCCCTCTTGAAGTGGTATTATAAAACTTCCTGCTCCTTAAGTAAAGGCTGTAAATAATGACATCCTCCCTAAGAGTATAATAGAGAAGGGGAAGATAACATTGCCACATTAAATCCCCCTGCCTTTCATCTATATGTTTCCTGAGCAGCTTACTTCACCCTAAATCTGAGAGGCACTACCTCAGCCAGATGATAAAAGTCAACACCAACAGTGAAGTCACACAGATGGCATGTGCCCTTGATATAATATGATGAGAGTGGGCTTGACCATTATGCTTTTTTTCCTCAAAACCCCAGAATTCCAGTCTAGTCATGAGGAAAACATAAGGGACCCTGTTGAGGGACATTCTACAACATAGTTGACAGCACTTCTTGAAACTGTCAAGGTCGGCACAAGGAAAAGTCTGAGGAGCTGTCACAGCTCAGAGGAGACTAAGAAGTCTTGATGACTTGATGGAATGTGGCTTCTGGATTGCAATCCCAGAACAGAAAGGGACATTAGTTAAAAGCTAAAGAATTGTGACTAAAGCCTGGGCTTGTTTCATAATAGTGTTTTAATTCTGGTTAATTAATTTGATACAGGTACCATACTAATGTAAGAAGTTATTGTATTAGTAAAGGAGACTTGGTAGGAGTATGCAGAGATTCTCAATACTGTCCTTAAAACTATAAATACAGTCAGACACAGTGGCCATTTGTCCCAGCTACTTGGGAAGTTGAAATGGAAGGATCATTTGAGCCCAGAAAATGACCGGATGGCTTTGTTGCCGCTGAAAGCCCAGAAAGGAAATGTAGACTTTTAAAAGTGTCCTTTCTGCAGCAGCACTGGCCAGTAATCTAGACATATTAACCTAACACTCACCAGAATGTCTCAGCGCCCTCAGTTAAAATTAGGTGTAACAGTCTCACCCCATTTTGAGGTTTGATGGCTGACAGTGTTCAAATCCCACAAGGCCACCTGCCCTTTCTGTCCTATATCTGAGCAGATGATAAGATAGCTCTAGTACTCCCTCCTTTGAACTCAACAGCAGTTCAAACTGCTCACTAGCACTGAGACACACAGGAGAACTCACCCCTGGCCACCTCCCAGAGAGAATAAAGCCTCGCCATTTCCTTCCCCCGTCCCTTCAACCCATTGTACCTGCCTGGATCTGCTTTGTTCTCTCCAGAAAGCCTTGCTATTTGAGTACTGAACTTTTCATTCCCCTTGATTCTTGTGTGGTGCCACCAGCACCGACCCAAACCTAGCATTGTAGGGAGTTTCATCGTGTTCCTTGGGACTCTTCAGGATGACAATAGGGGAGAGGGGAGACTTCTCTCCTTTGGCTTTCATGAGTCATATAGAGAAATTCACTTGCTAAGTGCTCCAGCCTAAATATTTCTATCTCCCAAAATTCATGTGTTGAAATAATGGTCCCCACATTCATAGTGTTGGATTGGTAAAAATCATGAGGGAAGAGGTTTCATGAATACCATTAGTGACTTATGTAAAAAGCCTATGAGAGTCACTTAGACCTTCTACCGCCCAAGGACACATTTACAAGGTGTCATCTAGAAAGCGTCCTCACCAAATACCTAACCGCCCAGTGCTTTGAACTTGAAAATCCAGCCTCCAGAACTGGAAGAGATAAATTTTTGTCATTAATAAGCCTATGATATTTTGTCACAGTGACCCAAACAGACTAGCAAAAGGTGATTTCTGCTCAGAATTGGTGTGCAGTCTCACAACTCCCTGTGACAGGTGTGCCTAGCTAGAGGTAAAATCAGTAGGGAGCCTTGCCCTTTGGAAAGAAGAGAACCATCTGCTTTATATACCCATGTGGGTTCTGACATAATGTACTTGGAGCAATAGTGTGTTATATGTCCAAGTCCATTTCTGCTTGCTAGGGAACCGGAAGATCCTAAGATCTTGTGGGACAATGTCTTACAGCCTCAAGAAAACTCAGTCCTGAGCGGAAACACTCCCTAGAGTCTTTTGAGATTAATACAGACAAAGAAAGGATTAGAGCAGGATTTTGCCCCCAGGATATCTGAAATAGACAAGAACAGGGCTGCATTTGCATCATCAGCATATACATTATTAAACAACACTTTGTAACTGCTTGAGCTACAGGTGCAGAAAGAGAAGGTTAATTTAACATGCTAGGGCATTTCCATATTGTATTTTTATTGAGTTCTTAAAAGTCAAGGCAGAAAGTTTCAGTTGATGTATCTCCCTTGAGGTGAAATTAGAACAAAATACCTTCATTCCAGACCACTGTGAGGCCGGTGTTTGGCCAAGAAACAGAGTATTTTCTTCTTAATATTTTTAAACTCTGTAATGTTTCCATTTTCAGCTGGTTTAAAAATACAAGACATCATAATAGCTCCAGCAAAGTATTTCTATCAGAGTAAGAGTAAAAAGTGGATCGAGTGGCTCCACGGGGACTATCATATTACAGGCATGGAAAACCACCAACGTAACCCAGGCGACATTCAAGTTCACCGTTAAAAGTAATATATAGTTGTCTTGTGCTGAGGTCAGACTAATCTGTATAAGAAAGAAAAATGTCCTAAAAAAATAAAATAAATAATGGAAAGAAAGACAATACCCCCCTTGTTGATTTGTTCCTCTGAATGGGACTGGTCCAGTATGTACAGCCATTGCTTCCTGCTGGCATATTCTGGGGGTGGGAATCAATCCGCTCTTTGTAGATATTAAGGAGTCGTGGAAGCATTAAAAAGGGAAACACTGAATGGTTCTAATGTAATTGGAGACAAAGGATTTAAGTGATGTAGAGGAAGAGGGCAAGAGGAAAGCTGGTCAGGATGTGGGGTGATCAGTGTCCCACTGGTGGGAATGGGGGGACCTGAGGTCAAACCAGAGTCCACCCAGAAGCTCAACAGCTCAGATACCCTCATTTCTGAAGCTCTTAATGTTTTATGCCTCCGGCCAGATGCAAACAGCTGATTGTCCTTGGGAGTCACTTTCAAGGGAGCTTCTACAAAATTCCTAAAATTTGATATTTAAATGCTCCATTTTAAATTGGGCTGTGTGCACGTGTGTGAATGTGTGT
This sequence comes from Rhizomys pruinosus, assembly GCA_009823505.1. NCBI lineage: Eukaryota > Metazoa > Chordata > Mammalia > Rodentia > Spalacidae > Rhizomys > Rhizomys pruinosus. Next base: position 3,156,495 of record VZQC01012421.1, read on the forward strand.
GTGTGTGTGTGTGTGTGTAGGTGTGATATTCTTTCACCCTACATATAGTGGTGGCAATATAGTATATATCTTGAACTTTGAGATTATGTTAATTCTTAGAGACTTTACTCCATACTAATGAACAAAATGGAGAAGAGTTTTAGGATTTTGTTGGGTTGGAATATTTTACTGTGTGTGTGTGTGTGTGTGTGTGTGTGTGTTGTTGTTCTATTGATTTTAACTGAACAATCAAAACAATTACTAAAGCAGATAACCAACTGTAAATCATGCCATGAAATAAGTAGGTCACTGAAAACCAAAATGATATAAGATGTCGTCTAGGATTTCAATTTAGTGAGATTATCTTTTGTAATTGCTGTGAAAAAAAAAAAGGATTTAGTAAAAGCTTGGGGGATGGTAGAATGTTTTTAAAGCAACAGTTATGGACAGAGAAATCTTCCCATAACAGGTATATTTATAAAGCTGCATTGTCTACCTTCCTGCTTCAGTAAAATCATATAAAATAGGATTGGGCCTTAATGGCTTTAAGTCCTGCAGTGCCATGGGGCAGCTATTATCCTGGATTTTTTTTATCTGGGTCTGGTCTCAGTATTCCTAAAGGTATTTACCATGCCACTAGAAGAGGCACAGAAGAAGTTGCTCTAGAATTCCTGCTAGAGAAAGAAAGAGGGCTGGATGTGTGGTACACACTTGCTGTCCCAGCATCTGGGAGGTAGAGGCAACAGGACTGGAGTTCAAAGAGAGTTTGAGGACAAACTGGGCTACAGGAGACTGTCTCGAAGAAGAAAAGCTAGAAGGTAGTTACTTTACAACACATGTGAGTGAATGGATCTGTCCACTGGACGCCTCACCAGGAGAGGCGAGCAGACATTGTCCGTGGTATGTTCTTCCTGTAAGGAATGGATTTTTACTATATATGCATTTATTTTGTTTTCTGGTGGCACTGAGAATTGAACCCAGGACCCGGCATGTGTTAGGCAAGCACTCGACCACTGAGTCATGTCCCCTGGCCTTTGCACAAGCTTCTAGATCTAACGAGGTGTTTGCTGAAATATAATGTCATATGACACTACCCAGATGCAATTAGCAAAACTCATCTACAAGGAAAACAGCCCAGTTTCCTCAGCAAATAAACTATAAAAATTTTTTAAAAGATGAAGAAGAAATCTTCAAAGATAGAGGGTCATTTAAGAGTTATATAAACCTATAATGAAATAGCCTCACAATCATCCAGATTTAAATAAACCAACTAAAACCATAACACGACACATGTGATCCCACTGGAAACTAATCTCATGTATGACTTTTATTAAACAGGCATTGTTTTTTGCTTTAAGGTTAATAATAGTACTTTGATGCTATTAAGAGAGAATTGTTCTCTTTTAGAGATACAAACTGAAAAACAGATCTTTTTTGAGACTGGGTCTTGTATAACCTAGGTTGGCTTCAAACTCACTATGTAGGCAAAGATTACCCTCTACCCCCAAAGGTCTGTGTTTCAGATGTGAGTCATCACTCCCCATTTATGTGGGGCTAGTGATCAAACCCGGGCTTTGTGCATTCTCGGCAAGCACTCTAGTAACTGAGCCATGACCTCAGCACCAACGCAGACTTTGTTTTCTTTTTCTTTTTTTTTTTTTTTTTGTCTTTCCGAGACAGGGTCTACCTGTAGCCCCAGCTGTCCTGGACCTCGCTCTGTAGAACAGGCTGACCTTGAACTCACAAAGATCCGCCTGCCTCTGCCTCCCAAGTGCTAGGATTAAAGGCGTGCGCTACCACACCCCAGCTCAACGCAGACTTTTAAAAATTAATTTTTACGTGACATAGCATGTGTTGTCTGGGTTATTCCCTCCTTGATTTCTGACTATTCCTCCCCTCCCTTCCCCCTGCCTTGCACAGAGGTACCCCTCCATCCTTCCTCTGCTATGCCTTATACACAGCTCTGCATTTGTATAATAATCTCCTTGAGTGTTTCTATCATCAGACTGAGCATCATAAGATCAAAGGTTGCATCATGATTTCCTCGGTTTCTTTACACTTGGTAAATTGATAAATGAATGATGGTGGTGCACGCCTTTAATCCTAGCACTTGGGAGGCAGAGGCAGGTGGATTTTTGTGAGTTCAAGGCCAGCCTGGTCTACAGAGTGAGTTCTAGGACAGCTGGGACTACAGGGAGACCCTGTCTCAAAAAGACCAAAAAAAAAAAAAAAAAAAAAGAAATCAAAGTTTTGTTTCCAGGTAGATGTGTTTATAGCAGCCAGGAGTTTCGAGCTGTCCACTGCAAACATTAAATGATTTTGATTCACAAGCTACATGAATCACCACACTCACATTCATCCCTACTGTTTGTTGGCATCTTCTCCCCAGAAGGCAGCTATCAGTAGCTAAAATCATTCTTTCGTAGCCTACCTTCTACATACCAGGCGCTGTTATGAGCACTTCCTGTGTTTATGTCCTATTTCTGCGACAACTCTGTAACACGGGCCTACTATGATCATCCTCATCAGAATTGAAAAATTCAAGGCACAGAGGTGTGGGCAAATATCAAAGGTATCAACAAAGAGAGACCTGGGATGCTCCTTCAAGAAGAACAGCACCAGAACGGCCTTCCTTGGCAATCTTCGACTACACCCCTGAGATAACCAGATTCCTGTAAACCTGGCAACTATGGCCTTCACAGAAAACAACGACAATGGGCTACAGCAATTCGCAGTACTTGATTCATATATTGACACTTTATCCCAGCCAGAAAACACTCAGAAAAAAATTACAATCTTGGGAAGATGCATACACCATATTGGAATTTTAATTTATGTGTATGAGTATTACACGTGCATGTATGTAAGTGCACCTGTGTCATGCAGTGCCTGTGGAGAACAGAAGAGGGTGTCAGATCCCCTGGAACTGAATAGTTGCTAGCCAGGATTTGAACCCAGGTCTTCTGCAAGAGCACCCCAGTGCTTTTAACTGCTGAGCCATCCCTCCAGCCCCCATACTGGAATTATTTAAAGTGATCTTTAGATGTTTCGTGGAGTCAATCAAGTTGCTTCACTCTTCAGCTGGCTAAAGAATGTCTTCTCACGATGAGATCAGATGTGCCATTCACCCCATCCTTAAGACATCTACTGCCGACTGTGAACAAAACCAGATTCCGGGTTTAGCTCTTTCCTTCCCGCCTCTTGCCCCAGATGGGTTCTTCTTCTTTGGGGAATAACACAGTTGATCGAGGTTAAGGAAATGCAACATTCCTCCCAGACTTGAGGAATTTGAAGTTGGTCAAAGTATTTGTTGAACAAGACATTCAACATAGAATGGGATAGAATTTACTTCATCTTCCTTTTTTTCTTTCTTTGTTTCTTCTGAGGAAGAAAGAGTCTGACTCCAGGATTCTTGGCTAGCCTGTTACTCAAGCCACAAATACTTCAGCTATCCAGTGACTCAGTGGCTTTCAACCACACTGAATAGAGGCTCTCTGTCATGCCCTGCACTGGTTTACTCCCAGGGTGCTCTCTGCAAAGCTGCTGAGATTTTTTTTTCCCTCTGATCCTTTCTGAAAGAATATGTCCCAACAGTTATTTCAAAAGGATTATAGCCCATATTCTCTACTGAGCATCAAACACAAAGTTTCTAGTTAACACAACTACAACAAATCCCGCTACTATTCATTTTCTTTCTTTGTTCTCCTTTGGGAAGACTTTGTTTTTTTTGTTTTGTTTTGTTTTTTTACTGTGGTAAAAAATAATGAAATTTTCTGTTTTAGTCATTTTTATTGTACACTTGAGTGGTGTTAAGTAACTTCAGATTGTTATGTGACCATCACCCAGCCCATCTCCAAACATTTCCACCTTCCCAAACTGAAACTTCTGCTCACTGAATACGAATTCCTTGTCAACCTCCCCGTCTCTAGTCACCACCTTCACCTTCTTTATTCTTTCTCTATGAAACTGTTCTTTTTTTCAGTGGTTTTAGTAATGTGATAACCCATTGCAACAGGAGTGGACTGCCAAAACAAGGAAGTCTGTTATCTTTTTTCTTTGAATTTTCATTTTTTCAATTTCTGATTAGTAAATTTATGTGTCCCTTATTCTCGATTACTCATTTCAATCTATTTGCCTGTGAGATTGATTTAGGTATTTTTTTTTTTTTTGGTTTTTAATATAATAAAATACTGAGCATCAAGAACAAGGGTTCACATTAAAGATAAATATAAAACATGCTAGAGAAATAAGCCACACTATTGATTTAAAGTTTTTTTCTTAATATTGTATTGCAATGTCCTCTCTCTTTATGGACACTTTAACCATGGCTAATTATACATTTTCTATGTTTGAAATAGTCAGTTGATTTCCCATAAAAAGGCTTTTACTCACTTAGATGTGATAATTTTTTTGTAGTTTTAGAAATAATTTTATTATAGCATATAATGGTTCAGTTATGACATTTTCATACATGTCTACTTTGCTCATATCTCCCACCTCCCCCATTCCTCCTCTCTCCTTTCCCCTTCTGCTTTCATGGCGCATGTACACATACATTTAATATATATGTTTAATCTACATTCTACATATGAGGAAAGACATGTGGTATTTTGTTTTCCATAGGTGGAGTTTTTAAAAAGATTTATTTTTAATTATATGTATGTGTATGTGCATGTATGTTTGAGCCTGTGTGTCTATGGTGTGTGTGCACAAATGCAGGTACCTGTAGAGGCAAAGGCATCACATGCCCCCAGAGCTGCCTAATTTGGATGCTGGGAAATAAACTCAGTTCCTCCACAAGAACAGCAAAGACTCTCAATGGCCAAGCCATCTCTCCACCCTCTTAGAGATGAAACTTTTTTTTTTTTGGTCTTTTTGAGACAGGGTCTTCTTGGAGCCCCAGCTGTCCTGGAATTCACTCTGTAGACCAGGCTGGCCCTGAACTCACAAAGAACTGCCTGCCTCTGCCTCCCAAGTGCTAGGATTAAAGGCGTACGCATGCCTCTGAGCAGATGCATTAGAAAACAGTCAAAAGGTGGACCTCAGAAGACAGCAGTTATCAAGAGTTAAATAAATCAAGAATGAATAACAGGGGAAGCAGCTTCTCATGTGGAGGGAAATGATGAGGCCGAGTGTGAAAGGCAGCCGGCAGCACCCCTGTCTAACTGTGAAGCCAGATGCAGGGCGAGGAGTTCCAGCAGCTGGAGAAAGGAGAGTAACACTGAAACTGTGATTATCAGAATTTCCCAAGAAAGGTCATTTTTCCTTCTGCGATAAATAGGAAAAATAGAGGTTGGGTAGTAAGAGCTAATGCTTCTGCCAACCCCTCTATGCACTAAGAAAGCAGGCTTTTAAAAAGTCACCCAGGGCTGGAGAGATGGCCTAGCGGTTAAGAGCACCGACTGCTCTTGCAGAGGACCCGGGTTCGATCCCCAGCACCCACATGGCGGCTGAGAACCGTCTTTGACTCCAGTTCCAGGAGAATCCGACAGCCTCTTCTGACCTCCGCAGCATTGCACAAGGGTGCACAAACCTGCATGCAGACAATACATTCATACACATAAGAGAATAAAAAAAAAATAAAATAAAAAAACTCACCCAGATGTAATAGGTGTTATGGTTTGAATACGAAATATTCCTTCAAAAGATTAGTTGAGAGCTTGGTGCCAGCTGGTCCTTACAGCCAATGAGGACTGATCCAGTTAGCAGATAAATCTCTTTGTGCTTCCTCATTCCCTGGTGTTGATGGTGCTGTTAGAGGTGATGGGAACTGGGAGCTGGGCTAGTGGAAGGAAGCAGGTCACTTGCTCACTTGGGTTATTCCTTGGAAAGACATATACTGTTCTCTCTCCCTCTCTCTCTCTCTCTCTCTCTCTCATTTTCTCCTTACCATGCCCCAGAATAAACAAAGCCAGTTGACTATAGACAGAAACTAATGAAACCCTGAGCAAAAAGAAACCGTTCCTCTTAAATGGTTCCCCCTCAAGTATCTGTTACAGGGAGAAAGGTCTGGCAGGAAGAAATATATAATGTGGCTTTCTGGGCAGTTTTCAAAAACCTAACCTAATAAAACAGCTTTTACTGTGATTGGGGCTTGTTTTAGGAAAACTTTCTCATCTTCACATCTCACTAGGGTGACAGGCACACACATATTTAAACAACCATCCAGTGCATCTTGTGCTATTAAACAATGTAGAGCATCAAACATAATGTAAACATAATGCATGGTGTGTGTAGAGAGACCTCAAAAAGGGGTTAACAGATGGATCACTGCTATGGATACTCATCTCTTGAAATGCAAAATACGAGGAAAGGAGATTTTGGCCTTGGTGAAAGTCAGAGGCTGGACACTGGTCATTCCAATGGTCCCATGATTCCTTTTACAAGGAGAAAATGTTGTCTTAAGCACACTCCTAATAGGCTAATCACCAGTGACTCCCAAGGTACTGCCTACTACCTACACTAATGATCATCCTGAGGAGCTGGTCCTGAGCCCCCCCACCTCACCCCAGATGGCTAGGCACTTCATTCTGAGAAAAACATTCATCATTTGCTTCTAGCCCAGGTCTAAACCTTGTCCTAGAGCCTGGCTCAAGACTCTTAACAAGTGCAAATCGATCTCGTTTGCCGTGTGATTGATGCTTGAGGGTGGGGAGAAGGGTTCTATGGAGTTGTCAAACTTTTTTTCCAGCGACAACTCAAAAAAGCTTCTAGTCTTGAAAAGCAATAAAAATTCACAACACTCTGACAGTGACCATATTACACGGAACCCTCAAACACTTGGCTGAAATCAAGCAGAATCAAGAGTGGGGGACATCACCCACAAATTAGACCTGTGCAAAGAAGCGCTGGGAAGGGGGGTGGACAGAGCCTAGAGCCCTTCATCTGTGTAGACACACAGCTGCAAAGCTCACATCGAACATTTCCATGTTCCTTCCACCGCGTGGACACAGCACATCCGCTTCAGTCTTGGGGAAATGTTTTTTCCCTTCCTTGTCCTAACATCAGAGTGTAACCACAAACAGAACAGTCCACCTCAGGTCCCAAATGTTGTTTCTCTGTGAGATCTAGTTCTTGCTCCAGCTGAGAAGTTCATCATATCCCAATTTAGTAGCTATTCTTTTGCAAGTCACAGTAAACATCATCATAGACACAAACACGAAGTACAGGTAGTGAGAAAATAGCTGCCAAAAATATCCCAAGCTCTCCACCAGCAAACTTCCTTTCTTGGGCTCTCAAGGACCTGAGCACATTTGCCTGCCACACAATGCACACTGGGACCTTTTATGGAGTGATGTCCTCTTGTCTTCCTGTCCAACTGCTGTGTGTGTGGCTGGAGGCTGTGAGTGTGACTTGGGTCAACAACAGAGCCTTGTGGTTCAGGGATAACCGCCTATTAAGAGGAGAGAAAAGGTCATTGGAAAATTAATTCTGCCCTGTTAAGTGTCTTGCTCAGCAAGATGTAAGAGTATTCTATTCACCACATAGAAATCAATTATCACAGTTTATTAGAGGAGGGGATATGAACAGCTTCTGAAGAGGGGAAGATACCTGTGTTTGCTGTCTCCCCGCACAAATGTGCCCCTTTGCTCTCTGGTCAAAACAAAGGAAAGACAGCCCAGTGATTATTTCTTCAGCCCTGGGCATGTCTTCCAGCCCAGGGCTCTTCCAAGCCTGAAATACAACACAGAAAAGAGATGGGGCGAAGCATGAGTTTCAAACGCTTTGTAGCTGTTAGTTTTGTCAGCTATTCTGTTCACTCCAAGTCCTTTACTAGAAAAGTGATTGTTAGCTACTTTTAAGGAAATGGGGCAGCTACTGACTAGGCTGACTACTCATATTTTTCATCTGCTTTTTTTTTTCTTTTTGAGATAGCATCTTACTATATAGCTCCACCTGGCCTGGAACTCACGGAGATTAGTCCACCTCTGCTTCCTGAGCACTGGGATTAAAGGTGTGTATCACCATGCCTGGCTTGGTTTTTTGCCTTTTAATTCTAACTTATTAAAGAGTAGATAATAAAATTAAGTAATCTATGTGGTCCCCAGGACTCTGGTAAACCTAAGTACATAGGATTTTCTAAGTCATTTTCCTTTTGTTCCTTTTTCAAAAGAACTAGATGTGCAACTTTTATTTTTCTTTCCCACAAAGTTAATGGTTCTCTTTTGCATATTTTCTGCCTCCTTCCATCCCTTCTTATTTCTATCAGACTTTCTCTCCTACTTTTCTTTCAGTTTTTGTTTCCCCAAATACCTGCCTTTTATAGTCCTCCCTTAGATGGCTGTGCACGTCCTTTCAAGAAAAACATTCAGCATTTGCTGCCCAGACCAGGCCTAAACTGTGTCATAGTGTCTGGCACTGTGCAAGTAGAGCTGACCAGAGAGGAAAAGAACAAGTCGGTGCTTTCTGAAGGGAGAGAATTTCCACCCACTGAATCTGGATCTGCGTCTGATACTCAAAGCAGAGAGTAAGAGGGGGATGAGGTAGGAAAGTGACAGAGAAATGGAAGTTACTTGGGAAAGCAATGTAATTCTGTTGGGAAGAGGAGCAGGATTCAGTTGAGGAAGGCTAGTCACTTCCCTCCATCCTGTTCTCCGTCACTGAGGGAAGGAGAGGGAACTGGTCTGTTGAGCTGACAGATCATGCCCCGCTGCAGGAAGTGAGCAAGCGCACAAGAAAAAGTCCCTAAAATCAAAATGACAGACAGACTAGCTATGTGCCAAACAAAAGATGCCAGCTCTCCAGGAAAAACTCATTCACGTCTGGGCAAGTGGTGCTGTCTACTTCAGGGAATCGAAAGAACGTTCCACATACAGTCTGTGCTGGAAGGACCACGGTACTGAAACTCCCGAGTGACATCCTGTCACTGGGGGCAGGACGCTATGGCAGGAACTTGGAGGCCGAATCTGAGGTAAAGCCCGCAGAGAAAGGCTGCCTACTAGCTTGCTTCCTGGGCCTGTAGTCAGCCTGCTTTCTTAAACAACCCAGGACCACCTCCCCAGGAGTAGCACCGCCCACAGTGGGCTGGGCCCTCCACATCAATCAACAATTAAGAAAATGGCTCACATATTTGGCCACAGGCCAACCCCATGGAGACATTCCTCAACTGAGATTTCCCTCTTCCCAGGTGACTCTAGTTTGTGTGAAGTTGGCAAAAAACTAACCATCACAAACTGCCAGAAGACATAGTACAACATTCTATAATGAAATCCATGTATATTTAACCAAAGCAACGGTTTGATATGCTGTCCAAGGAATCAAATATCTGTTCCCCCTTTCTCCTTGTCACAGACCTCATTCTATCCGTGTGTCTTCATGTTCTAGCCAATCCCATGATTGGATAGCACTGAAATTTTACCAAGGTCCATCTTCCCTGTATCCCCATGCCACACCCCAATTTAGTCATAGAATTCAACACACATCATATTGCCTGTCTGTACAGAAGCTGTCAGGAAAACCTATTTCAGGAGGCTTTGTGTTCCCTCTCCAACCAACTGCTGGAGTCTTTGCAGTTACATCTGGCTTTGAGACCCCACCCTGCATCTGCCTTTGAAGTTATGCTGGGGTAGGGCGAAGTCAAGTTGAGAGGGTGCGGAGAGAGATGGAAAGAAAGATCCCATCTTTGTGTCTTGTTCTTCTTTAAGAACAAAACTAATAAGAGAGAAAATAAATAAGTAATTAAAGTTCCTTTTCTGAAACAGAATATAAAATTTTTTTCTTGACAATACAAAAATATGGTGTCTTTTTTCATATTTTAGCTTGCTTTGTGTGCTTGCCTGCTTTAAGCGTTTACTCTCTTATTGCAGCCAAACCCCTTGAGGTACAGACCTCCATTTCTCAAAGCTCTTCTTCCAGACAGAACACAAAATACTGCTTTTTTTAAAAAAAAATTTCTGAAATTATGTCCATTTCATGGGTTTTCAAATAATGATAACGTCCTAAAAACAAGCTTACATGGAAAGACTATACTTTCATTCATTCTGTCATATGCCAGGCTAAACTCTACTGATCCTATTTTCCTAAAACCTTTTCTTACAAGGTAATCACAAGAGGACGCTGAACACTCTGCTGAAGGAAACACACTCTGGTGCTGGTGCCTAACACACACACATTTTTTTTTAGATAGTGAAAATAAAAAACAGGAGATTATTCAATGTGGCAACATTGGGAAGAGGGACAAAGAGATCCAGTGACACTTCCCACTAAACCTATCTTCATGGTTCAGATATGAGGGTAGTGTATGAATAGAAAGATTACTAAGTAATCTGGACAAGATGTGCCCACTGCCATCTCGGCTCCAAGTCTCTCCTGTAAGTTCACCTGATAGTTTGTAAAATTCTTCTCCAGGAGGCAAGCTCCTACTCTGATTTAATTCATAGTTTCTAAACAGCCATATCTCTAAAAAGAAGAAAAAAAAAACATTTATCCCAAACTACCGAGATTATGTTAAACGGAATTTCACTTCAGTCCAGAGGAAGCCTATGAACGATCACTGTCCTTCTCGACACATCAAAGTGGAGTTGGTGAGATGGCTCAGCAGAAGTAAACGCACTTTGCTGTCAAGCCTCATGACCTGAGATGGATCCCTGAACCCACGTGGTGGAAGGAGAGGAGCAACACCCTCATGCTGTCCTCCGAACTACACACACACACACACACACACACACACACACACACACACACACACACAAAATGTTAAGAAGAAGATGGAGAATGAAAAGAAGGAGGAGGAGGAAAAGGAGGAGGGGAGAAGGAGGAGGTAGAGGAGGAGGAGAGGGATGAAGGAAGGAAGAAGAAAGGAAGGAAAGAAGGAGAAGGAGAAGGAGGAGGAAGAGGAGGAGGAGGAGGAGGAGGAGGAGGAGGAGGAGGAGGAGGAGAAGAAGAAGAAGAAGAAGAAGAAGAAGAAGAAGAAGAAGAAGAAGAAGAAGAAGAAGGACTTATTTTTTAAATGTCGACGTGCACATTAAGCTTTTCAAATCTTTTTTTTTTCTTTTTTTTTATTTATTCTTGAATGTGTATGAATGTAGTGTCTGCATGTAGGTCTGTGCATCGGTGTCGTGCAATGCCGCGGAGGTCAGAAGAGGGTGTCAGATTCCCCTGGAACTGGAGCTCTCCTGGAATTGGAGTTTCAGACGGTTCTCGGCCGCCACAACAGTCTTTGACTCCAGTTCCAGGGGAATCCGACACCCTCTTCTGACCTCCGCGGCATTGCACGACATGGGCGCACAGACTTGCATGCAGACAGTACATTGATACACATACAGAAATAAATAAATGCTGGGCGTGGTGGCGCACGCCTTTAATCCTAGCACTTGGGAGGCAGAGGCACGCAGATCTCTGTGAGTTCGAGGCCAGCCTGGTCTACAGAGTGAGTTCCAGGACAGCCAGAGCTACAGGGAGACCCTGTCTCAAAAAAAAAAAAGACGGTTCTCAGCCGCCAGGTGGGTGCTGAGGATCGAACCTGAGTCCTCTGCAAGAGCAGTCGGTGCTCTTAACTGCTAAGCCATCTCTCCAGCCCCGAGCCTTTCAAACCTTTTTGAAGTGAAAAGAAATTATGCTTTCTTCAAGATGATGAAATTTTGGTTTTTCTCTTCCATTCTTTCAGAACTTTAGAGTTAGCGGAGGAGACCACTTTCTTACTAGGAAATCAGTCAGGCTGGCCCACAGAATAAGATTGATACGGAAGGTTCCTCGGGAAAACTCCCATATCTGGTAGTATGCCTCAGGGACTTTGGACTCCCAAAGCTCTGCCCATTGAGTTCCTGAAGACTCTCTTCTTTCTTAAATCTCCAAATATCAGACTACATTTTGCAGCTCATGGTCCTTCCTGCCCCTGTGATTCTGGCTGCTCTGTATTTTCTGTACCAGCCTGAGGTCTCCACACCTCCCTCCTGTCGGCGATGTATCCCCAAGAGGGAGGGAGGAGAGAATTTGTAGAAAGCAGATCAGACTCCTTTTTATAGATAGATTCTCTCCTTTCCCTGCACCCTGTTTTAAAATAATCTCACTTATTCTTTCAATATTTTATTGTCATTCAAAAAACACTCTAAGATGAGTTAATATGTTTAAACACTTGGGAGCCTTGGAGAAAGGGTCTAAAAGAAAAGAAAGAGGAAATGCAAGCACATACTATAAGCCATTTCAATATCCACGCAGAGAGATTATGAGCAGCAGAAAACAAAAGGGCCCTGTGAGAGTGTTAAGGGATATATTGTGTTCTGAGCTACAACGGCAGAGTGGCCACAAAGGGTCCTTTAAATATTTCTGATGGGAAAGAAATGAATTATGAGCAACAAGAGGGGGAGAGAGGATGCAGAAGGGCAGGGTGTCAGGTAAATGGAAACCGGGAGTTTCCTTCTGGGCCATTCCTGCCTCACCTCCTCAGTAAGCTCTTTTTTTCCTTTTTATCTATGACTTGGAAGATAACTCTCTTTTCTATCTTTTATTTCTATTATTTATTTTTCACCTCAACATAATCTACTTCAGAATTGCTTCTATTCTGATCACCCACAGATTCAATGGACTACTGTTCTAAAGGCGGGAAAACAGGCTCCATATGCTTTTCTAGAAAACTTTTTTTTAATATTTTCTTTTTTTAAACTTTTTTTTTTAATTTATTCTTCATGTGTTTGAATGTACTGTCTGCATGCAGGTCTGAGCACCCATATCGTGCAATGCCACGGAGGTCAGAAGAGGACGTCAGATTCCCCGGAACTGGAGTTAAAGACGGCTCTCAGCCGCCATGTGGGTGCTGGGGATCGAACCCGGGTCCTCTGCAAGAGCAGTCGGTGCTCTTAACTGCTAGGCCATCTCTCCAGCCCTCTAGAAAACATTTTTACATTTCCATATTTCCTCCCTCTCTCTCCCTCTCTCCTTTCCTTCCTTCCTTCCTTCTTTCCTTCCTTCTTTCCTTCCTTCCTTCCTTCCTTCCTTCCCTCCTCCCTTCCTTTGTTTTAATACTCTGGTCCTCCTTTCATTTTTAATGATATGTAAATATGTGTGTGTCTGCATGCTGGTGTGCACATGTGGGTTCAGGTGTCTATGGAGGCTAGAGGACCCTCTGGAGCTGGAGTTACAGATGGTTGGGAACTATCCTATGTGGGCGTTGGAACTCAAACTGAGGTCCTCTGCAAGAACAACAGATGCTCCTAACCACTGAGACAACTCTCCAGCCCTTCTTTCCTTTTCTCTTGTGCTATGGAATAAACCAGGGCCATGTGCATTTTAGGCAGGCAAGGGCTCTACCCCAAGCAGTACTGGCCCTCATCTTTTGAAGGCTCTACCACTGAGCAGTACTGGCCCTCCATCTTTCTTAGGGCTCTACCACTGAGCCATACTCCCAGCCCTCCACCTTTTAATGTTTAATAGAAAGCTCTGGCCACTCATCACTCATTTGTCCAATCACTAGGTTTTTACACAGAATCAAATATACATCAGTAACTGTCCTATACATTGGATTTACTAAGCATTCTAGAATTAGCCAGGCCTGGTATTACATAACCATAATTATGTAACCAAAGAGACGAGGCAAGAGGAATATGGTTTAAAGACAAGTCTGTATTACAATCCTGTCTCAAACAAAAACAAACAATCCCATGGAAATCTGCCTTTTAGGGGGAAGTAGGCTAAATAATATTCATGGTAAGAAATGAAACAGCATTTGTGACTTCAGACAGAAGCATCGTTAAGAACAAACCTGTCGGACTTGCATGATATCATTTATCTTCACAACAGCTCTAAGGCAAATGAACATCTCTTCTCCTATGCTACAAAAGAGGAAACTGAGGCACTAAGAAGCTGAAAGTTTGACCTCACTTCATGTAGGACACATACACGTGCACCCCCCACACACACACACACACCTACCTGCATCTGACATAATCTGCCTGTTCACTGGCTCACAGCTAACTCTTCACTGGAAATAGTGGAGAAAAGCTGTATCCTAGACACTGATCTTGCAGTTCAACCTGAAGCAAAGCATTTAAGATGCTCTGCTAATTCCTGCTTTCTAGTGTTGGAATTTTTAAATGACCACACCACTAGGCTGTTCTGGGTTTTGTTACTTTCATGCCTGACCTACTTGTTTTGAACATGGAAAAGGAGAAGCAGTTTAAAATTTACAAAACATTTTTTCTGTTTGTTTGTTTTTTTTTAAAGAGCCCAGCAGCGGAATCATGTTGGGAAAACCCCACGGACCCACACAAGAGTGGGGCCTCCTCTGGTCACGCTCAGACACATTAGCCCAGGGGTCAGCAAGCCTCTTCTATAAAGGGCCAGTTAGGAAACATTTCAGGCTTTGCAGCCGCAAGGTCTCTGCCACCACTATTCAGCTCAACTTGTGAAACTCAAAATCAACTGTAGATGATTTGAAAAAGAACAGGCCTCCTTGCATTTTGACTGCTTGATTTTTTTTCTTTAACATTTTTCTTTTATTTATTATTAGTACGTGTGTTGAGAATATTAGGTCATAAAGGTGCGAACCCCCAGATAAAAGGCACACGAGACTTAAGTCACCCCGGGAACATGGTTTACTTCCATTGGAACTGCCAGAGCGGGCTACATGGGCCCGTGGTGGAAAAGCAGCAGAAGCAGGAACAAGATGGGGACTGGGGCCACCCATTTATAGCATGGGGCGTGAGGCCCACCCATTTATAGCATGGGGCGTGAGGCCCACCCATTTATAGCATGGGGCGTGAGGCCCACCCATTTATAGCCATGGGGCGTGAGGCCCACCCATTTATAGCCATGGGGCGGGAGGCCACCCATTTATAGCATGGGGCGGGAGGCCACCCATTTATAGCATGGGGCGGGAGGCCACCCATTTATAGCCATGGGGCGGGACCTCGGGTACAGGGGAAGAGGTCAGAAGATTGACAGCCTCTGGAGGAAGTGGACATCTGGTGTCCCTTGGAATTCTGGGAAGACCAGACCTAACAGAGAGGAAGGGCTGAATGCACCATGGTGGAGGTCAGAGGACAACTTTGTGGAGTTGGTTCTTTCCTTTCCACCTTTATGTGCATGGGTTCCAAGGATCAAATTCAAGTCTAGGTTTGCATTATAAGGCAGCAAGGACTTTTACCTGCCTCACCATCTTGTGTGTGTGTGTGTGTGTGTGCGCGCAGGTGGGAGTGCATATGTGTGCTTCTGCATGTAGAGGCCAGAGGCTGATGTCAGGTGTTTCTTTGATCATGCTTCATTTCATTTACTGAGGCAAGTAAATGAACCCAGAGTTCACTAATTCACCCACCTTGTCCCAGGATCCCGTGTCCATCTCCTGCCTCCTGAGTGTCGGGATTACAGGAAGGCTACTATGCCCGTAGTACTGGGGATCTGAACCCTGGTCCTCACACTTATGGGACAAGTATATTATCCACCGAGCCATCTCCCCAGCACCAAGGTTTTCTTTCTTGCGTCTTTATGTTAGTACAGGCATTTGCCAGGAGGTGAGGTCTATAGCTCTCAGGTTCCCCAAACCTTCATGATGCCCGCAGCATCCAGTTCATGACGCCCACAGCATCCAGTTCATGACATGTACAAGAACCCATACATATAGCCCGCTGTATTTTAAGCTCATGGGCACCATTTCAGGTGCTATTTCTCTGGTCCCCAAAACAGCTTAGACAACTTTCTTGTCTCTGACCAAATACTTTCCAAGCTGATTGGCGTGAACCTTCCGCAGGAAGCAGCTCCCCCTGGCCAGGCTGTGTTCTGGAGTAGGGAAGGTATCAGGGAGGGCTGAGAATGCAAGGGAGTCAGGAGTCAGAGCCTGGAGCAACTCCCAGATCTGCATGGCAGGAACTGTTAAAGGTGCTGTCAGAACACAAGGAAGGGTGCCTGACCTGGAATGAGGTCAGGGAATGCTTCCCCCAAGGAGGAAATCCTGCTTAGTCTGAGGCCTAAAGAAGGCAAAGGAAGCTGAATATGAAAGCAGGTTTGCTGAACAAAGACAAAGAACGAGGGTAGAAGACCATCCAAATCACACAAGAGTTCCAGAGGAGGCTGCGCGGGAGTGAGAAAAATGAGACTGCAGAGGAAAGGGGCTGCGTCCCTGAGGACCTGGGCAGCTGGCGCATAGGTTAAGCGCTTCTTCTTTATAATAAAAAGGTCATGAGAAGTCTCACGGAGTTGTGTGAGCTGGCGCTCAGGGTGAGCTAACTGAGAACAGCTCAGAAACAGGATCGCAATCTGCATTTTCACACATCCCAGGGTGACCTGTGCACACAGAGAAGTCTGGGAAGTGCTGCTTTGCTCTGAATAAATCCTGCCCCTCACACCAAGTGACACACTCCTTTGCCCCCAGGTTTTCCAAATAGCCCCAGGGCAATACTTTCCCAGCATGCTTAAGTGTAAAGGTGTGGAATGTTCTCTTCCTCTGCTCCAGTAGGACATCTGGGCTGCAGCTGAGGAATGTGTTCCTCCAGCAGGTATTTAAGATGACTCTGGCTTTAAGAAAGTTTTAGAAATTATACTTCCTGACCCTCCCCCCAAATACACAAACTCTACAGAACCCACGGCTTCTCTGTTCTCACGGCTCTTTATCTTCCTTGTGTTATGGTATTAACATATATTATAAACTATTATTGGTTTTTAATTTTATTATTATTGTATGTGTTAGAGGAATGCATAGCATGGCATGTGTCTGGAGGTCAGAGGACAACCTAGGGACTTGGGACTCCTTCCACCATGGGATCCGGGGATAAAATGCAAGTTGTCAAGTTGGCACAGCAAGTGCTTTCACCCACGGACACATCTTGCAGACCCAAATTATGATTGCTTTTTAAGACAGGGTCTTAGAGCGTAGCCTAGGCTGGCCTCGGATTCACCATACTCCTGTCTCAGCTTTCCTCATGCTGGGACTACACCACCACAAGCTTTACAATTATTCTTTTCACATGTCTGTTTTCTTTAAAAAAATACTTTACTTAGTTTTATTTTATGTGTAGGAGTGTACTGTCTGCATGTAGATAGGTGCACCTGGGTTGTGCAATGCCTGCAGAATTTGGAAGAGGGCATTGGATCCCATGGAACTGGAGTTACAGATGTTTATTAGCCACCACGTGGGTGCTGGGCTTCAAACCTGGGTCCTCTGCAAGAGCAGCCCGTGTGCTGAACCGCTGCACCGTCTCTCCAGCCCACATCTGTTTTCTTTAAAAGAATGTGAGACTTTGGTTTTCTTGGGGTCACAGGATCAGCACAGTACCTTCAGCTCTGTAAATGTCCAAGTGCATACGTGAAAGAACAATGACCACCACATGGCCCGTTAGTGTGAGCGCACTGCGCAGACCGAAGGCCGACATGGCCTTACAACAGAAGTAACTTCTGTTTTAATGAGCAGTTTCTCAGTAAGATTTTGTTCTGAATGTCCAAATTTATGCCCATTCCTGTTACTAGCTCAAGCCGAGATTTCTCTTTATTCTCCAAGCGGACATTTTCCTGCCACCGCGGGTCCTTAGGGCCGCTCTTCCCTGACAGCCTCCTCCCCTCCTCCAGTTCTTCCTATCTCCCTGAGTGGCTTTGAAAGACACCCAAGAACTTTGTGTCTCATTTGACCTTCTCTGACAGCAAATTCCTCTAGCTGACCACAAGCTGCATGGAGAAGTTATTTCTTTTGATTTGTTCTAAGTGTTCTTTTTTGACTGGTTACTCTAAGGGAATAAATTATTGCTTTTTTGTTGTTAGGGTGGTGGCCAGGGTATATAAATAGTTTAAAAACACTTCAAGAATCTCTGATTTGATTTTAAATTTCCTTTTCCTCCCTGGATATATAAATAATATGTGTCCATTTTACAAATATTATAAAATAAAGGAAACAGAGCATGTGAATAATATGCCTACCACCATATTGTTTGTGAAGAGGGTTTATCATAGACAGTCACGTTAGAATTTTTGCATTGGGGCTGAAGAGATGGCTCAGTGGTTAAGAGCACCAACTGCTCTTGCAGAGGACCCGGGTTTGATTCCCAGCACCCACATGGCCACTTAGAACCATCTTTGACTCCAGTTCCTGGGGAATCTGACACCCTCTTCTGACCTCCGCAGCATTGCGTGACACGGGTGCACCAACCTACATGCAGACAGTACATTCATACGCATAAAAATAATAAAAAGAATTTTTGCATCTAAGTTTGCATTAGAATGCTTTTTTCATCTAAGCTTCCTATAACCAGAATCAAATATATGTCTGTGCAGTGCTTTGATGCCTGAGTCACTACTGCCTTCCAGGCAGAAAAGGGATGTAGGCAAAAGGATAGAGCCAGGTCAGCTGAGGCTCCACAGGGAGCAGAGGAAGAATCTGGCAAATTCTGTACGGATGAAGTCGCTAGGGAGATTCTCCAGTATCTCTGGGGTTGAGGGATGTGGAGAGCAGGTGTGGCGAGGGTCCCAGAAAGGCACCCGAGACTTAGCAAAATCTTATGACTAGCACCTGAGTCTTATGATTAACACCTGATTCCCTCCTACCTCAAAGTAAAGCCACGCTCACCGTTTGAGCTGTGCAGGTGCACCCTGTATACAAGATCAGACCAGATGATACCAATAGACTAAGGCCACGCAACCTAGGCTGGGAAGGTGGATAAATAGAGGGACTTTCTAGATAGAGGGACACTCTCTCTCTCCTTTCTAGTCTGAGAGAGAAGCTTGCTTGCCTGAGGAAGGAGAAGGCTTAGAGGGAAAGACTTGAGGGTTAGAGGGAGAAGCTTGGAGAAGGAGAAAAGATGTGCCTGAATAAACCATTCTGACAAGACCTGCCTGCCTGAATAAACCGCTTTGAGAAGAACGAGTGAGAGGTGCTTTGTTGCTGCGGCTTCATACAAGTGTTTCCTACAAGTGTGCAAGTGTTTCATACAGAGGGAGAAACTGAAAAGCAGCTACAGTGACCTGAAAAATGCATCCTCCTGTCCAAGTAGCCTTGCATTTTCAAAATCCATGACAGTACTTCTTCCTTCTTTGCCCAGTGCTCAGTTCCAGCCCCTGGAGTCTCTAAGGAGATACTGAGTTCATTAGACAGGGAAGAACATTCACAGCAAGGGGCCCTTTTAAGAAGACACTTATTTTCCATTGACACAAAATGGTTGTATGTATTGTACAGGGTACAGGGTGATGGGAGGATGTATATGTGCCTTGTACAAGGATCAAAGGGGTTTAGTATTCTCATCTGCAAGCTAGAGCTCTTCCCCTAAGGAAGCCCCAGGAAATGCCAAAGAGGACTTCAAGATTAGTTATTTTGTAGGCTTCTTTCTCAAGTAAGAGTGACTTTATTGCTTTATTCTTGAAAGGCATCTATTCATTAGAGAACATTTACGAGATGGAGAAAAATACAAAGATTAAAATATCAAATCATCTAGCACCAAATACCACCAATATTTCCTATTAGCACTGAGATAGCCTTCGGGCTAGACAATTCTAGGTTCATTCACTCATTGAAACACCAGATTAATATTGAAAAGGATTTGTAAATTAAATGATTATTCAAATTAGATGGTAATAACATGGTATTTTATGTTATTTTAAGAAACGAAAAAAATGAGTTATTGTGGAAATAAAGGAAATGTTAACGTCAGCCTCCCCTCCAGATTTGGATGCTGGTGCAGCTATGTTTTGTTTCATCCAGGCTGGAAATAATGTTTTGCCTTTGTAAACATAATTCCCACAATTCTTTACCATTAGTTATATTTGTATGAATTCAATGCTAAGTATATGATATATAGTACAATATATTCTCTCTGTATTTGGATATGTGCATGTGTCTGTGTGTGTGTGTGTGTGTGTGTGTGTGTGTGCGTGCCTGTGCCTGTGCCTGTGCGTCTCTGTCTCTGTCTCTGTCTCTGTCTCTGTCTGTGTCTCTGTGTCTGTCTGTGTCTCTGTGTCTGTCTGTGTTCATGTCCATGTCCATGTCCATGTCCGTGTCCGCGTCTGTGTCCATGTAGGCGGGCTTGCCCCATGAATGCCTAGTAGAGGCTGGAGGTCAGTATCAGACACCATTGTCTCGGGCTCTCCGCGCTGTGTTTCCAGACAGGGTCTCTCACTGAACATGGAACTCGCTGTTCTGCTTAGACTTGCTGCCAGGCACGCATCTCCACATTTGGCTTTTCCTTGGGTGCTGCTGACCTGAACTCAAGTCCTCATGTCCGGGCAGTCACCACTTCCTCCACCCCCACCCCCACCCCCACCCCGAGCTATCTCCCTAGGGGAAGCATATTCCTTTTTACAACAACAAAGGAACAAAAACAGGAAATTCACACTATTTTGCTTTCTTCTTCCTCCTCCTTCTCTTCCTCCTCTTCCTCCTTTTCCTCCTCCTCCTCCTCCTCCTCCTCCTCCTCCTCCTCCTCGTCTTCCTCCTTCACCCCAAGCTAGCTTGGAATTCCCTAAGTAAACCAGGTTGGCCTTGATCTCACAGATATCTCACTCCTGAGTGCTGGGATTAAAGGCATGTGCCACCACACCCAGCTCGCTTCCTTTTTTATTTATTTGTGTTTATTTTATTTGTATGAGTGTTTTGTCTGCATGCATGTAAGTATACCCATCCATACATTGCCCACGGAGGCCTAAAGAGGGCATCTGATTCCCTGGAACTGGAGTTATATATGATTGTTAGCCATCATGTGAGTGCTGGGGACTGAACCCAGATCCTCTGAAAGATCAGCCAGTGTGCTTAACTACTGAGCCTTCTCTCCAGCCCCACCAGCATATTCTTAATATTTGAAAAATTGCTGCCTTCAGACCTGAATATAACTTGGCCTCAAACACCCAGGCCACACGTCCCTACCCTCAGAGTACTTCTCCTTCGTCATCTGGCATTCCATTGCTGTCAAAATCCCATTTCCTCCCTCCTAGGACACCTGCCCTTTTCTCCTGAATAACCACTAAATTCTCAAAACAATGTTTTTTCCTTCATCTTTTCTTCTTTCCTTTTGCAAAGCTGGATATCAAACTCTGGGCTCCACCACAAAGCTGCATGCTCAGTCCCTCAAAACAATTTCATATCCTTCAAATACAATGATTTAATTAGCCTTTGTTTCCATTAGTTATTCTGTGTGGACATTTCTGAGATAATAGAATGGCGTTTCTGGCTACAGATTCAATTTTCTTTCTTTACCTTTGGACTATGTTCTCGAATGCTTTTTCTCCCATGGGCTTTTGGTTTTCTGCTGTTAGGCACTCTTATTTGTGGCATGTTTATCCTCTTTATCTATTCTCTTCTCTCAAATTCACTTATAAAATACTATTCTTAGTGATTTTTGAGACTCTCTTGCAATGTCTTGTAAGTCCACACACTTACCTGATTTTTGGCAAAGAGTCAAAAAACACATTGTAGAAAAGACAGAATCTTCAACAAATGATGTAGGTCAAGCTGGAAGGTACACGTACAAGAGTAAAACTAGATCCTATCACCCTGCACAAAACTCAACTCCAAGTGGGTCAAAGACCTCAACATGAGACCTAATACCCTAAATATGATAGAGGAGAAAGTAAGGAAGACATTGGAACTTATGGGCACAGGAAAAGACTTTCTGATCAGACTAAGCATCAACAAACAAGCAACCCAATTAAAAATTGGGGCAAGGACTAAACAGTTCTCAAAAGATAAAACATACAAATGGTTGAAAAATACTTTAAAATTGTTCAACATATTTAGTTATCATGGAAATACAAATTAAAACTACTTTGATATTTCATCTTACCCCAGTGAAATGTCTAAAAAAATGATGGTAGAGCCTGGTGAGGATGAAAGGGGACACTATTCACTGAGGGTGGACGTGCTAACTGGCCCCGCCGCTATGGAAATCGGTGCAGAGTTTCCTCAAAAACCTAGTACTAGATCTACATGATCCCACCATACCGCTCTTGGGCATATGCCCAAAGGACTCTGTACTCTATCATAAGGATACCTATTCATACATATTCATTACTTCTCTATTCACAATAGCCAGGACATGAAAGCAACCTACATGTCCATCGACCGATGGATGAGTAAGGAAAATATGGTCCATTTACAGAATGCAGTATTTCTTAACCACTCAGCCATCTCTCCAGCCCCAGTGGGTGCTCTCTTTGAATTTTTATAGATTTGAGTGCTTGAACTGGGAAATCCATAGAGGAAATCCATAGAGGTCAAGAAATTAGCAAGGGCCTTGGGGAAGGAAGGGTTCATCTGAGGGAAGAGAGAGTGCAGTGACCTAAGGGAGAGCTTGAATAATGTAATAGAGTGGGTTAAATGAGTGGGGAATGGCAGGGCAGGGTAGAAAAGGAAGTATGGGGATGGATAAGTTATATCAAATTAGTTTTAAAGATGTCTTCTCACTCTGTGTTCAAGGTGAGAATCACAACCATTGCATCTATTCTATTTATTTTTAAAATTTCTTTTATTATTTACTTATGTGTATTCATGCATACAGGTGACAATTGAGGCCAGAAATGGGTATCAGATCCTCTGGAGCTGGATCAATAGCTGACTATGAGCTTCCTGAACTGGGTGCTGGGAACCAAACTCTGGTTCTTTGCAAGACCACCAAGCTCTCTTAACTCCCAAGCTACTTCTCCAGCCCCTCTACATTTTTTTTGTTGTGGTGCATAGATCTCATGTTTCACTTGGTTTCTTCGTTCACTTGCTATCCCTGTTCATTTATCATGTTGAAATTGTGATGATTTAGTTGTCCTATCTGTGCTGTATCTCCCTTCTGTTTTAGTCAGTTGCTCCTTATCACTCTTTGGACCAAATTGTTTAGCTACTTATTAAAAGTTATTCTAAGGCATCACAGTAAAGATATGTAAAACCAGGCCTCTGAAGTTTGGCAGTACTTGTTGATCAACCATTAGTGCTTTATGAATGATCTGACCTCGGGTGATCCGAAAAATTAAGATGATAATAGTACAGTATGTGAACTTGAAACAGTGCTTAGAATAGATGCAGTACTCAGCCAGTGTATGCTATGATTACAGTACAAACACAGCAGGACATTTTCTTGTTTCTTAGGTTGTCCTCTCCCTACTCCTCAACTAGCAAACAACACCCATCTATCTTTTCCATGTAGTGCTTCTTACTTTCTTGGTAAAGTCTATTTGCCTAGTTGCTTTCCCAGGCCTAATGATTTTGGTAATGACTAATGTAGACAACCTGTGGAAGTCTTTCATCTTTCTGATAAGATCGGGGTTGGGTCTCTGAGACTGTCTTCCCACCTGTTCACTGTCCTCCCATGGAGCCTCTGTCTGAGGCTTCAGATTGTGACAGAGATATAGATGGGTATAAAAAGGAGAATTCAGTTGCAGCTGAGCACCCTGGGCTCTGTTCACCTGAGTTCATGCCAAATCTCCTGTGCCCAGGCTCATTCCACCCACCTGAGAGTGTGGCTGTGTTCACAGAAGTTGCCATAGAGGAAGCCTCAGCCCTGTCATTCAGTGGTTGCCATAGGGGAAGGCTCAGCCCTGTCATTTAGTGCTGCGCACTGGAAAATGGAGAAATACGATACAGCCTTTACTCTCTGATGAAATGTGAAGTGGTAGGACCTTTGCTCCTGCAACTTTTCCATCTGCTCTTTTCTTCTTCGACCTACTTTTTCCGTGCCTTTTCTCCTTGGCCTCTAACCCCATTTTAAAGGCAATGGCATGAGACTGTGCCTCTTCCCTTGCTTGGATGCTCTCATGTTTGTTTTTAATCCATTCCTTAAGGAAATGAGCAAGAGAAAAAAGATTCTGTGCTCTTAATTCACTACTCGATTTTCCCTAAGACCAGGCCGCTAGCAACTGCTGGAGTCATTGTGGTCCTCTGTAAAACCAAGTGGAGGGATCTCTTTCCTTCGTTTCCATCATGAACCACCATTGGAAGCTGGAGGTGGTGGTTCATGCCTGGAATCCCACAGTTGCTGAGGCTGAGGCAAGCAAGTTCAAGACCAGACTTGACTGCACAAAGAGACTACCTATCACATAAGACCATGGACTAGGAACTTTATTAAATGCAATGGAAAGATATTTCTCACAAGCCAAAAGCTCAAGACTGAGGTGCCAACATGGTTTGCTTCTAAGGAACTAGGTCATGGCTCCATCCCCATCAACTAATTATCTCCCTAAAGGCCTCATCTCCTAATAGCATCACATTGTAAAATAGGATTTTAATATTTTAATTCAGTGTTGAGGGACAACAAATACTCAACCCAGAGTAGCCATGGGCTCTCAGTATACACTGTGCTCATCGGGATGAAACGGAGAATGAATTTCAGGAAGCAGGTTTCGGAATAAGGAGAAACTGTAGTCAGTTGCCTGCCTCATGGAAACCAGCCTTCAACTGAATCTCATCATATTCAGTAGAATATGCACTGAATAAGCACTTCCATCATCTATTGTAATAATCCATAGTTTGATATATTATTGCTATACGAAACTCCAAGACAAAAAGTTCTCACAGCTTAGAGCAAAAATTAGAGAAAGTTTTATGAAGTATTGTTTTCTAATAAAGTAGAAAATCGAATCTAATACTTTTATCTATCCTAAGTACGGAAGTACAATTAGAGTAAACTGATACTAGAGACCCCACTGGAAATATGCAAATGCAAAATAGTTTGGGATTAGTGTTAGGTGCCTGCTATGACACCTGTTGGAAAACAACCATTGTAGGCAGGTGTCTCTGACCATGTGGTTAACTGGTGGTCACCCAGCATCATTAGGACTCATCTTAATAGCACCAATATAGCCTATGCTATAGCCTTGCTGAAGGTTTTAGCCACACTGTTTTTTTTTTTTTTTTTTTTTAAATTTTTTTATTAATTTTATTTATTTCTGTATGTGTATGAATGTACTGTCTGCATGCAAGTCTGTGCACCCGTGTCGTGCTAGCCACACTGTTTATAACACGCTACTAAGCCTCTTTACTATTCCATTTGCTTCTTCTAGAAACAAAAGAATTCATGCATAAGATGCCATGTTAGTTTCTTATTGCTGCTGAAGCAGATGACATATCTAGTGCTTACCACACACATTTATATCACTTAGTTCTGTAGTTTAAAAGTGTGAAATGAGTAAATTCAAGGTGTCAGCAAGTCCAGAATGCTTCTTTCTTTCATCTCAAAAACACGTCACTCCAAATTTCCCTTTCTCTCCATCTTCCACAAGAACCCTTGGGGTTGTATTTAAGGCCCAGCTACTCTTCCCATCTCAGAATCCTACAGGCAACCACAGATTTGAAGACCCCCTTTGCCATAGAAGAGAACATTCCATGGGGATTAAGACTTGGATGCCCCTGGGGGGTTGTTAGTCAAAGCCTAACAAAGACATCTCAGTCAGCTCCTCCTGGGCCTGCACTGACTTTGTCATCCACCTCCTTGGCTTAGGTTACTTTTGCCATCAACAAAAACCCTCACGGTTTCTCACATGAGCAGCTGTCTTGCTAGGTCTAACTTGTGACTGTCATCAGGAACGCTCTGTCTTCCTGGCCACATAGTAGGAATCCACTTCCTCCTCCCCCTCCCCTCTGGTCACGAGACTTGCTTGTTTGCCAGTTTGAGAGGAGATGCCTTGTGCTCCTTCCCAGCAAACTGGAGCATTGCTGTGAGCAGCAATGTTGAGATGAGTGTTTTCATCAGCCTCCTCCACCAGCCCCGAGTGAGGAAACTGGGCCCCAAACGGGCCAGATGACACACTGTAGGTGAGTGAAGGAGAAGGAAACTCTGTGGGGCTTCAGACACTGGAATTTGGGGGATTACTTCCCACCACATCCTGACTGATACAAGCTATCTCTGCGGATGAGTCAATGTTTGAAATCTAAACAGAGGTGGTGGGAAGAGAGCTCAACAGAATGATGTATGTTTTCATGTAACACGAAAACAGAAGGGAGGATGCTTGAAGGAAAGAAGGGGACGGGCAAAGGGGGTCAGGCCAGATGGGGAGACCGGTGTGGGAGGGCATGAGGACGAAGTATGGTTCGCACGTATGAGAACACTGTAATGATAATCCCAGCACTCGGGAGGCAGAGGCAGGCAGATCTTTGTGAGTTCAAGGCCAGCCTGGTCTACAGAGCAAGTTCCAGGACAGCTGGGGCTACAGGGAGACCCTGTCTCGAAAAGACCAAAAAAA